>BSBM01001294.1:1200000-1800000 GCA_027924585.1 Larix kaempferi | reverse complement strand
GCTTGAGATACGTCTATTTCCATATCCTGGGCGTCGGAGCCACCTGCCTGGGCATCTTCAACTGTCTTCAGTTCTTCTTCCGTCTTTTGCCTCACTTCAGCTTGTTGCCTTCTCTCTTCTTCTTCAACTTGCGGCTGATTCTCATTTCCTTCCACCTGCTTCGCGTCTTCTGCTTCTTTCTACATCCTTGCATCTTCTGCTTCTTTCTGCAATCTTGCCACTTCAGCTTCTTGCTGTAATCTTGCAACTTCGACCTCTTGCTGCAACCTTGCTTCCTCTTTTAACCTTTGTTCTTCTTGGGCTCGGGCATCATCTACTTCTTTCTCTTTCTGCAGGCTGGTTTTTTGGGCCTTGGTAGAGCTAGAGCTTGCTCCACTGTCTTGGCGACAAATCTGCAGCTCAGTCATGTTTTTGATGCCTCTGAATGCCTCTTCCTCGACATCATAATAATGAGCGTACTCAAAATGAGCATAAATTTCTTTACAATGCTCGGCAACTTTTCCCCGCCTATCATTCCTATGGAAAATTACTTCGCCGAAGTGGAAAGCTTTTAGCTCTTGAACAAACTCCTCGGCTGAGGAAACCCTTGAGAATTTGTAGGCTCCTATGCAGAAGGGTAAAGGAGGGAAACAAGCCTTATGTTGCTTGTTAAGCACTGCTCTGATTCCATCAAGGAAAATTTGTCTCACTGCTTCCTTGAGGACTACATAGTCAGTAGCATACTTTGGCAAAATGTATGGTGCTTTAGTCCCTCCAAACATTCTAATGTAGGTGCCCTGCTCTAAGAAATAAAAGTCTCCATAGTTTTCCAGTATCTCCATGGCATTTTCCGACAGACAGTTGGGCTCTTCCTTGAATATCTGCTCATATAGGGGCATGATGAACCCCTCACAGATGAGCTTATAGCTGGCTCTGTAATTTTGAGCCCACATTATCTTGTAAGTAGTGTAAACCGGGGTGTTGGCTCTATCCCACGTGCAACCTAAGCTGGGAAAAGATATCTTGGCCAAAATACAATCAATGAGATATGAAGACATGTAAAATTCTGCCTTTTTTAAGGCCAGACCTTCTCTTGCAGCAGCCACCGTTCATGCTAAACTGTCTGAAAGAATAGTAGCCCAGTCAAACACAGTCCCTTTGAATTCTACGAAGTGTATGATGGGAGCCCACTGTATCTTGTATACAGTGCCATCGGGCATGCCGAAAATTCTACACAGCATCAGGGCGATTAGCCTAAAAGGAGGTCTTAGATTCTGAACATTGTATTCATCATTACCTCTCTTTCTTAAGTGCTTTCCTACGACCAATAATTTTTTGGCCATCTCAATATTGTTCATCTGGCCCAACCATTCATCACTCAGAGCTTGCAGGGGACGTGAGAATTTATAGGCTGCGGAAATATATGCTGGGTGGAATGAGGCGATGGCTACTCCCCCGCTATCATGTAATACTCTTGTCTCTGCATTAGTATGCTCCAGAATCCACCCGATCACTTCAAAACATGGGACCAATTCAGGGCGGGTAGAAGCTCTAGCTATGGCTGAAGTTCTGATGTTGCGGTAGATCTGTTCTTCCTCCAATAATGCATCTGGGACATCCTGGTCCCTCATCATCCTGTAAATGTCGCCCCACGGGACTTTAGGAGGAATGCCAGTGGTGCACCTAGTATCTTGGAACATAGTTTCAGTCCTAAGTGGTATTGGCTCTGGTTCCATTACCTTAGCCTTCTTCCTACCACCTTCTGGCATTTTGGCTTATCCCTGCTAGCAACCAAATACAAGTCATTATAAAAATGTGCAACCTGTTATGCGATTTTAACGAAGAGAAAGATCAATTCAACATGCTAAAACATAGACAAATTAAGAAGCTGCATGTTGGGGAAGCAAAAAATAAACCACTCCAAATAAGAAATATAGTTCTGAGATTTGATTATCCTAAGGAGACAAAGTTTGGAATGTTTCCGAAAGGGCAAGCGTACGACGTGGAAACAACCTGCTTCCCATCTAGCCCTAGGAGAGAGGGTATCCTTCATCGTTGCAGTTCTAATGGTTAATGGCGGGTGAGCTTGGATTGAAACGATATGATGATGAAACCAAGGACCGTTTTCCACATTTATCAAAAGGTGATGGGGTTCAGCTGACCACTACTGCTATTAGTAACATTTACGAGGCGTTGTGTGGCCGGCTCAAATTTTGAATGAGGGTGACGACGCCTGGAATATGGCTGGTGAAAAAGCTCGGGTGGTCACAGTTATGGCTTTGGTAGAGCTGAGAAACCACAGGGACCTCGGCGGACTTAAAAAACAAAAATAACGATATATGGCCACGAATGTCTATCGGCCACGTTAAAGACGGGAAAAAACCCACAAGTAACTTGACGTGGAGATAAGACAAAAAATAACGGTTAAAAAACCCACCTGGCAACGAGAATGTGGCTGAATGAGGTGGATGTGGACGTGTACGAGCTGAGCTGGAGCAGAATGGCACGGTGTCCCAATGGCATTTGTTTAATCGAAAAACTAACAATGTGACCGACCCAAACCCCCACCGTCCTTTTAAACGGGTTAGACACGTGCGGCATTTAATCCGGTGGGTGGTGCCATTAGAACGGGTTTTAATTTGGTAGGGAGCAGTCTTTTTCAAGCTGCCTCGGCATTTGTGTCGACCGTCACTTGCGGGGCGGACTCACAAGTTTCGCCCGCAATTGCGGAACGATATGGTGAATGGCCTCGGCGTTTTGGAAGAGATTGGCGAATGGCCTCGGCGTTTCAGAAGAGATTGGCGAATGGCTTCCGCAACGCAACCTTTGGAAGCTTGTTGCGAGCGGTTTTACTGAGTCGTCCCGCAGTTTTGGGAGAACATAAGAATTCTTTCCGCAATTTCAATGGAGATAGGCCAATTGCTTCCGCAATTGCGGAGTAATTTCGCGAAGGTTCCCACCGTTTCGGGAAGGATTGGTGAATGGCTTCCGCAACTCGAATAATTTCTAAGTCTCTCCGCGGGGTTTCGGGAGAATAACGTGAACGCTTCCGCAGTTGCGGAAGGCTTTCGTAAATAGCTTCCGCGGTTTCAGAAGGGAAACCTAAAAGGTTCCGCCTTTTCGGGACGGATTGGTGAATGGCTTCCGCAACTTCGAGAGAAAAAGACTTAAGATTTTTTCAATGAGACCAAGTCCTTCGGCGGCTTTTCGGGAAAATAACATGAATGCTTCCATAGTTTCGGAAGGGAAACCCAAATGGTTCTGCTATTTCGGGACGATTTCTTGAATGGTTCCGCAATTTCGAGAGACTTTCCCAAATAGCTTCTGCAGTTTCGGAAGGGAAACCTAAAAGGTTCCGCCGTTTTGGAAGGCTTTCTCAAATGGCTCCCGCAAGTCAAGAGAAAAAGACTTAAGATTTTTTTAAAGAGAAGTCCTTCGGTGGTTCCGGAAAAGATATGCGAACGGCTCCCATAGTTTCGGGAGGATAAGCTGAATGGTTCCGCAATTTCGAGACGATAACTTGTAAGGTTCCGCAATTTCGAGAGAATAACTTGAAAGGTTCCGCGACTTTTAGGAGAACTTCACGAATTTTATCCTTAGAAGAAAACTTGAAATTCTCAAAGCAAGATTTTCGGTTGAACACAAAGTAAAAAGGAGAATTGACCTCTTAAGGCAGCCCTTTTAGAAAAATAGAAGGAGGGGCCCCAATATGTACAAAAAATTTTGGGGGGGATGTTGCTGCAACAACAATTGGCGAGTCGCTGGCAAACACAGATCTCTGAAAAATTCCTCTCCATGATCCGAAACCTTATTAAAAGACATCCATCTTATATGCAATATTCAGCTGAGCATTTGAATTTCTGTGAAGGAAGAAGGCACTTTACCTGCTAGCCATTGGGGAAAGGGGAGCTTTGTGTTAGGAACCTATGTCAACCCTTCTTTTTACTATGTTAGTATATTGTTGTTGGACGCATATGCTTTGTAAGTCGTCCCGTAGTATTTGTTGATCCATAGTTTATATTAGCCCATAGTATTGACCCATAGTATTGGACGCATATGCTTTGTAAGTCGTCCCGTAGTATTATATGTCCCATGGTTTTGACTCATAGTATTGGGCATAGACTTAGTATATAAGTGTGTGTTGAGGTCATTGAAGGCACCGTGAAGTTAATTGTATTGAGCTTGCTCAAAGGAGGTTTCCCCCTCGAAGTGGCCCGTGATCAATATAAAAGCGATTATGTTCTATTATTTCTGATATCTCGTGTATTTGCATTAATTAATTATTGCAGGTACATCACATCTGGTATCAGAGCACTTTCCTTGGCACAAGTGGGAAATATTTTTTTCTTTTTTGGGCGGTGACTTTCAGAGCAATTTCTGAAACTTTCTACACAAAATCAGAAGAAACCGATTGCATATCTGAATTCCTCTTTCAAAAATACGCAGTTTCAAAAAAAAAATCATCTCATTTGGAGTTCTAAAAGTGGAGATATCGCGGATTTAAAATCAACAATCTTTCAAAATTTCGGTGACGGCCGCGGAAATTGCGGCGAGAAAATCTTTTGACCGAGTGCCCAGATTTCTATTCCGCTTTCATGGGTAGAAGCAGAGTGGTTGTTCCAGTTCCGGAAACATGCTATAATAGCGATTTTGAGCAATATCGATCCGGTTTTTGAACATTGGGTGGAATTTCTGCCCAAATTTTTTCTATTGCAGGTTCGGATCTGGGAATAATCCCTATCCGCTTAACTGTGGGAAGTACTTGGGCATAAGCCCTAAAACTCATTGTGAAGAGTACCACAGGAACCCCGAAGTAACTGGCCATTGAGAGGACCTGCCAAGCGAAAAGGGCAACGACCCCTACCTGATTGACTAGTTCCCACCCATGAGGTAAACCAAGAGCTGTCGTTTGTGGCAAAGCGGTTATCAGTTTTACCTGAGCCGTGGAGTGAGGGGTACTACCCCAATACGCAAGCCATCAGACAGCATTGGTGGCCGAGTGAAAACCCTGAACTGTTAGGAAGCCGCACATACCTGGGGTCCATATCTACTTTCAGCTGAACTATTGTCGATCACTGTTGTGCCGTTTCAGATCCATTTTGCAAGTCGTTCCAGATCCAGCCGTTCGGCGTTGTTCCAGATTCATTCCGAGCCGTAACCGCTCCAGTCTGTTGAAAAAAAAAAAAATTAAAAAATTAAAAAAAAAAAAATATATATATATATATATATGGTTGTCACCCGTGCAGGAGCAAACACCATGGAGGAAGCACTTGCAGCCATCCAAACCAAACTCCAAGATCTGGATGAAAAATTTCTCAGCCTCCATCTTCAGCATTCAGCCATGAACAATAACCGACAGCCAGAATCTTTTGCAGCCACCGGGTTCTCTTCTTCCAACAATTTTCGTGGGCCGAAGCTTGATTTTCCTCGCTTCAATGGTACTGATCCGACTGGATGGATATACCGAGCAGAACAATATTTCAATCTGCATAATACTTTTGATGTTCAGAAAGTTCCACTTGCATCCTTTCATTTGGAACAGGAAGCCCTTCAATGGTACCGTTGGTACATTAAAGCTCATCCCGAGCCAAATTGGACATATTTTCGCCAACTCATTTTGCCACGATTTGGTCCTAGTGCTTTTGACGACTTCACAGGAGCACTCACTAAACTTCACCAAACTGGCACAGTGAGAGAGTATCAGACGGAATTTGAGAAACTAGCCAATCACACAGAAGGATTGTCTGATGAATTCTACAGGAGTTGTTTTATCAGTGGTCTCAAGGATGAAATCCGCTCAGAGGTCAAAATGTTTTGTCCCAACACCATGATGGAAGTCCTAGGGTTGGCTAAGCTGGCCGAGAACAAGATCGCCGCTCAACCACGCTCCAAACCCACATTTGTTCCCTTCAGAAATATGGGTTCCCAACGACCTCCCATTACGCCTGCTCCTCAACGAACTCCTATCAAGCATTTGTCTGAAATAGAAATGTAGGCACGCCGAGCAAAAGGGCTTTGCTATAATTGTGATGAGAAATTCACTCGGGGACATAGATGTGTTCAACAAAATCTCTATCTCTTGGATGTGGATTCCGCCTGCCTTAGAACTTGGTGAAGAAGCTATAGATACAGTAGATGATCAGGTCGACATTCAACACCCGCCTGTTGACACCCCATCTCAGGACGACCCACCCGAGATCTCTTTCCATGCTGTAACCGGCGTCACCACCCCACAAATAATGCGGGTCAGGGGATACTTCAAGAAGCTCCCTCTTACCATACTCATTGATTCTGGTAGCACTCATACCTTCATTGACCCTCGGATTGCCAAACAGGCTGATTGTTTTGTCCATCCTTGCTCCAACTTTGAAGTCATGGTTGCCAATGGGGGCACCTTACCTTGCAAGGGGAAGTGTCACAATGTGCGTATCTCTATGGAAGATTATAACCTATGCTCTGACATGTTTGCCTTGTCCTTAGGTGGATGTGATGTGGTTTTTGGTGTTCAATGGTTACGCACACTTGGCCCCATCTTATGGGATTTTGCTGAACTTTGGATGCAGTTTAAAGTCAATGGGGCACAACACAAATTTATGGGCTTACAACCAGGGTCTCTCTGCATCATCAGTTCACATCGCCTGGAAAAAATCCTTAAGAAGAATTCACATGGTGTCATCGCTCAGCTCAATTCCATTCAGATGCAACCATCAACAGTCTCCACTACTTCCTTGGATAGATATGCAGGTATCTTTGCTGAACCAATGCGCTTGCTGCCTTCAAGAGACCTTTCCGGTAAGAATGTAGCCCCATCTACCTCTCAGCAGACAATGATGGCTATTTTGCACGCAGTACAGAAGTGGCAGCCATCCCTATTAGGGAATTATTTCTGCATCAAGACGGATCTCCCGAGTCTGGCAAATTTTCTGGACCAATGGGTCTCCTCCCCAACACACCTGCAATGGGTTATACAACTCATGGGTTATCCCTATGTGATCACTTACAAGAAGGGTAAGGACAATATGGTGGAAGATGCTCCTTCTCGCACAATTGATGACCCAGTTTCTCTTACAGCTCTTTCTCTGCTTGTTCCAAATTGGTTGCAATATGTTCAACAGGGCTATCTCTTCTATGAACTCCATGCTTCTCCATCAACAGGGCACTCTGGGTTCTGCAAAATGTATGACCGGGAACAATGTAACTTCTTTTGGCCGGGACTAAAAATGACAATTCAACAGATGGTGGCTGACGATGATACTTTCCAAGTCAACGAGGGGGAAACGACACTCCTTTCGGGATTGCTCAAACCCTTACCCATCCCTACACAGCTTTGGCAAACTATTTCTATGGATTTCCTAGCAGCGCTCTGGTGGTACAATACCACATCTCAAAGGACACCATATGAAGCTGTCTATGGAAAAACACCGCCAGTTCTTCTTCCATACACCCTTAGCAGCTCCCCAGTTCAGGAAATTGACTCGGTTCTTCGAAACCGCAATCAGATTCTTCTCATTTTGCAGGACAATCTTCACATGGCCATAATTCGCCTAAAACAACAAGCCGATCAGCACCGTTCTGAGCGCATCTTCCACGCAGCTGACAGGGTTCTTCTTCATCTACAGCCTTCCAAGCAATCCTCCTTGACACTCCAAAGGCGTCAGTGGCCCGAAATGCAAACCGAGGATGCTACCGGGGAACCACTCCTTCAGATTCTGCAGCAATTTCTCCAACCAAAGCTTTGAGGACAAAGCTTTTTCTAAGGGAGAGGGGATGTTAGGAACCTATGTCAACCCTTCTCTTTACTATGTTAGTATATTGTTGTTGGACGCATATGCTTTGTAAGTCGTCCCGTAGTATTTGTTGATCCATAGTTTATATTAGCCAATAGTATTGACCCATAGTATTGGACGCATATGATTTGTAAGTCGTCCCGTAGTATTATATGTCCCATGGTTTTGACTCATAGTATTGGGCATAGACTTAGTATATAAGTGTGTGTTGAGGTCATTGAAGGCACCGTGAAGTTAATTGTATTGAGCTTGCTCAAAGGAGGTTGCCCCCTCGAAGTGGCCCGTGATCAATATAAAAGCGATTATGTTCTATTATTTCTGATATCTTGTGTATTTGCATTAATTAATTATTGCAAGTACATCACACTTTGACAGAGACATCTTTAAAACTCTCAAAGGGCCAACATATGGGATTCATTTTAGAAGATTCATCTTTCAGATGGCTACTATTGTCGGACTCCACAGGATTTGCAACACTTTCTCATGGACATTATTGCTCTTGTTCCTTATTCCCATGCCGCTTGCATCCTTTTGGATGTTTGTACTTTGGACAGCTTTGCTGTTTGAGCCTTCCAGAGATATTTTCTTTAGACATGATCTTTGATTTAGGCTCCTCCATCCATAATGTCCTTTTGTGTGAGTTAGAGATTTTATTGGTTTCATCAAGCCTCACGGACGGAGAGGAGCCTATTTTGAGTTGATCCTTTTGGACAACCTTCTTGATTTTACATGTCTTTGCTTTTGTCTCAGCCATGCTTTAATTGAGGCGAGAATCTCTGGAAAACAAACTCTTTAATATAAGCCATTTTGGCTGTTAAATTTGCAGCATGGAGTCATTTCAATACCCTATGCTCTCGGGATGTGCTGCTTTCCATGGGTCCAACTTCAATAACCTTCTTGAGATGCCTTTAAGTGTGAGAGTGGGTGGAGCCCAAAGATAGTAATAAAGATGGTCATAGGTCTCTGCTATTTAAACAGGATTAGTGTGACTAGTAGAGTAGGCTTCCTTCCTTCTGAAAAAGGTTCAGCGAGAGCACAATACATAGGTAAATTTTTATTCGAGCATAGTTCCAGACTCATGGGTTGTGAGATTTCTTTGAGAGACCTATATCGAAGAGAAACTCAACCGAAGGTGCTTTCAGAAAACAAACTTGGTGCAAAGGTTCAAATGACAAGAAAAGAAACCAAAAACAAAATGGCTGAAAAATAATGAAAACAAAAGCTAAAGCAACCACAAAAGAAAGTTTTATTTATGTACAGAAAGTCTCCGCGAGACTATGCAAAGTATTGCTTCAGGGCAAGGCCATTGAGAGGAAGGGTTACTTCTTCTCCCTCAAGGTCTGTCAAATTATAAGTGGATGGGCCTATCTTTGCCGAAATTTGGTACGGGCCTACCCATAAATGTTGGAATTTCGTGTGCATTCCTTTGCCTTCATGATTATGGTCCCATTTCAGGACTAAGTCCCCAACTTCAAAACTTCGTTTACCGGACTTCCTCTTATCGAACCATCTCTTAACTATGTCTTGGTGTTGATGGAATCGGTCCTTAGCTTTCTGTCGGGCTTCTTCAAGTTGAAGCAGGGTATTGATCCTGGATTGTAAGACTTGGCTACCAAAACCCCGAGAGGCTTGGGACAACTGTAAGGATGGGAGTAAGATGTTGGGGAGAAGGATGGCTTCCTTTCCATAGACAAGAGTGAAAGGGGAAACCCCTAATGCGTTCTTTGGAGTCACCCTGTCTGCCCATAAGGCGTTTGGGAGAGCTATATGCCAACTTCGTTGATTTTCTATCACAGTTTTCTTGAGAATTCGAATGAGGTTTTTGTTTGAAGATTCAACTAATCCGTTTCCTTGAGGGTAATAATTGGCTCAATAGTGCAACTTGATCCCCCACTCATAAACAAAATCGTTTATCTTGAAAGACGAAAAATATGGAGCATTATCAAAAACAAGAGAAATTGGAACCCCAAACCTGGTTATGATGTTCTCTTTCAAGAGCTGATGACCGCGTCTTCATTGATCTTGCGCAACGGGATAGCCTCTATCCATCTAGTGAAGTAGTCGGTAGCCGTCAGGATGTATCGATGTTGGAAAGAATAATTTGGATTTATCTCTCCGATAACATCTATACCCCACTGCTCAAAAGGCTCAGAGATAATAACCAGCTGCGAGGGTCCTGCTGCCTTAGGTAATTTTTCGGCACTTCTTTGGCATACATCACAGTTTCGTGCATATGTATGGGCATCTCGGAACAGAGTGGGCCAATAATATCCAGCTCTAAGTATCTTGTGTGATGTTGTCTCTCCTGAATAATGTCCACCTGCGGGGCCATCGTGTAATTCTTTAACAACTTTACTTGCATCTTCCTTTTCTATACATCTAAGGAAAACTCCATCATAATTCTTTCTGAAAAGTATCCCATCAATGATTTGATAAGGTGATGATTTCAAACGGAGTGCCCTTCTTTGTTTAGAGTTCCAATGCTCAGGTAGGTATCCTTGCTGTAAATAATGCACCAGATCTCTATACCATGACTGAGGAGTTGAGAAGATAGGACATACTTCAACCGAGTTCAGCTCAGCTTCATTCTTCCAATGTTGCTCTTCATCGGTTGAGTTTCCCGCAAGTAATTTGCACAGGCCTTGCCCTTTGATGATCGTGGCTGGTTTAAATTCTAAATCATATTCTTGCAGAGCTGTGACCCAGTTCCCCCTCCTTTCTCCTAGTTCCTTTTGAACGAAAAGGGATCTAACAACTGGGTGGGGAACTATAAATTTAGTTCTGTTCTTAAGAATATATGGCCTGAACTGTTTGACTGCTTTGAAGATCGCATATGCATGCTTGTCAACCATGGGATAGTTCAGCTCAGCCCCTTGCAGACCAGTGCTCATAAACGAGATTGGGTATTCGTCTCCCAGCTCCACCTTTTGCGTGAGCACAGCTGCGAGGGAGTCATCCGAAGCAAAGGTATACAGGATAAAATCCTTATCAAAATCTGGGCTTCTTAAGGAAGGAGCCTTAGCTATAGCTGCCTTGATGTCTCTAAAAGCATCCTTTTACAAATCTGTCCACTTGAACTGTATGCTTTGTTTAACCATCTGTTGCAATGGTTTGACAATTTGTGCGAAATATGGAACAAATCTTCGGACGAAATTGATAGTACCCATAAAGGACTGCATAGATTTTTTGTTATAAGGCATTGGAATTTTATTGATAGCTTGTACTCTTTCCTGATCTATTGACACTCCCCCTTTGGAAATGATATGACCCAAGAGTTTACCTTCGGGAACAGCGAACACACTCTTCTTGGGATTCAAAGAAATACCATATTTCCGACAGCGATAAAAAATATGCCTCAGATGGACAACATGATCTTCCATTTTCTTTGAAAAGACTGTCACATCATCTAAGTATACAACAACACATTGCCCACCCAATCCTCGGAAGGCGATGTCCATTGCTCGTTGGAATGTAGCTCCTGCGTTTATCAGGCCAAATGGCATCCTTCTATATGCAAAAGTTCCCCACTTAGTGTGGAAAGTAGTCTTAAGACGGTCTTCTTCAACTACTAATACCTGATTGTAGCCAGAGAAGCCATCGAGCAGAGAAAATAGTTCAGATCCCGACACCATTTGAAGGATTTGTTCCATTGAAGGGACGGGATAGTTGTCTTTATCCGAAGCTATGTTTAAATTTCTTAAGTCTACACATAGTCTTATCTCTCCTGACTTCTTTCTTACGGGAACTAAGTTAGCAACCCACTCAGAATGTCGGACCTTAAAGATTATTTTAGCGTCCAGGAGTTTCTTTAATTCCTTTTGAATCAGAGGTTCCAAAGTAGGATGCATCCTTCTTAACTGCTGCTGAAATGGCTTGACACCCGCTTTCATCGGTATAACATGCTGAATAATGCGGACGTCATACGTTTTCAGATCTTCATAGGTCCATGCAAAAACATCCTTATATTGCTTAAACAGTTTGATGAACCTATCTCTTTCTCCTGGTGAACAACATTTGCCAAGATTGACAAATTTTGGCTCTGCCTCGGTACCTAAATTAACTAGCTCATGTTGCATCGATGAGCTGTTAGTTTTGGTATTAGCTAACCTTTTGAACTTATTTTGGAGATCGAACAGCATTTCGAGTGACCTTACCCCTTTGGGGATGAAATTCCCTTTGTCTGTCTCCTTCTTTAGCAAATCAGAATCGTGTTCTTCTTCATCTATCACAGCTCCTTGGAAGCTGTCTTCGTTCGTTAAAAAACTGATAATCTACTCGTCATCATCGAAAACTCTGAAGTTTGTGATGTTATCGGGAACGGAGGGCCTGAAAATCAATTCAATTGAGCATTTGTTATTAGATGGCACCAATCTAGAAGCGGATGTTGCTAACAAATCAGCCACAGAATTTTGCAATCTAGGAACATAATTTATATTGAAAGCGTCAAAATGCATAATTAAATCCCATACCTCAGCTTGATAACCCTTCAAATGAGGTGAGAGACAATGAATGGTGTCCCTTACCTGTCTTACAACTATTTCTGAGTCACCAAAAACTTTCAGATATTTAACATTTAAACCAATAGCCTTCTTTAATCCATGTACCAAAGCTTCATATTCAGTTGTGTTGTTAGTACAATCAAATTCTAATCTACAGGACAAAAAATAGTTGTTTCTTCGTGGATCCATCATAACACAACCGGCTCCGGATCCTTCCAAAGTTTTAGAACCGTCAAAGTATAATGTCCAAAAAATATCTTTTGATTCAGCTAAGTTAGTATCTCTATGATCTAATTCAGTGACTAAGCTAACTATATTACAGTCGACATCATCAATCCGAGAGAAATGAAGGAGATCGGATTGTTCATCTGATTCATGGTTGATGGTTTCAGACTGATAATTACCCGGATCAATTTCTAAGAAATAATTCCCCAGAACCGAGTATGAGAAGGTTACAGCCTCATTCTTTTCCTCTAGTTGAGTTACATTTTGCTTCATGTGTGGTTCCCTCAAGACTTTGATCTGATTCTGCCTGTTCTGATAGGGAAACCACAGATGAGACTAGTCAGTTGCAAAGTAACCATTCAGCTTGGTAGACCAGTCCCTGCTTAAGATCAGACCATATGCTTCAAGAATATAAACTACCATTATGTCAATAAACTGACAGACTCTAGAGCCGGCTGACAAACTAATGAGAACATCTTTCATCTCTCCAATCACTTTGACAACAGTCCTATCTAACTGGATAATTTGGGCTGGAGATGGCACAGGTTTCCCATTAATTTTTTTACAAATTGACAGTGGCATAACGTTGGAAGATGCTCCATAATCTACCAAAAAATTGTGAACATTATGATTGAAAATTTCAAAGGTCAATAGGAATGGCAATTTTTGAGATTTAGATTTCCCGCCGATACTAGCCTCATTAATTTCGGGATCTTCTTGAGAATCTGTTAATGGAGTGCTGGTCTGGGGTTGTAGAACATGTAGCAGCTTGTCTCGTTGGTGAGGCAAACTGCACATGTCGAATATTGACACATTTGCTTTGACTTTCTTTATATCCTCAATAATATCATATCCTATATCAGACTCGTTCCCAATTCAAGCTGGATGATCTGTTTTACTCATCGTGACCTTAGGTGGCTGAACTATGGTGTCAATGTTTGGCTTCTTGGCCGCTGTTTGGATAACTTTAGACTGTGGCGGAATGATTGTTATATGCCTTCTAGGCAGTTCTTTTGAAACTTTAGGCTTGGGGAGAGTCGAGTCTTTCACAGGATCCGCAATAGGACCTTTGCTGCGAGTATTAACATTCACAGCAGAGGGAAAGCTTTCTATGGGATCTTCTTCTGCTGATTCAATTATAGGTACCCAATCCCACAGTACCATAGTAGTGTCCGGGGTTGGTTCCTCTAATTCAGGGCTCGATTCTTCTAGAGGCTCATCTTGGTCTGGGATCTGTGAATCCAGCATTTGATTCATGACTAAACTCATAGAGTTAATCCATTGTGGGCAACTCATTTCCGAATGCGGTTCTCAATGAAAGGTGCAGAAATTTTCCATCCCAATTTCATTGAGGTTTAAAACAGGGGAAGTATTCATGGGTGGATGAGGTTGATCGTCGTCTTCCCTTTTTTTGTAAAATGGCTTGAAAGGTTTCCTAGATGTACTGGCAGCCTTATCTTTCTCAAGATCTACAATTTTATTGGATAACTTCTGCATCATCTTAACTACATTCCCATGTCTGTTGATGACTCTTCCTTACCTCTAGTGAGCAACAAGGTTTTTTTATTGGCTGTTGGTTTTGTTTCAGCGTCTAAGGCATGTTTAGCAATGCTATCTGCCTCTTCTTCTACCTTTCTAGCTTCTTCGAAGTTCTCTATTAGGGTGGTTTTCTTAGATCTTTTAACAAACATCGCTATGGGTCCTTCGAGAGCTGTTGTATAATACTCAACCAAAGATTCTTCTGTTGGTTTATTTGCTTCATTGAAATTATTTAATAGTGTTGTGAACCTTTGGTTAAAGTCTTGGACCTTTTCTTTCTTTTCCATTCTCATGGATAAGAGTTCTTTCATAAGTGTAGCCATAGTCTTCTGGTTTCCATATTTCTTTAGGAAACAATTTTCAAATTCATCCCAACTTGAGATCGACCTAGGTTGTAGGCTAAAATACCAGGATGATACTTTTGGCTCGAATGTGTATGGAAAAAGCCTGCAGACTACATCTTCATGCTGCACGTTCAAAAGATTCAGAGCTAGATAAAAGCTCTTGAGATGATCTTCGGCTGAAATGGCTTTCCCTGGGTCGAATTTAGGCAAGACCTTCTCTGTATTTTTTGGAAGATTGTGGAATGGCCCAGCTAGATTCAACGCTCCCCTTGCTCTCCAAGTAGGAACAACTATGTTTCTATGTGGAGAATTTGGTGGGGAATTGTAAGGTGAGTTCAGTGGAGTGTTCTTTGGAGTAATAAGTTCTCCAAGACTTTCTTGATCTGAACTATTTTCTGGGTTTTCAAGATTGACCTTGTTCAGAGGTTCTACAATTTCTTCTAAAGTTAAATTCACAAGTTCTTCAAAACTTTGCACAAGAATCGAATCACGGGTGTACCGTCGCTCTTGACTAGGGGAACTTTTCCTAGGAAGGAAATTTACTGCGTTTAAACCACCTAGCTGCCTAACATAAGATCGCGTGTGCCTCCTCAAATCTTCTATTTCTGTAAAAGGTACAACATACAATTCTTATTGAGGCTCAGGATCAAAGACAAAATTTTCTTGATTTGCTACTTCAAGATTTGGACTGTCTGAAATTCTTTCTTTAAACGGGTTTTCAGTGAAATTTATGACAGTGGGTGATTTCCCTTTATCAGCCATGCACTTTCAGGCCCTCCTTCTAGCGCCAAAAAACTGTCGATGCCTCGGAGATCGCAGCATCAATCAGAAAGGGATTCTCAGCCATGTTAGCCATAGTGTGTTGTAACATGTGAGCTCTCCTCTTTGTCGACTCAACTTCTTTAACTATATCGGCCACATTATCCAGTGTTGCTTTTGCTGTCTCTACAACGGTGGATGCCATAGCTAAGGGAGCCTTATTTGTATTTTGCATTACTGTGGTCTCCCGGTGGGTAACAATATCTTCTTGGAAGAGTCTCTTTATCCTCTCTTCCGATTTAAGGACCATTGCCTTCCTCTTCTTATCATAGACAAATTCATCCCATCTGAACACGGTATGCTCTTCTGATAGAGTGTAAGGGATGATTGGGAGATCTATTATATTTATTTCTGCTTCCACGGGTGGGGTCTGGACTACTTGAGCTGAATCTGTTCCCACATTTTGGGTACCAGAGACACCTTCTTGTGCTATGTCTGCCTCCACATTTTAAGTGCCGGAGACACCTGCGTGAGATACGTCTATTTCCATATCCTGGGCGCCGGAGCCACCTGCCTGGGCATCTTCAACTATCTTGAGTTCTTCTTCCGTCTTTTGCCTCACTTCAGCTTGTTGCCTTCTCTCTTCTTCTTCAACTTGTGGCTGATTCTCATTTCCTTCCACCTACTTCGCGTCTTCTACTTCTTTCTGCAGCCTTGCATCTTCTGCTTCTTTCTGCAATCTTGCCACTTCAGCTTCTTGCTATAATCTTGCAACTTCAGCCTCTTGCTGCAACCTTGCTTCCTCTTTTAACATTTGTTCTTCTTGGGCTCGGGCATCATCTGCTTCTTTCTCTTTCTGCAGGCTGGTTTTTTGGGCCTTGGTAGAGCTAGAGCTTGCTCCACTGCCTTGGCGACAAATCTGCATCTCAGTCATGTTGCTGATGCCTCTGAATGCCTCTTCCTTGGCATCATAATAATGAGCGTACTCAAAATGAGCATAAATTTATTTACAATGCTCGGCAACTTTTCCCCGCCTATCATTCCTATGGAAAATTACTTCGCCGAAGTGGAAAGCTTTCAGCTCTTGAACAAACTCCTCGGCTGAGGCAACCCCTGAGAATTTGTAGGCTCCTATGCAGAAGGGTAAAGGAGGGAAAGAAGCCTTATGTTGCTTGTTAAGCACTGCTCCGATTCCATCAAGGAAAATTTGTCTCACTGCTTCCTTGAGGACTACATAGTCAGTAGCATACTTTGGCAAAATGTATGGTGCTTTGGTCCCTCCAAACATTCTGATGTAGGTGCCCTGCTTTGAGAAATAAAAGTCTCCATAGTTTTCCAGTATCTCCATGGCATTTTTCGACAGACAATTGGGCTCTTTCTTGAATATCTGCTCATATAGGGGCATGATGAACCCCTCACAAATGAGCTTATAGCTGGCTCTGTAATTTTGAGCCCACATTATCTTGTAAGCAGTGTAAACCGGGGTGTTGGCTCTATCCCACGTGCAACCTAAGCTGGGAAAAGATAGCTTGGCCAAAATACAATCAATGAGATATGAAGACATGTAAAATTCTGCCTTTTTTAAGGCCAGACCTTCTCTTGCAGCAGCCACCGTTGATGCTAAACTATCTGAAAGAATAGTAACCCAGTCAAACACAGTCCCTTTGAATGCTACGAAGTGTATGATGGGAGCCCACTGTATCCTGTATACAGTGCCATCGGGCATGCCGAAAATTCTACACAGCATCAGGGCGATTATCCTAAAAGGAGGTCTTAGATTCTGAACATCATATTCATCGTTACCTCTCTTTCTTAAGTGCTTTCCTGCGACCAATAATTTTTTGGCCATCTCAATATTGTTCATCTGGCCCAACCATTCATCACTCAGAGCATGCTGGGGATGTGAGAATTTATAGGCTGCGAAAATATATGCTGGGTGGAATGAGGCAATGGCTACTCCCCCGCTGTCATGTAATACTCTTGCCTCCGCATTAGTATGCTCCAGAATCCACCCGATCACTTCAGAACATGGGAACAATTTAGGGCGGGTAGAAGCTCTAGCTATGCCTGAAGTTCTGATGTTGCGGTAGATCTGTTCTTCCTCCAATAATGCATCTGGGACATCCTAGTCCCTCATCATCCTGTAAATGTCGCCCCACCGGACTTCGGGAGGAATGCCGGTGGTGCACCTAGTATCTTGGAACATAGTTTCAGTCCTAAGTGGTACTAGCTCTGGTTCCATTACCTTAGCCTTCTTCCTAACACCTTTTGGCATTTTGGCTTATCCCTGCTAGCAACCAAATACAAGTCATTATAAAAATGTGCAACCTGTTATGAGATTTTAACGAAGAGAAAGATCAATTCAACATGCTAAAACATAGACAACTTAAGAAGCTGCATGTTGGGGAAGCAAAAAATAAACCACTCCAAATAAGAAATATAGTTCTGAGATTTGATTATCCTAAGGAGACAAAGTTTGGAATGTTTCCGAAAGGGCAAGCGTACGACGTGGAAACAACCTGCTTCCCATATAGCCCTAGGAGAGAGGGTATCCTTCATCGTTGCAGTTCTAATAGTTAATGGCGGGTGAGCTTGGATTGAAACGATATGATGAAGAAACCAGGGACCGTTTTCCACATTTATCAAAAGGTGATGGGGTTCAGCTGACCACTACTGCTATTAGTAACATTTACAAGGCGTTGTGTGGCCGGCTCAAATTTTGAATGAGGGTGACGACGCCTGGAATATGGCCAGTGAAAAAGCTCGGGTGGTCACAGTTATGGCTTTGGTAGAGCTGAGAAACCACAGGGGCCTCGGCGGACTTAAAAAACAAAAATAACGATATATGGCCACGAATGTCTATCGGCCACGTTAAAGACGGGAAAAAACCCACAGGTAACTTGACGTGGAGATAAGACAAAAAATAACGGTTAAAAAACCTACCTGGCAACGAGAATGTGGCTGAATGAGGTGGACATGGACGTGTACGAGCTGAGCTGGAGCAGAATGGCGCGGTGTCCCAACAGCGTTTGTTTAATCGAAAAACTAACAATGTGACCGACCCAAACCCCCACCGTCCTTTTAAACGGGTTAGACACGTGCGGCATTTAATCCGGTGGGTGGTGCCATTAGAACGGGTTTTAATTTTGTACGGCGCGGTCTTTTTCAAGCTGCCTCGGCATTTGTGCGCAACCGTCACTTGCGGGGCAGACTCACGAGTTTCGCCTGCAATTCCGGAACGATATGGCGAATGGCCTCGGCGTTTCGGAAGAGATTGGCGAATGGCCTCGGCATTTTGGAAGAGATTGGCAAATGGCTTCCGCAACGCAACCTTTGGAAGCTTGTTGCGAGCAGTTTTACTGAGTCGTCCCACAATTTCGGGAGAACATAAGAATTCTTTCCGCAATTTCAATGGAGATAGGCCAATCGCTTCCGCAATTGCGGAGCAATTTCGCGAAGGTTCCCGCCGTTTCGGGAAGGATTGGTGAATGGCTTCCGCAACTCGAATAATTTCTAAGTCTCTCCGCGAGGTTTCGGGAGAATAACGTGAACGCTTCCGCAGTTGCAGAAGGCTTTCGTAAATAGCTTCCGCAGTTTCGGAAGGGAAACCTAAAAGGTTCCACCGTTTCGGGACGGATTGGCGAATGGATTCCGCAACTTCGAGAGAAAAAGACTTAAGATTTTTTCAATGAGACCAAGTCCTTCGGCGGCTTTTTGGGAAAATAACGTGAATGCTTCCGCAGTTTCGAAAGGGAAACCCAAATGGTTTCGTTGTTTCGGGATGATTTCTTGAATGGTTCCGCAATTTCGAGAGACTTTCCCAAATAGCTTCCGCAGTTTCGGAAGGGAAACCTAAAAGGTTCCGTCGTTTCGGAAGGCTTTCTCAAATGGCTCCTGCAAGTCGAGAGAAAAATACTTAATATTTTTTTAAAGAGAAGTCCTTCGGTGGTTCTGGAAAATATATGCGAACGGCTCCCGCAGTTTCAGGAGGATAAGCTAAATGGTTCTGCAATTTCGAGACGATAACTTGTAAGGTTCCGCAATTTCGAGAGGATAACTTGAAAGGTTCCGCGACTTTTAGGAGAACTTCACGAATTTTATCCTTAGAAGAAAACTTGAAATTCTCAAAGCAGGATTTTCGGTTGAACACAAAGTAAAAAGGAGAATTGACCTCTTAAGGCAACCCTTTTAGAAAAATAGAAGGAGGGGCCCCAATATGTACAAAAAAATTTGGGGGGGATGTTGCTGCAACAACAAAATCTTAATTACAATGGTGTAAAATGTCTCTTGGAAAAAAAACTAAATGTCAAAAATATCGTAGTCATAGTCCAAAGTAAAAACTATTTTTTTCTCCTAAAAGTGTGTTACTTTGTACAAGCAACCCCAAAACATGATTTGGTAAAGTACCTCATCTAAAACCAATGTAGAAAGTGACTCCTTTAAAGATGAAGATTGCAAAAGAATTTTATATTGTATTTGAATTCTTGTTGCTACTATTATGCGACGTCCTAGGAATTTCAAGGTCCAATCATTACTTTGGTGCTTAGTAGTAGTACTTTGTATGGAATATGGATAACATCTTCACCAATAATGGAAATTACATAAGCTAAGATACAACAAATACCCAAGTGATCAGAGTGACCTGTAATTGTATTCTTACTATTACTACTATGCAAAAGCAATGTCAAGGTCAAATTCCTAAGAATACTATTGTATTCTTAAGTTAGACATATATTGGTTCATCAAATATCGCTTCCATATTTACTATATATTACTCTCTTTTAATTGGATGTCTATTTGGTTCATCAAATATTATAATCAATTTTATAATTATTATACTAAAGAAAACTTTAGCTGATATTATTAAATATTATAAATTATTTTATATTTATCATACATTAAGTACATAGTAAAAGATAATGCTTTTATTTTCCATAAGTAAAGTCATAAAACACAGGTTTGTTCCATGTTAAATTCACTTGGAGATGTAACCAATTTCCTACAACAAATTACAAATCATAAGTTTATGTGAGATTATGAGATAGGCACCATAAGACTTTTGTAAATTTATGTGGTAATTGCATTATTATTTGTATAAGATTAATATTGTTCATAATTTGGTTTAATATAAACCTTGTAAAATTAAATTATAACTACAAGATTTAGAGGCCGCATTAGGTTGTAGATGAAAAGTAGTAGAAAACTATAGATGACAGCCTAAAAGCCCCCATCAAGAATCCCAAAAGCCCCCGTAAAGAATCCCAAAAGCCCCCGTAAGGAATCCCAAAAGCAACAAAGAACTTTGGAGCCACACAATAAAAAATGGTAGTTGATGGTAATCCAAAATGGCTCCAAACATGTTTAAAGAAAAGTTTTGCAATTTTAGGGTCATCAATGGTTTTGTCAAAAGGTATGAAGGCTGCCATTTTGTACATGAAAAGCAGTAGAGAACCGAAGATGATGGTCTAAAATCTACCACAAAAATTTTTGAAAATGACGGAGAACTTTGGAGTCACAGTAAAAAATGATGGTCAATGGTAATCCAAAATGGCTCCAAACATGCTTGAAGAAAAGTTTTGAAGCTTTAGAGACATCAATGGTTTTTCTGCAAGGTGCGAAGGCTGCCATCGTGCTGCCATCTTGGAAAATTTGTGTACTACCACAGAGATGCACTCATGCTTCCACTAAGTGGTGATAAATCAATGATAAAATCCATGGATATGGATTCCCAAGGCCTAGAGGGGACTAACAAAGGTTGGTGCAACCCAAACTTCCTGTTAGCAAGTTTTATTTGGCTACAACGTGAACCTCTCTAGAGGTAATCTTCCATGTGTTCTGCATGGAAGACCAAAATAAGTACCTTTGCAAGTGCAACATATTTTTCTACACATCAAAATGTCCTCCCTAGGATGAAAAGTGGGCCTCTTTGATAAGAAAAATGCGAGCTAATCCATCTAGACTCTAATCAAAATTGATTTAGCTTGTAAAGACCATCTTGGACTGTGTCGTCTAGGAAGGGGGTCTGACCAACCACAATGGGCTCCTGGATGACTCCATGACCAAACCAAAGTGAAAGTCTATAGAGTATTGACTTTCCTATTGCTTATAGGTTGCACATCTGATATCTAAAATGAAAAGGGCCTTGGTAGGGGCCTACTGAATACTCAACCACTCTATTTCAGTTTTGCTTCTTATATTTGATGTCTAAATAAAACTAATGGATGTAGGAAGCCCGTTTCAAATGATTTTGTTCTTGTAAGTGTAATTTACATTGGAAATCCAAAACCTGGAGAGGTTGATGATTAGTCTATAAGATAGTTTCCTTTCCAAGAATGTAGTGTTGTCATTGCTAGAGTGCTTGAACCAGTGCATAAACCTCATTGTAACTGTTGTAGTTGTATCATATGCATATTGCATCTAAGTATCATTCTCCTGATTGTACCAGACTCCAAGTTATGTGTTTTAGTGATTAATTTAAATATGTGCAAGTTGTTCCTTCATAAAAATTGAATTGCATATACAATTTTGAGTTGAACCACACTATTTGCACTACCTAGAAATCAGCTTAGCTATCTGATGAGTTGATTATGCTGAAAGGAAGCGAAATTAATTGGGTTAAATTGGAGATGACATTAGCTAAGCTGGTAAGATATTTAATTTCATAGATTTACAGTGTTTCTTGTGGCGTATCAATGCCTCTTTGTCTCAAAGAGGTGGGTTGGGTACACTATAAGACCTCTACTTTACTATGTCTGAAAGGCATTAGATGGGAATTAAAACATGATTGTAAGCCACTAACCTCAAATAGCTTATAATGGACAATTGTCCTTTTGATGAGAGTGTCTTTTATACCTTTCTCCCTCCATTTTGGAAGGCAGAGGAAGGTCGGATTACAACCATACTTTGGCACATTCCTTGTTTTCCTTTCCTGTGACGTGTCTTCGTCTTGGGAATAAATGAATCTCCAAGATAACCAGTTGGTTGGGATTCCACTTGACACAGGACATCCATCCCCTTTTTGCATTGTTAGTATGCAGTTTGTCATTCTTTCTTTCATAAATCTAGCCTCTAAATCTAGTCTGCAGGTTAGATGTAGCCTCATGCTACTTATTGTTTCGGGGATTTTGAAGAATGTATTGAGAATTGAACTTGTGCCAAAGGCCGATTACAGTAGAATCCCACTGAAACCACAAGCCCACTGAAACAACAACAGACAGAAAGTGCATAGATTTAAAGTCTACTATTCACATTGACAGTAACAAGTCAGTCATCTTCAAGTAGCATTGCATTCTGCATCAGCGAATTCATGTAACAGAAAGGGAAATCCTGGAAATTATTGTGTATCAATATTATAAGATCGTTGGATTTCAACTTTTCCTTGGGGGTGCAATCCACCTGCAAGAGCCAGAACAACTTGGAGCAAACGACTGACTCTACCACATAGCAGTGCACGTTCTTGCTTGACAATGCCCGAAGACTGACCACAACGCCATGAGCGTGAAATCGGTCACTAATGGCTGCGACCTCAACATTTTCTTCACAACAGTAGGAACCACCAGTGTGTGACTGGAAATGGTTTCCCGACTCTCCGCACAACGATAGAGCAACTCCAATAGGCAAAAGCATGGCTCGTCCATGCCAGCGTCTCATTCCATGAGAATATCCACTAATCCCCCTACAACTCTGGCCTCCACGGCCTCGGCATGGTTCTTCGCAACTGAACATACCACCAGTAAGGCCTTCAAACCCGCCTTAACCACCGGAGGGCTCATCAACATGTCCACCAGGCCTTTTATGAGCCCGTCCACTGCGGAAGTTTGCTACAGGACTTGTTCGTCTATCGTTATCCTTTCAAAGACCTAGACACTTATGATTTGTGCCTCCATGTTTTGGATCTCTAGCAAGCCCTCCATGGTCTCCATCTTTTCCGCCGCACAGACCTTTCTCTTTGTCACTTCGTCCGACAGAAGAGTATCAAACACGCCCATTACTTCCTTACAGGCAACCCAACCTTCTTCATCCTCGTTTTCCCTCAGTAGGCCAGGGAGGACCAGGACCTGTTGAAGCCTCGAGTATGATAATGCTGGAATTTTTTCCAAGGAAAACAACAGAGGGTGACATCCCAATCTGAAAGGCTTCAAATAACTTTGCGCAACAACAATTCTATCCCCAAACTGTTTGGTGTGGTTGACTCCCACGGATATTAGGCCTCCACTGGAAATTATGTGAGTTCATCCTTATGGATCTATCTTCATGTGAGGGAAGATCAAAGGTGTTATATCTCTAAGGGTAAGTAGTGTTTGCTTAAGGGAAATCAAGTAAGTTAGATGCAACTTAAGAAATATGCTTTGATGTGCAGAACAATCAAATCTGGTATTTGGTTAAAAGTTTCACCAACAAATAGACATACGAATTGGAGATATATTAACCAGCTTTAAATAAAATAAGCAATGACAATTGAATGATCTTATCCAAAGAATTAAGCACATGTAAGATTGTTCTGTTATGCCCTTCCAATTGACAAACTAACAGTAATGAGACTATAACTTTTTTATCATTTGCAGAATTAGATAAATGAGTTAAACAAATAAATTCACTTAACACATAGTAGCATCTAAATTGTAAGTTCATATAAATCCAACCTACAGATCAGATGCATTCATTGAATTGCAAAGATAAAACTAAATTGATTTAGTAACCAAGGTGAGAAAATCAGAAATTATCAAAGAAATTTGACGAATTATACAAAGAAGATGACAAAGAGAAACTAACTGTGATTCATTAAGCTTGCAAGAAATTACAATATCTCAAGTGAAACAAAGCATCTCCAACTCTTCTATGGTGATTTCTCTCCCGCCCCTATGAGATTTCTACCCTTTAAATAATAATTACATTGAATTACGTAGGATAGATCTCCCATAAGATGGGGATTTTCAAAATATTTCTAATCTAAGAATGGCCAAGGGAAATCCGCCACTTAGCCCATACATCTAACAATTCTTCTACACCCGGATACTTAGCCAATTCAAGTTCCAACTGAGTGTTACATGTAAAAGACTCGATCTCATTTTTCTTGATCTCATGCCATGCACATAGGAAAAGGTGGATATTTATCCCTTGACTAACGGGCTTCTTGATGAATTCTTCAACCTTCGAAATTTGAATGTACTCGAGTTGTTGAATTTGTTCCTTGGTCTGTGCACGTCTCTTATCAACCTGCTCGATTGTCAGCTTAGGTGGACAGGCCTTTTAGATGAGGTCCGTGGTAGGAAACCCTAACATGACCATTATGTTATCTGCAACATACCATCTCCTGCCACACACTGCTTGTGCTTTCTGGATTGTTTCCTCGACTGACTCACAAGCATGTTCCCATGCACTTAAGGAGATTCTGATTCTTCTGAACTTGAAATTGTCCATAACAGGAACATCTTCAGGCTTATACTTGATGTATTTATGCCAATCAGTTAATCTTCTAAGGCTTTGGTTGCTTCTTGTCTTCTATCATTATGTCATTCCAGAATGGCAGAATGTCGCTCAAAGACATTATGTGTCTCCTATATATCATTCAGGGATTGAAACAGTTCAGTCAAGAGTGACTTGTTGAATCTTCATTGATTTTAAGGGCTAACTCCTTGAACTCTTCTTTGGAAAATCTAAAGAAGGAGGGAACATATGCCTTGGTCACTGAATCTTTAAGTTGTTGCTCAAGTAATGTGATTTTCTCACCATATCTAATGTTCTGCACTTATGCTTGTTGTAGCTGCTGCTGGAGAGATTCATTATGTGCCTGCAGGTCTCTTAATTTACTGTCATTCTCGTTCCTCAACTGTTGCAGTTGAGATTCATGTTGTTCCTTGGCTCCAGACTGCTCCTGCTTGAGCTTCTGTAATTCTTCCTTCCTAACCTCAATCTCTTTATTTAAAGTGGTGACTGAATCATAATTAGCCCCCGCAAAGGCTCCCATTGCTGCTGCATTTTCTAACGATTCTTGTTGGGAATTGGTAGATGTTTTCTGCCACATAACCTGGTTGGGAACAAGGCCTTGCATGATAGTCCCTTCCCTTTGTCTTTTATCTCCTCTTTTCACCACAACCTTCTCAGATTTGTTGTAGAAGTATTCTCCCAGAGAAACTACAGCATCCTCCACAAATTCTGCCACTATGTCCACTATTGATGTTGATATACCAGAAGTTGAAACTAAAAGTGGAGCCTGGGAAACAACAGAAGTTGGGATTGGGATGTTGATTTGGGTGGTGTAAATGGAGAGTGGAATGATGTTGGAAACTGATGTTAAGGAAGATGAAGTGGAAGGTGGAGGGATGACCTCTGGGAGTGAAACAGAGATTGGAATGACAGGTGGTTCTGGAAGTGGGACAAATGTGGTGGGAAGTTGGGTTTCAACATCCTGTGTAGGTGTAACAGAAACTGGGATCACAACTGGTTCTTGTGAAGTCACCACATGGGTTAGCAGTGGTTCAGTTGTTGTGAATATAAGAGTTATGATATCAATGAATGAGAGGGAAGATAGAATGATTGGGATATCCAATGATGTAGTGGATGTTGCAACTATGGAAATGGTAACCTCTGGTAAATGAAGATCAGGGAAAAATGCATCAACATTCATATCTTCCAAGGGGTTGGAAGAAGTTGATGTGGCAGGAATAACCTCATGTAAAATATCAGGAAAAGTAGTGGTACATGAGAATTTAGAGGGAATTGTTTCCTCATCCTCATGTTTGTCTTCAATGTTAAGCATAGTTACCTTGGGCACAGACTCTTCAACCTTTTGCTTCTTTGGTGGAGTGATTGCAGCAACAGTTTGAGTTTCCACAACTGAAGGTAGTGTTGCCAATTCTTTTTTCATCTCAGCAGCTGACTGAATTAGGGCATTGAGATTTTCCAAAGGCTTGGACTGCGAGGTGTCTTCAACAGGGAATTTTTTGCTATCATCAGCATGGTAGGTCAGCATCAACGGAGTCTTTGCTTTCTGAGCCTCCTTTTCTGCCATTTCTTTCTAAACTTTTTCATCAAGTGACAATTCCATTTTCCTATAATTCAAGACCTTAGTCTTGAGCTCTTACTGATATTGAAAGATAAAACTTTGTTCTTCCTTAGAAGCAGCTCTGTTCATGACTTCAACAAAACAGTCAACACCCTGGTATATAGAATCGTTTGGTTCAGTCTGGTGGGCATATTCATTCTTCATGTGTTCCTGTGAAAAATGACTAACCATAAATGCCTTGAGATCATGCATCCTCTTAGGAGCTTTCCCAAGCTTAAGAGCAACAATTTTCTTGCCAAGTAGCCCAACATGAGTCGAATTATGAATTGTCAAAGGCCCAAGATGAAGTGGGAACTTGGGCCACCCTCTTCTTTTAGCTCCCGTGAGTTTGGGAAAGAGACCATTAGTGACAGTCTGAAAAGAAATCTCTTCAAACAACAGTCTGTCTGGGACAATTCTGGGTAGCAGATGTGCAGTGTTGCCATCCCAAATTTTGACATAAGAAAAGTATTCTCCTATGTAACAGTCCCCCACAGTAGAGACCAGTGCCTTAGCATATTGAGAGAAAGTGGGATCATTTTCCTTAAAAATCATCAAATAAATTGTACCAATGAAATGATCAAAGATTTCATATATCATAGGCATGAAATTTCCTTCCCATAATGCAGAGCAGTAGATATGCACAGGAGGTGTGAACAAGGTCAGTTCCATCCCATGGAAGGAAATTGAAAATCAACATAGAAGATATCCATGATGTATGTTGAATAAAAGAATGGAGGCTTTATGGAGGCAGGAGTCTTCTGGTATTTCTCAATAGCTAACTTAATCACCACTGATAGGATTTGATCCCAGTTAAAGGACTCACTTGTAGTGATTACATGATGAGAAAGGGGTGCCCATTCAGCTTTGAATAGAGAACAATCTGGTAACCCATACAATCTGCAAAGCATAGCTTCCAGTAAGGAGAATGACTCTTTGAACCAGGAAATAGGGTAGGATTTATCAGCCTTGGGCGTGAAGCTTGCCAGGTTATTCATCCAATATTTAAGCATCTCATCAAAATTGAACTGGGTCCTGGTGGTGTCAAGGAATTTGGCATTGAGCAGGCGGTCGGGTTGTCTCAAAGCATAAGCCCTAACAAAGGCTTCAGGTCAGAAGGAAGTTAACTGTGCCCCAGATTTGTCATTGAAAGAACGGTCCTGAGGGCTAGCATGATCTATAATCCACTTAATGGAATTGGTATACGGCATAAGGGCCGACCTGGACACAATGGCATGTAATTGGGAATGGCTAATGTTCTTTTAAAAGGACTGGTTTTGCTGGATTTCCAAAAGGTCATCATTGTCGAAGATGGGATATATACAGGACCAATCTAGGTGAAAAGTTTCACACACTCGGCCACTCGTATCAGAAAGAATCTTATTGTTTGGGTCTTTGTTTTTTAGCTCCCTCAAGGCAGTTTTTGAACAGGTAATTCTCGACATGTTTGGGAAAGGTCAGATAAAATCTGATAAATAAGGAGAAAATGATTAAAATGAATAACTCGAACCTTGAATTACTAGAAAAACCATAAGAAAAGTGTCGGGAAACCAACCTGAGCTAAAGACAACTGTAAATTGGGAGAACTGGTAAGAAATCCGTAGTAAATTCTTCGCCTCTGTGGAATTTCCAAATTCAAAAATGGTAGAAAAATAGTAGAAATTTGGAATATTTAAGCAACAATGAAATAAATCTAGATTGTAGAATTCAAAAGAAATCGACGGCTACAATTAAAAGATGAAAAGCGGAAAAGGAGATGCGGAAACGTAATTTTGTAATTTTGATTTTGGTTTCCGCAATCTGCAATGTGGGTTGCGAGTTGTGGAAGCACAAATTTGAACTTTAAAGAGTTTTATGTTTCTGCAATCCTCAATCCGCAATCGAAAAGCGGATTGCGGGTTGCGGATTCGCATCTTGCTTTCTCTTATTGAGGTATCTGATTTCCGCAATCCACAATGTGTGTTGCAGAAACGAAAATATTTATTCACAATGACAAAATGTTTTCCGCAATTTGCGGGTTGCGGAAAGGAAAATGTTTTATTGCACTTCTTAAATGACTTCTGCATTTCGCAATCCGCAATGCGGGTTGCGAAATCAAAACTTTATTTTCTAAAGATTTATGACTTCCGCAATCCGCATTGCGGATTACAGATCAAAGGTTGCGGAAAGGACGTAATTTCGAGAAAAAACAATTTTTTCGCAATTTTCAAAACGCGCCAAGGAAAGGATTATTTACCAAATTTTATTCAATTTAAAGCATGGGAATAAGAAAACACAAAGACAACAATAAAAAACACCCCAAAAACGATTAAAGGAAATCGAAGTTACCTTCAAAAATAGTAGTGGGGCTCCCATTTTATTGATAAAAATGGGATCTGTTGTGCCTACAACAGGACCCCCCCTCATCTAATATACAGATGGCATTTCAGACATTGTCCCTGGCCAACCTCTTGAGCCTCTGCAGGCCTAGAATTGGGTTGTTCCAATCGATTCGATCTCCTGAAAGAGCCACCTAATGCTATGGGGATTTGTAGTTGTTTTCGGAGTTGTTAACAATCAAATTAACACCCCTAGTCATGTGACAAAAGAGGCATATGTTTACCATGCACCTGCAGCAAGAAGACATGACACAAGTTCATTCAGAGACGAATCATCTTTGAGAAATGCATTAAAATGCATTAATTGTGCTTAAAATCATTCTAAATGGTGCAAAAAGCCTAAAAACTATGAAAAGTGGGTTTTCAAGTTAAAATAATCTAAAATGAGGAAAATAGATTATCCCACACTCAAAATAAAATCCTAAGGCTCATTTCCCAATGCTATATAAGAAAGGATTTGGGGCATGGTAAAGACACACAAAGGAAGAGCAAAGGAATGCTAGAGAGATTCTGAAGGAGGAGAAAGAGCTCAAATTCTTCAAAAGCAAGAGTGAAGGAAGGGAAGCTCATGGCAATGGAAGAAGGATGCACACCTATGTCCATGGTAAGGATGTATTTCTTCATTGTTCTAATATGAATGGATTCAAGTTTCTACCACCTATGAGTTTGAATTACTGTTATCATGTATGAATTTAATTCTTGGATGGCTTTAGATCTTAAGTTTTCTTATCTTGATTGATGAATAGATATAGATCTTTGGAAACTTGTGATAATCTTTTCATGTTGCTGACGTAGGAACTCACCATTTCTTAGGAAGATAGTTAAACTAGTGTAGACACAACCCTGCACTAAACACTATTATCAGATTGGCCACCATACTGGCTTGTTGAATTTTCTTGATTTTTCCTGAATTTTCTTCAAGTTTTGAGGCGTTCTTCCTTCAGATTTGCTGCTTTGTAGCTTAAAGATCATTAAAAGACCTTCATATCTGGCTTGAGAAGCTCAAGATCAGCCTAACAAAACCTTTAACTCATCAAACTAGCTCAATTTGCATTCAAATCTGAGTTTCTTGATTTTTTAATTAGTGTGTGCCTGGAATTTTGGAGTTTAAACTCTGTTTTAATCTTAAAGATGTGTTGAATTTTTCAAAACTTCCATCTCGGTGTGATCATTCCTCGAATTTTTGAAACTCTGCTTTACATCTTTTAAGATCTGAGCATTTCCTTTAATTTTCCAACTACACCACGATTTGCAACTCTAGGACTCTGCGTTGAAGTTTTTAAAAACGAGATTCTCAATTCTTTAATGCATAATCCTAGTTTTGGCTAAAGTTTTTTTTTAACAAATTTTGTTTTTAGAACTCTGCATTGAAGATACTTGTGGTAATCCTTTCGGATTTATTTGAAAGTTTGCAGAGTTTTCTTTAATTCACTTGCAAACCGTTGCCAGTGTTATAGATCTGCGTTCATCTTCTTGGGCGTGATATTTAATTTGCCGATCTTTACATTGAGGATCTTTGCCTTTAAAACCGATGTTGAATATTAACTCTGCCCTGCGACCAGATTGTACTCTGTGTGGTGCTTTAACTATGCCTTGAGACCGGCGTTGATCTTTTCAACCCTGCATGTTTCCTTTAGCTCCGTGTGAGATATCCTCAGTGTTTGAAAGTTTGTGAATCTCAGCATAGATTGCAGGTTTGAATCCACTCTTGCATTATCAGATCTGGTAAATCAGATCTTGTTGATGCCCCCTGCGTGAAAGCTTCAAACTCTCCATTAAGAACACTGCAATCAACATATTAAACAAAGTAGTAGACATGTATCCAAAATATTTTGAATACCTCGATTCTAACTAGCATCACATCTAAATTTCGCCTATTGAAATATTCCAGCAAGGTTAAATCCACAGTATATGAATGTTTACGAGAGAACATCATAGAAATTGATGAAGAAAATCTTTAATTCTATTAATATACAGTGATTGAGTAGGGATGATGTGCCGAGAAATATTTTTTAATTAGGGGCTTTGTTCCTGTCCAAACTTTGCCACCGTGAAAGATCTTTCCTCTGCATTCAAAAGTTCTTCCAAATCGGCATTGAAAGCCCTTAAAACCCTGCGATGAGGGATATTGACCAAGGTTGGAGCAAATCTCTGGTTACGAACCAATTTTGATTTCTGTTAAAGTTCGATTTCCCCTACATTGGCGTGAAGACCGATCCCTGTACTGGAAGCGAGATATTTGAGTGAGATTCATTTATGAGTGCGTTTTTCATTTCATGCTGAGAAATTGCCTGCTGTAATTGCTGAGTGCGTTTTTCATTTCATGCTGAGAATAGATTCAATACGCTGAAAGTTATTTTGAATCTGCGTCTTCATTTCATGCTATATGGTAAAAAGATAGAGCATTTGCCCAAATCTTACAACCCAGCTTCACTTTCTTCGTGAACCATAGATGAATACGTTTTCATTAAGTGCTGAGTGTTGTAATGCATATACATTTTTATTTCCAGAATCTGAATACATTTTTCATTTGGATGTTGTAAGATAAATGAAATTTTTGTTCCAGAATTAAATGGTGAATGCGTTGCATGTTGTATGATTGACAACATTTTTCTAGATTGACTGTTGCATGCGGAAGGCATTTCCATTTCAAGCTTTGAGCGCCAAAAACTCATTTTAAAGATTTTTGCAAAATTATTTTTTAAAGTTTTTGAAACCCTTAATTTTAGAGTTAAAAAGAACAAATGGCAAAAATTATTTTTTGAAGTTTTTGAAGTCTTTAAAATTTTTAAATCTTTAATTTTCTGATTAAAAGGGAAAACTTGTGCAAATTTTTTCCGAAGCTTGTTACAATCTTTAATTTTAGATTGACAAGGAAATTTTTTGCAAAAATATTGAAACCTTTTTTAAATCTTTAATTTTGGATTAAAAAAAAAGGCTTGGGATAGGTTTGGGGTTAGAATGCATTTGAAAAACTTTTAAAAAAAAATTGCATAGTGGAATTCGTTTCTTTAGCTTTGGTTTAAAACAAAAAGGAAAAAAAAGTGAATTTTTTTTTTTACAAAGCTTGAAAAGTGTTCATTAAATTGAGATATGTCTGGAGTTCTATACATGTGAAAAACCTTTAAAAAGTTTTGATGAGCTTGGGATAGCTTTGGGGTTAGAAGGCGCCATCCACACACATTTGCATTGAAAAACTAAGCATTGAACATTACTCTTTGAGTCATTTTGAAAATATTTTCCCTCCAAAACTGAATGCAAACTTTAATTTAGTTAATTTTGTTTTGGTTGTTTAGTATTTTCATGATCTTTATGCACAAATAGAGAGAATTGTAGTGTCATATTTCAATTTTCTTGTGATAAATTGTGCATGAGCCACCGTATCCTCTTCACTTGGTCCTTATGGCGATCCTATGAATGAGAAAGTGGATCTCAAGTGTAATAGTCTAGGATTTAATTTTTCAAGCATCTTATATCGAGCCACCGTATCCTCTTCACTCGCACTTTCCGGCGATCTTGTGAATGAGAAAGTGGATCTCAAGTGTAACAGTCTAGAATTTAATTCATAAGCATTCCAAAGGGCTCTGTGTATCCTCTTCACTTGGGATTTCAGGTGATCTTGTGAATGAGAAACAAAGATCCCCCGTGTAATAGAATTAGATTCACTTTTACTTGAGATATCTGTTTGGGTTACAATGATCATCAAACATTGATTATTATCCATATTTCATAAAAAACTGTGCATGAACATAAGAAATCTACTAGAAATTTTGCATGACTGAAAGAAACTCATCAACCTCTCACTCTTCCTTAATTTAGAATATTCATCGAATTGGAAGGTAGAGTAATGAGCATTTTGCATTGTTTGGTTCATTTTTCAGTTTTCGAGTCAAAACACCATCAGTTTCATTTCCACTCCTGAAACTAAACAAACTACACTTAAAATTGGTGTTTAATGTAAAATTGACAAACTTTTGATTTTCATATCACCAACAAGATTAGGTTATTGCCTTGGATTAGGTTTGGAGAGTTAACACTCCTGGGCTGCAAAACTTTGAAACTAGCATTGATTAAAGAGAGTAAATCCATTACTAGCAAAAAACGCTTGTCGGGAAAGCGCTTCTGAAACATGCGTCAAGCACGAGGTCAATATGGATAAGTAAGGGTGGTTCCCCCTTCTTGCTTATTTAGTGGGACATGAGCTTATCGAAGGGATTCTATGTTCAGTGACAAGTCTTCGGGGTGACGTCACTGTTTCTAGAGTTTCTGGTAATAAGAGTTGTCCTCGACTTACAACTATCCGCCCGACCGTCGATTGTGAAGTGGTAAATTTAGTGTCTATTCTTAGGATATCACATAGGCTATTGTGAGTGGGACACACTTGAAATACCTAAGACAAACTTTAGAAATTTTACTCCTTGGGAGGGTGAGTGGTCAGGAACCAACACTTGTACCCATGGCGATTAAAGTTTATTGTAACTGTTTCTCACACCTTCGCTCCTAGCAATTGTATGAGGACATGAAATCCCTTAGCAGCTACTAGTTTCGGAAGGCCCTACAATCCAACTTTTCACTAAGCTTCGGTTCTTTGGAAAAGTAAGTTTGCTTGCTTGAAATCTCTAGGGAATTTTTATTGTGTGGACACTTTTTATTTTGATGAGTCTAGAAAGCCATAGGATTGTTTGATTCTGTTTTCAAAAACTTTTTAAACACATCATTTTATCAATATTCTTCAAAGTGGCTAATCTTCCGACCCGCCAGTCACGACGGCATAGAGGTGAGTCACCAGAAACTGAAGGCCCCACTACATCGCGGAGACGACTACAAAATACAAGACACTTTGACTTTGAAACTAACACACTTCTAACTTCAATTATCAACCATAGAGCATAAACACATCAAACAAATACTACAACATCACCTACCTAGGAAAACATAGAAATTGTTGATCCTCTTGCTCCAATTTCAATTGAAACATTAGAAGACAACACTGCAAATCTCGTAAATCCTCCTCTGAAAAATCTTTCAGACCCATTGGTACTCCACATCAGTGAACCTTTGAACACCATCAATCCTCTTGTGGCACACTTGGTACACATGCTAAATTCAACATCTAATCTCGTGGCTTCATCAGGAGCACAAGGGACCACATCAGCACCACCTCAAACAAGTGTTGGACGTAACAATACTTCCAATGTCCCTATGGCTTCATCAGGAGCACAAGGGACCACATCATCACAACCTCAAACGGTTGTTGGAGGTATTAATACTCCCAACTTGACCTCTACCACAACTCCGCCAGTTAGTTTACCTGCTTCTACCATAAGTTCAACTAGCACTTCAGTGCCAGTTGGTACAGTTTCGGGTCCCAGTCCCGGAAGTACATCCACTTTGCCTGCAGGAATCCCTATTGGAGGGTCTGTCTTACCAAAATTGGGTTTCCCATGTGGTTTGGCTACTCAAGGTCAAAAAAATTTAGGATTCAACCAAAATCCTATTGGCATACCAAACATTTTTCCAAATCCTAACCCTGGGGGGAATCCTTCACTTTGGAATCTCAACATCCCTAGTGGACTTAATGGACCATGGAACACTAATGCTAATTGGGGCAATACTCCACAAGTTAGTGGAAGTGCCTCGGGAAACCTTTATCCAAACTTTCCTAGCACAAATCCTGGGGGCAATCCCATACCCCCAACAAGTAGCACACCAGGAGGTAACCCATCAACCAACTTCATTCCACCATGGAGTGGGAAGGTTCCAGGAAGTACCCAATCTTCTTGGGCACCAACCCCGCAAGGGGGCAATCAACCTTGGAACGCTTATCCAAACCAAGGAAACACTCAAGGGAGTGGTAATGTTCCACCAAGTAACCAACATCAATGGAACATACCCCCGCAAGGGGGGAATCCACCCATGAATCCCAACCAGCAATGGAGTGGTAATGTTCCAACAAGTCACCAATCTCAATGGAACATACCCCCGCAAGGGGGCAATCCACCCATTAACCCTATGCCACAATGGAGTGGCAATGTTCCACCAAGCAACCAGCCTCAATGGAACATACCTCCGCAAGGGGGCAATCCATACATGCATCCTATCCCACAATGGAATGGACAATATTCAGGAAATAATCCACCTTTTTGGATGCAATCTCCACAAGGAGGTAACCTTGCTTGGAATGCTTTTCAAGCCCAGGGACCACAACAGTGGAGCCATCAAGCTTCACCTGGATATCAAGCATTTGCTCCAGCATCATCCAAGTCACCATTTCTAGCCACATTGAATCTACCGTATTTATCCCGATTGACCAATGACCCTGTTCTACATTTGAATGGGTGGCCAACCATACTAACCAAACTACCCTCGGACATACCCAAGTCTGACGGAAAACCAGGGTAAGATCCATCAAATCATGTGATGACATTCCTTTTGTTGTGTTCATCCAATTCCCTAGTTGATGATAGTACTGGGTTGAGGTTGTTTCAGCGGACCCTAATCGTAAATGCTGCGAAATGGTACATTGAGTTGCCCCGCAATACATTCACAGAATTTTCATCTTTAGCTATGGCATTTTTGACACATTTTCAATTACCTATCCGCTATGAGACGGGAACTAAACTTTTAACTTCACTTAGGCAATCCACCGCTACTCACATCTCGGATCATATCCACGAGTGGAGGAGACGTCGAAGGCTTATAAAAGTTGAAATCCCTGATCAATTCTTAGCAGATTGGTTCAGTAAATCACTATTGCCTACTCTTGCCAAAGATGTAGCCATGTCAGGATCCATGACTGAAGAACAACTCATTCAGAGTGCTCACCATATGGATTTGGTATATTCTCAATTGGGCACACTTTATGACTTAATACCCCATGCTGTAAGACCTACGTCTGATCCATCTAGGCCGCAAAAAGGACCTCATACCAATGGTGTGATTGGATACGTTAACCAACTTGAACAAATTACCCAGCAATTGGGACAAATGTCAGTTCAAAACCCGCAACCCACAGCTGGCCAGGCGAATCAACAATCTACAACTCCTGCCCAAACTTTCGAAGTCCTTACGGTTCAAACTATGGACCCAAAAGGAAAAAAGAAGAAGCAAAAGAAGAAACCTAATGCAAACCTTGGGACAAGAGAGGCACCTAAGGTGAATAACCCTACAGGCGACAATCAGGAAAATAGGAAAAATGAGTATCCTTGCAAAATTTGCAAAGAGGATCATCCTACTCATCTTTGTACTCACATGGATGATATTCATCGCATGTTATCACAACAAGGAGGGAAACAACCACACCTGTTTCCCTTACTCAACCCTTCCCCCCAACAACAACAAATGGTTGATGCGGCGCCAGTACCTCCACCAGGAGGGAACCAGGCAATCCACCCAATGCGAATATCTTCACAATTGGTGAACATAACATCCATGTCCAAACTAGGGCTTGCTCTTACGACATACCTTCAAAAGATGCTGAAATAGTTGGATCACTGCCTAGTGGTTTTCTAAATATTGAAAAACCAACCATAGACATGGTGTCTCGACCTCCAAAAGGGGTCCTCCGCAAAACAACACACAACCCCAATGTGCGAGCTGCTCAAAACTACAATGTGGTTGGAGATTTAGCTCAAGCCCCTTGTGCAATGTCTGCCTTGGAGGTGTTGCAAAGTTGTCCCACTCAGCGGAAAGCACTATTGTCTGCCATCGATGCTATTGATCCATCAGATACCAATTTAATCACATTTGACTTAGAACAGCCCACATGTAGGCTTCCCTCACAAATTGCTTTCCAAATTAAAGTAACTTCACATGGGAAGAATATTTTTCGAACCATTGTGGATGAAGGAGCCTCCACTTGTGTCATGTCCCTAGCTTGTTGGAAAGCTTTGGGATCACCCACCTTAGCACCATCCCACACAATACTCAAGGCATTTGATGGACATTCGTTCCCACCTCATGGACTTATCTTGGCTTGCCCAGTCGAACTGGGGGGCAAAACAGTTCAAGTAGATGTTGAGGTAGTGGATGCACCCATAGACTACAATTTTCTATTGGGACGCAGTTGGATACACAAGATGACCACAATAGTGTCCTCTGTATTCCGAGTCATTCGGTTCCCCCACCAAGGGAAGATTGTAACAATCGATCAACTAGATTACTGCTCACCCGAAACTGGTATCCATTCGAATGTACCTTATGTAGGGGATGCAACGACGGTTATTCAAGATGTTGGGGTAGGAATGTTTAAAGACTCGTCCCTTTTGGGAACTTTTCCAGTTCCACCACCAATATTGACCCCTAACATTTCTCCAATTTTCACCATAACATCGGAGGTATACTTTCCATTAAGAGTTTTCTCTAATTCCGTTTCGGAGGTCGGTTCCATCTCATCGGTTGGAACCTCCAAAGAAAACACCTTAGATGAAAATAATGATGGAAAGATACATACTTCTGCACACCATGAGGAAATGGAGAGTAGTGTTCCCTTTTATGCCGCAGAGCTCGCTTATCAAGCTATTCAAATGGCTTTGGTAGAATGGGATCAAAACCCTCCCAAGATGGAGGAGTATGATCCTTATACTTCACATGTTTGGGCCTTGAACACTCAAAGTAACCATGATCTCCTAGATCAGACTTTCTCTTCGGATGAAGCCATCTTAGAGGCTATGAACATTTCGGAACGACCTTGGGACAATATGCATCACAAATCCTCGTTTCTTCCTAAGATCGATTCATTAGAAGTTAAACCTGAAATTTTTACTTCGGTGATGACATCAGCAAGTACCCATGCCCTGACCAAATTCACAATGTGAGTTTAGAAGGAAATTGGCCGAAAAGGTTTTTCGTTGATGATGACATCAGTAAGTACCAATGCCCTATCCAGATACACAATGTGAGTTCAGAGGGCAATTTGGTGAACATTTCGAAAACCATCCGAATTGATATATCCATCAAACCTGGCATTATTGAGCACATCAACATAGGTGAGAATTGTTCTCCTGAGGAAATAAAATTTTACACTGCTTTATTTAAAAATTATCGTGATGTGTTCGCATGGTCTTACGCAGAAATTCCAGGCATCGATCCCAGCATCGTAGAACATGATATCAAAACGTATCCCAATGTTAAACCTATGCGGCAAAAGCTACGTCCATTGAAACCTAAGAAATCAGCTGCCATTAAAGCATAAGTCGAAAAGCTCTTGAAAGCTGGATTCATTTATCCTGTTCCTTTGACTGATTGGGTATCCAATCCTGTTCCAGTTAACAAAAAACAAGGAATTATCCAAGTTTGTACCGACTTTAGAGATCTAAACTTAGCTTGTCCTAAGGATAAATATCCCACGCCCTTCATTGATAAGATCATCGATGAATGCGTCGGGAATGAAATCTTCTCGTTTATGGACGGCTTCTTCGGTTACAACCAAATCCAGATAAAAAAGGAAGACCAACATAAAACAACTTTTATACGCCCTTGGGGAACTTTTGCATATCGAAAAATGCCATTCGGCCTCAAAAACGCCGAAGCTACTTTTCAAAGAGCTATGTCATATCAATTTCACGATATTAAGGTTATCGTCGAATTTTACCTTGATGATTTAGCAGCTAAATCTAAAAAGAGAGCTGAACATGGCGCACATTTACAAGCCATATTTGAGCGTTGCCGCAAGTACAACATTAGGTTAAATCCACATAAATGCATGTTTTGTGTGGACTCTGGGAGGTTACTTGGGTTCGTAGTATCCCAAAAAGGGATCATGGCTGATCCCATCAAGGTTGAGGCAATACTTCAGTTGCCTTCCCCAAAAGCAATCACTCAACTTCAAAGCCTTCAAGGGAAAGCTACCTACTTGAGGAGATTTGTCGAGAATTTTGCTGAAAAAGCTAAAGGTTTCATGCGACTCTTAAAACAAGATGCAATATTCATATGGGATGACCAAGCTCAATGTTCATTTGATGAAATAAAGAAAGCTTTGATCTCTGCCCCGGTGCTTAGTCCACCGAACTATAATAGAGACTATCTGCTATATTTAGTTGCCTCTCCTACCACAATTGGAATGGTCTTAGCATAAGAAGATCAATCCTCTCAAGAACATGTTATTTACTATCTTAGTAAGGGCCTTGCAGGTCCCAAATTGAGATATTCCCAGGTCCTTGGCAGTAGTCCATGCTGTCCAACGACTTAGACATTACATACTTCCAAGGAAAACAACCATAGTGGCTGAAATGAACCCCATGAGACACATTTTGTCCCGCCATGTCATTGGTGGGAAATACTCAAAATGGATAGTAATTTTACAAGAATTTCACCTCGAATTCAAAAACGCTAAAGCCAAGAAGTTGTTGGCATTTGTTGAATTAATGTCTGAGTTACCCATAGAGAAGTAGGGTACTATATCTGTTGAAACTTGGGCAGATGAACATGTATTTCTCATTGCACCTTTTGATCCTTGGTATGGAGCATCCATTATATATCTTCAAACCCAAAGGATCAATCCTTAGCTTTCTAGTATTGAACGACGTCGTATTCGACATCGAGCTCGAAGAGACCTCATCATCGAGGATACTTTGTACCGTCGAGTAATAGACATGATATTAAGACGTTGTTTAGTACACCAAGAAGCTGAACAAGTATTAAATGATTGCCATGCTGGAGCATGTGGCGGTTATCTTTCTGGGTTAGCAACAGTTAATAAAATCTTGCGTGCAGGATACTTTTGGCCTACAATTTTCAAAGATTGCATAAATGCTGTCAAAAAGTGTCACCCTTGCCAAATTTACACAAGAAAAATGCGTGCACATCCTGCTCCTTTACACCCTGTAGTAACCGTGGGTCCATTTTCAAAATGGGCCATTGATTATATGACAGTCAACCCACCTTCAGCCAATGGCCACCACTACATCATTGTAGCAGTGGATTACTTCACCAAGTGGGATGAGGCGATGCCTACATTCAATTGCACGGGCAAAACTGCAGCATACTTTCTATTCAATCATGTGATAGCAAGGTTTGGTGTACCCAAAGAGATCACTACCGACAACGGAAGTCATTTTAGGAATTCCTATATGGATGAACTTACAAACTGGTTAGGATTGCGGCAGGACTTCTCCTCACCATACTATCCTCAAGCTAACGGACAAGTAGAAGCCATCAACAAGGTTTTGAAAACTATGTTACAGAGGATGATTAATAAGAACAAGAACAACTGGCACTTGGTGTTGTTTACTGCTCTTTGGGCCTACCGAACAACTGCTAAAACTGCAATTGGATTCACTCCTTTCCAACTGGTTTATGGAGAAGAAGTTGTGTTGTCGATTGAATGTGAAATCCCATCATTAAAGATAGCTGTTGAACTCCTACCTAACACTTCTGCGGAAGAGGAAAGGCTTCTCCATCTCCATGCTTTGGATGAAACTAGAAGAGAAGCCTCTCTAAACACAGAAGTACATAAGAAGAGGGTCAAAACACAATATGACAAGTCCATTCGTCCCCGAGTCTTTTCTGAAGTCGATTTGGTTTTAGTTTATGACCAAGACCAGGATAAAATAGGAGAAGGGAAATTTGTACCTAAATGGTTTGGCCCACTTGTTGTGAAAACTATGTTAAAAAAGGGAGCTTATGAATTGGTCAATTTTGATGGGGAAACCATGTCGGAGATCAGAAATGGTCTCTATCTGAAGAAATACTTCGCGTAGGCACTGATGCCTCGCACCATTTGTTGTATTATGTTGTATTCTTTGTATAAACTTTTGTACAATAGTTATTTCGGGCACACACTTATCTTGCTTGGCATTGTCACTTTGGCAGATGGCACAAGAATCTTTCACATATTTGGGATATGCGGACGGTGCTAGCCGTAGTTCTCGGAACATTGATTCCACTGCATGGGTTGTTTTTACACCTAATAACGAATTTCTTAGTTCAGGAGGCACTTTTCTCGGATCTGCAGCCAACAATGTTGGAGAATATAGCGCAATCATTGGGCTTCTTATCGAGGCTATCACTCTTGGCATCCGACGAATAATCGTCAAACTGGACTCATAATTAGTTGTATCTCAATTAAATGGTTAGTATCAAGTTCGACATCCTACACTGTTTAGAAAGTTTCTACGAGTATGTCTTTTAGAGCGTCAATTCAAGTTTATTGAGTATATACGCGTTCCTAGAAGTCTGAATAGTTTGGCTGATTCTTTGACCAACTATGTACTTGATTGGCATCTAAGTCATTAGCATCATACCAAAAAGCAAGCATGTACATTATTTCATGGCCAATTTAATTGAACACATCATTTAAGGACATTAGTGAAACCAAAATATTCTAGCTTACATCATAACCCAAAAAGTGTGTAAATTTTGCACACACCAAAAATAATAGTGTAAATACTATTTTCCTTTTTGATTCTTTTTCTTACAGATAAGACCCAAAAAATGTTCATATAAAAAAAAATTAAAAATTTGGAAAAACTCGAAAACATGGGAAACTGTTTCAAAATTTTCTTGTTCGACATCAAAACTAATCCACTACTGGCATATCAAAGACTAAAGGTTAATAGCTTCTAGGAATTCAAGCTGAAAGGGAATGCTTCCTCTCATACATCGGTTGCACAACGAACACATACGGTAAATCATGAGTATTTTTACTTATATTTTATTCATACATGTACAAACTGTATCCTTTTGAATGATAGCAAGTGGCATAATTCCTCAATTTTAGCTATCTTTTTAGATATTAAATGCACATATGAACCAGTGTCTAACTAAATTGTTGGCTAGTGAAATGGTTTTTGATTTTAGGACTTGAAGACTTTGACAGTTCAACCTATTTGACTCAGGTAGTTGAGACAGACCATGATTCATGATGATCTATGATTTTGGCATTTTTTCACAAGATTCAAGCTGAAGTAAACCTCATTGAACCATTCCTACTTGGCCATTTCCCCAAATCGGATACCTTCAGTCGCATGGTATTACTTCGCCATCCGTCGACACATAATCCTGCTTCAAATAGACCACCCCGGGAAGGAACAACTGTAAGAGTGTGCACAACTAGCTTAGCCCTTGTTTGCAATATGGATCTTTGCCTTGGCCTAACCCATGCCCTTGAAAAATAGGCATATGCCCATGCAACACTCGTTCCTTCCTATGTATCATAGCATTCTTTATTCTTTTTTACAAAAATGAAAAAGCATAAAAATTAAAAAACACAAAAATCCAAAAAGGGAGAGACTTGAATCACTTCATATTACAATCCTTGAAGAAAACGGTAATAGTTAGTCCTTGTCACCCTTGAACACGACACATAATTTGGTCCCCGCTGTTAGTACACCATCTACATTTGCCTTAGGAAACTGTACCAGTATTTTGAATAGATCTCCACTGATGGGTTATCCTTCCCATCACCAATGGAGCTTTCGTTAATGCATCTGGCATTAGCGGATTTCATTAAGGTCGGTTACTCAAAGTCCTATGTTTCCAAGTGTGCATTCTGCATCGTGTTATGTGTTCAAGGGAAGTCCAAACCGAGTTGGCCATTCCTCAAATTTTTCCTGACCAATCATGTCAGCCTTCCTTGTGTCAGTATACAGTGTTGGATCTTGCAGTTCTACCAAATTATATCATACTATTGATTTTTGTTTCATATCGGTTGATGTGGGATGCATCAATGCCCTCCTTCAGATGGATCTATTCCTATCGACATCAAATCATCATCTAGGACATGGATCTAGAAACCCGAGAGTACCTTGGATCTTGTAGTCATTAGTGGCAGGTTTACTCGCAAATGACAGTGGGTATACATCAATGACCCTTGATTGTTTGATTCTACAAGTGTTCGACTTTAGAACATCTATTCACACTTGCTAGTTTGTACTCAGTACCTTAGAGTCCATCATCATTATCGGTGGGTCTCTTCGCATCTGTTAACGGCATACATCAATGACTGGTAATCATATGGTGTTTTATTATGCTCGACATCAGATCACTTATTCGCATGATATAAACTCGTACTATCATCAGTTTGTATTGAAGACCTTGGGAAAAATAGTTGTATCACTCATCGATGCACTGCCCGAGCTGTGCAAGATTAAACTGCCATGTCAGAAGTTCAATAAATACTTTGTTCTCGCACTCATCAAAGTGCATATTTACATTTTCAGGAAAAAAAAAAAAATTGCTTTTGACATGGATCTACTGTGTATTGTTAGTGGCCATGCTTGTTTACTGTTGAGCATTGGTATGCCCGCATTAGGAAGATATTATATATTTGAGAAATTGCTATGTTTTGAAGTGCATATTTACATTTTCAAAAAAAAAAAAAAAAAAAAATTGCTTTTGACATGGATCTACTGTGTATTGTTAGTGGCCATGCTTGTTTACTGTTGAGCATGGGTATGCCCGCCTTAGGAAGATATTATATATTTGAGAAATTGCTATGTTTTGAAGGTGTGATCCTCAATCCTGCGCCCGTGAGCTTTCCTTCCCTTATCCTTGCTTTGAATGATAAAGAGTATTAGTATAAAGAGTATCAGTATACAAAGTATAAAATTTAGTAATGTATTTCGGCCCTTAGCTCTGCTTTGGACCTCACACATTAGGGGGCATCTGTTAACAATCAAATTAACACCCCTAGTCATGTGACAGAAGAGGCATATGTTTACCATGCACCTGCAGCAAGAAGACATGACACAAGTTCATTCAGAGACGAATACTCTTTGAGAAATGCATTAATTATGCTTAAAATCATTCTAAATGGTGCAAAAAGCCTAAAAACTATGAAAAGTGGGTTTTCAAGTTAAAATAATCTAAAATGAGGAAAATAGATTATCCCACACTCAAAAGAAAAGCCTAAGGCTCATTTCCCAATGCTATATAAGAAAGGATTTGGGGCATGGTAAAGACACACAAAGGAAGAGCAAAGGAATGCTGGAGAGATTTTGAAGGAGGAGAAAGAGCTCAAATTCTTCAAAAGCAAGGGTGAAGGAAGGGAAGCTCATGGCAATGGAAGAAGGATGCACACCTATGTCCATGGTAAGGATGTATTTCTTCATTGTTCTGATATGAATGGATTCAAGTTTCTACCACCTATGAGTTTGAATTACTGTTATCATGTATGAATTTAATTCTTGGATGGCTTTAGATCTTAAGTTTGCTTATCTTGATTGATGAATAGATATAGATCTTTGGAAACTTGTGATAATCGTTTCATGTTGCTAACGTAGGAACTCACCATTTCTTAGGAAGATAGTTAAACTAGTGTAGACACAACCCTGCACTAAATACTATTATCAGGAGTGGGGATGCATTTGACGCCCTTAACATTGTTGAATCCACACCAGGCCTGGATTATGCAGCACAAGTGTGATTGGGATGAGCTCCTTAGTGACCAAGGGCAAGGCAGAAGAGGTGTAGGACACAAAAGTCAACTAGAAGTACAATAGACTCCATCATGAACCAACATAATTAAGGCTCATTTTTTTCTCGTCAATTGGCACTGTCACTGTTTCAATAAAGCATGAGGTAGAGGAGATGAGTTTTTGGTCATGGATATATCTCGACTGAAGCATTGGACCAAAGCTTCCAAGGGTACAGGACCAAAGCTTCTACGGCCATGGAGGTCGTCGAGTCTGCGGTGAATGATGGATTGTAGGAAGCACTCGAAGAGCCACAATTTGTTGATGCCAAGTGACCTTTTGAATGAAACTTGTGTGCTTGAGATTCTGAAAACTTCCTCAACATGCCAAAGAAACTTCGTGATCAAGCCAAAGAACACCATCGAGAACCGCATCCAAGTTGAAACATGGTTCAATATTATATAAACTTGGTAAATATACATGGCAGCATTCCATTTGTCCCATATATGACGAATCTACTATAGTTCTAAGACAGTGTGTGGGTTAAATAAATGCCTATGACATAAATATATAAACTTGGCAAATATACGTGGCAACATTCCATTCGTCCCATAGACGAGGAATCTGCTACAGTTCAGAGACAGTGTGTGAGTTGAATAAACACCTACGACATAAATATTTGTAGGTTTCTGGTTTGAAAACAACCCTTGTCGACATATGTCAAGCTATAATTCCATCATGACAACCATGACAAATGAAAAGGAACATAGAGCACAATAGAGTATATAACGCATATTCTTACAAAATGAAGAGAATGATAGAAACTGTATGTGCATTACATGGATTATAGTTACCTAGCAAACATATTTGCCAATATAAGGTTGATATATATGACTTATGCACCATAAATTACATTACAACGCACAAACTTAGGGGTTTTCATTAAAAACAAACTTCCACATGATTACGAGTTTTTTGTTAACAAAAAATATTGTAGGCATTTACAAAATTATTTAAATAAAAAACCAAACTTGGGTGGAACTAATCAAGATTTGAAGGATTTATGCATTTAAAAATAGAACATTGCCATGAACATGATGACATACATTACATAAAGATAGAAATATTTGTAGGTTTTTTTGTTTGTTAAAAAGATACCTAACATGGTTCTAACATGGTTATATCTTACTATAATACCAACATGACTAGAGGACATTAAAAGACATACCTATAACATGGTTATATCTTACTATAATACCAACATGACTAGAGGACATTAAAGACATACCTATCAAGGATATTTCTTTCTTGCTATCACATTGTCATGATTATTGTGACATGGGATATTAATTGAGGAAATAAGCAATGGGGAGGTAGAGGAGTTCTTGCACTTGCAAAATCGACAAGAGTCTTGGACTTAATGGATGCCCGGTTGAGTTCTTTACTGGTTGTTATGAAGTCTTTGAAGAGGACCTATGAAGGTATTAAATGATTCAAGAGTAAATGGGAGGGTGTCGTTAGCTTTTAACTCAAATTTTTGGGCACATAGTCCAAAATATGATAACCCCTTTTCTTTTGAGGAATACAAACCTATTGCATTATGTGTTATGTGTGTGTAAAAGATAATCACTAAAATAATTGCTAGTGGTGTGAAATCTATAATGTCAAATTCAATCTCTCGGGAATAATTTGAATTTCGATTTGGCAAATAGATTCTTGAAGCTACTGGGGTGTCCCAAGAAGGGCTACATACAATAAAGTCCAAAAAATTATATGCAATGGTGATCAAGATAGATCTTTCTAAAGCCTATGACATTGTTAAGTGGCTTTACATAATAAAAAATTATATGCAATGGTGATCAAGATAGATCTTTCTAAAGCCTATGACAATGTTAAGTGGCTTTACATAATACTAATGCTTCTACACTTTGGATTTAGTGTTTTTTTTTTTTTTTTTTAAATTTGGCCATGAGTTGCATTACCTTTGTGTCTCTTTTCATTCTAATAAATGGGCCTACATCAATTTTCTTTAGGCTAGGAAGGGGACTAAGGAATGGATGTCCCCTATCCCCTTTCTTGTTTCTCATAGTGGCATAATGACTACATAGGCGATTGAGTGAAGTAAAGAGAACAGGTGCAATTAAAGGGGTACAAGTTGGAAATGTTGTATATATTTTGCATTTGTTATTTGTTTATGGCATTCTCTTGTTTTGGAATGAAATGAAGAGGGATGCCTTAAATTAAAAGAGATTTTGGACTTATACTATGCATCTATGGTAACAATGGTTAGTCTAAGGAAGTCAATAGTTGCTTTTGCAGTGGTCCTCGATGAAGATATAAGGTATATTTCAAGCATTTTCCCTTTGCACATAACCATTATGCAAGTACGCTTAAAGTATTTGGGATTATTCATCAAACCAAATGTGTATGAAAAGAAAGATTGGGAGTGGTTGTTAGCCAAGAATGAAAAAAGACTGTTAATTTGGTGGAATAGGTGGTTGACAAGAGGAAGCAAACTAATTTGGGTGGTAGGTTGATGCTATGGGTGGTTGACAAGAGCAGGCAAAGTGATTTTGGTGAAATTAGTGATTGCAATTATGCTACTTTATTGGATGTCTTTTGCTTTCATTCCCAAGGGGATTTTGGACAAAATTAGAAGGCTAAGTTATAGATTATCGTGGTTAGGTTCCAAAGGAAAAAGAAGCATTCCCTAGGTAAAATGGAAAAGACTCACAATTCCAACAGATCAAGGAGGTTAGGGCCTTAAAAATACTTTTCATTTTGCTACATTGTTAGATTCTTCAAAAAATTGCGAGTAGGTTGATTAGGTGTTAGGGCCTTTGAAGAAAAGTAGTTATACATAAGTTTATTTATATTGCTTCAGTGGAGGGCTAGATAAGAAGTCCAACAAAATCCATTTCAAGTGTCTCTATAATTTGGAAGGTTACTATAAAGGATTTTCCACTTATAGGTAATTCATTGGTCTATAAGGTTGGGGATGGGAGGAAAATTGGACTAGGTGGGGATCCATGTCAGATTGTGGTGAAAATTTCAAACTTCTAGTCCATATGGTGTGAACTCTTTAAGAGAAAAGGGTTTGTTTTATTTGAACCAAGTAGCAAATCCTTTGTTGATCTTCATTTGGAGGCAAGAAAGTAAGTTAGGTAGTATCTTGGGTTTAAAGGGGAGGATGTTGTACTTTGGGATGGAGATATAAAAAGTCTTAGGAGTAGTCATGCAAGGATTTGTGAAGAAGAAGAGATGTTATGGTATAAAAATCCTCTAGGGGAGCTTATACTCCAAAACTTGGATAAAAAACATTGAGTGAAAGCGCTAAAGAAGTGGATCTAATTTGGTGGTGGAAAAATGTATGGAATCTTAAAAGTCCTTTAAAGACACCCATTTCCACGTGATTAGCCTTAAATAACAAAATACTTACATGGGAGAGTCTGCATAAGATGATTTTTCAAGGTTTAAACAAACATCCTCTTTTCAATTTAAGTGATGAAACAATCTCTTGTATGCTTATTTCCTATGATTAAACTACCCAAGTGTGGTCAGAATTAGAGAGGTTGATTGCTTATAAGGAATGTTGGAAAAGCAATACAATGGAGGAATGGTTTAGGATGCGGTGTGATAACCCCACCCTCAAATAGGTCAAGGATTCAAGCCAATTATCTTAACGTGGGGTATTTGTCTTGCTAGGATGCAAGTATTTTTGAAGATAGATATACCCTTCCACAAGTAAATGCTCCAAAACATGCAGGGGGAATAATGGAAGAGGTGATAGATATGTTTGCTCCCCATATACATTTCGATGTTTGAATATTTTGAGTAGCCTTCCACAAGTAAATGCTCCAAAACATGCAGGGGGGATAATGGAAGAGGTGATAGATATGTTTGCTCCCCAGATACATTTTGACGGAGCTGCACAAGGGGAGACTTTATTAGAGGGTTAGTGCAAATTATTTTTGGATCAAGAGATCGTAAAATTCAAAGTGGGTATTGGTAGGGGAATATATAATTTAACTGAAGCAATGGCTCTTAAGTTGGCTCTATGCTTGGTAGTGGAGAAGGGAGTTCATAAGGTACAAGGGTTTGTGGAATCTCTTCTTGTTTTAAAACGAATGAAAGGATCTTTCACATGTGAAAATATTATTCTTCTTCCTCTCTATGAGGAGATTTGTGCTAGTAGAAGTTTATTAGTTCAATATATTTTCAGCACATTTTAAGAGGAAGGAATACTCAAGCAAACCTTTTGTTAAATGAATCACTTAGGTTGGATCCAAAGGTATGGCATATCTTTGCAGAAGTGGATGCGACCATCATTTCTTATATTCACAAATACCATGTTTTAATTTCTGTTTTTTTGTATGGGTTATCATATTTCATTTTTTGGGGCTCAATGGTTTTGATCTTAGGTCACTATAAGCAAGAAATGAATGTTAATTAGACACTCTAAAATGGTGATGGATGGTATACACGTGTTTTAATTTTGGTTGTTTAAGGTCGAGGACAGAGGCCAACAATTTCATAAAAGTTTTGTTTAGAAAGAGTAATCTTTGTGAGAGATACATATGAGTTTTAACTCCAAGTTATTATTTTTGTTAGTTTTTAAGCAATGCCTCTTGGCATATACAAAATTGAGCTTTATTTTGATCAATGAAATTACACAGTTTTTTGGGTGGAAAAATATCATTGTTGTAACATGACTTACTTTAAAAACAAACAATTTGGGTTTCACACAACCGAAATATGAGTAGTAGGCATATTTCTTATTATAATGCCCATGTCACTATCATGACATGAAATACTTTAAAAAAAAACAATAAGTGCTTTGCACATTGCACAAGATTATGACTAACAAGGATATTTCTCATTATAATGTCAACATAAGTATTGTGACATGAATTATTTTAAAAACAAAAAAGTCAGGTTTACTTTTTACTTGGGATATACAAAAAGAAAATAGTTATGTAGGGTTTTAGAGGAATTATTTACCTGCAACATAATGCCAAACATCAAATGAAAGGCAAGGTGCACCATTATTGAGAAAAGCAAAGCAAAACAGTTAGTGGATAAACATTGAACTATGGAAATCCCTTTGAGAAGAACAAGGGTGAGCTAAAATAATGGTAGCCTTCAAGCAAGAAGAACTAATGGTGGTTAGAATTGGCCATTAGGATACCAAAGTGAATGACAAGAAATGTATTTCAAATTTTTGGGGGCACATAACCAATGGTAGAGTTTGGTTGAGTAGGGAAACAACACTAACGGTGAATTTTAGGTGAGTATAACTAACTCCAACAATTGTGATCAAATGAATGGTGAGCGAAGTAGGCTTGTTGGCATACCAAAGGTGAATGCTGAGTCTTGAGTTTCAAAATCCAGGGGGCACAAAACTAATGGCAGACTTAAGCTTGCAAAACTAACTCCATACTCCAAGGAAGCAAAGTAGGCATGCCAAGATACTAAGGAGAAAGTCGAGACTTGAGTTTCAAATTTGGGGGCGCAACATCATACCATGAGGTGCTGCATATCGGGTCGCATCACCCATGCATATCTTACATGATTGTTGGCACATTGAGGAATTGTAGTGGTGGTCGTATCTACCATGTATGTCAAATCAATAATTACCCACAACCCACTCATACCATAAATGATTATCCATCTAGCATAGTTCTTGTGCATTCCAAGGTGGGTAAGAGTGCACCATTGAATATCCAAGAGTGCACCCTCACGTGTCTAGAGGTACACGAGAATTATGTATGGTGCATAAAGTTTGCTCTTCACACTTGCCTAGATAATTCAACTCCATCCAACCCTTTATGTTTAGACATCTCTACAATAGTCCCTATGCAATACCAAGAAGGCAAGCTCTATAGAATGCATATCCGAACCTTCGAATTGGTCTCACGATGCTCTCATGAAATAAAGACCATGCTCCAATGAAAATGCAAGTCGTGTAGCCTTCTATTTCTGATGGTTTGTTTGTATTTACTACCAGCATAGATCCATCTTAAAAATGATCTACCAAACGCCCCGAGGGATCAAATTTCTCTAGGTGCAAAGTGTTTATTAGAGTACAAATATTGAGGAAGCTTTTTAATTTAACTAATTTTTGTAGTTTTATATATATATATCTTTGTAAATATTTTAAATCTAATTTAAGTCAACATATTATTTTTTATAAATATTCCTATAAAAATATATGTTATTTTTTATAAATATTCCTATAAAAGATAGGCTTCTACACCGCCTCATACATATTCTCTCGTAAAGATAGCGTTGAGGATAAATCTTGTCCTTGACCTAATCTGTTATTTGACATGAGTTGTTGTGCACTCTTTAGAGTTTAGGGAGGGAAGAAGGCGAATCTAAGGTCCCCGCCGGATTCGCAGGACTGTGCGGACGCCCACAAAGGAGAGAAACGCAGTGCTTCAAATCTACAGAGTCTGGTATTGTGCTAACGGTTTCAGAAAGAAAACAGTAAACCCAAGTGAAATAATGGAATATCAGTGGTTGCTCCAACAAGATCCATGAGGTCATTTTCTCTTCCCATCATGCCAGTTATTGTGTATTTAAATTTGGATACAGGCTTGACGATGAACGGGAGCAATGATACGACTTCAACAATAGTGTTGGGGTCATATTCTTTTATTCTGGTTCAGAGGGCGTGATTTTAGCTCTGATTACAAGATAAGGAGGAGCTGATTCATATACTATTTGATTGTGCATAATGGGGAGAGAAGATGGCCACATAGATGTTGTTCGGAGGAAGAGGAGGTCAAGGAGTGTCTAGTCTAATCGTTCGCATGGTGCTGGTGTAGCATCGAGTAAAACTGGATGTTGTCAACATGAGCCAGCAAAGGAAGTCGGGAATCCATTATAGAGGCATGTTACTCTAGGTATGAATTCTTAAATTGTGCTTCAAATCGATTTTAAATTTAGGTTATTTATTTGGCTGGGTCTATACATGATATCATAAACTATTGAACTTAATTCCATGGTTGTCTGGTCTTAGCTATTTTTGAAATTGAGAGATCTTGTAGCGGATTTCCCTACACTGAGACACGTTGATATATTTTTATGGTGATGATGTGAACTTAAGCTGTCTTACCTGATCATAGTTTGCTTATTTGTTTTGGTGTTTTTTCCTCTCTGTTATGTTTTTAAGCTCAGGGAAAAAAGGTTTATATTTATATCAGATCGGCAAGCTGGTAACAGTTCAGTATTTATAATGCATCAGGATTTTGATTCAGGTTGTGCCAGTATCTGGGATTTTTCCTACCGATTATAGATTCCATATTCCTACCTTCAGAATTACATAACTTACCAGATTCCGATATAGAAGTTCCATGCCAAACAAAAACATTTGAAGCAGGGTAATTGTTTAGCACATCATCTTTCAGCCCCTTTAGTTTTCAGTGAGCGCACCCAGAGGTTTTCAGGGTTCCAAGATCTACATGTTTCAGGAGCAGTACTGGGCTGCCCAGGGCACAGAGAGCCATTCAATAATACCTGTAACGACCCACAAATCTATTTCGAATATCTTGATCATGGCACATCTCTTTTTTTTCCTAGTTATCAAGCTCCTGAATCTCTGAATGGGTCTGCAAACAATTAATGTTCGGAGATTTGTGGTAATCCTTGTCAATTCAAGGGTCCATTCATTTATCTCACCGGTTTCCTATCAAGTTCAGAACTTACTAGATCAGACTATAGTTCTATTGCTTGGTTTGCGAACTAAGTGGTAATCTTTTAACTTCTTGTGTAGAGGTCTATTTCTTTTGCTAGACTTTTCATCCAGTTTAATATATTTCAGAGGAACCAATATTTATTGGATGCTCTTTCATTCATAATATCAATGATAGTTTTAGAATATCTTTCAATTTCAACCGGACGGGTACCAGTGCAATAATTTATGCTTGGTTATTTGTTTCTTTCCTCCTGAATTTCAGATAAATGAAAATAATTTGGCCTTTATTTCTGATGATTCACTGCTACCCTCACCCGAGTTTCCCCTTGAAGCATCATTGAAGGTTAATTTAGACCTCTTTGAAATAGGTGGATTACAAGGAATCTCTGGACTGTTTGTTTTCTAAGGTGTGACCATTCATGCAATACCAGAATTGGATCTTCTTGAACCATGAGATGATTCAAAAGGATAAAGAGATTCTGGGATCTCTTGGAGGATGTGCTCCATTTGTGATTCTTGGATGGCACTCACTGATTTAGCCCAAATTTAGTCTGGGCCCTGTGCTTCACATCAATTTTTGTTTTGTTTCTAACATGCCATAAATTCCATAAAGCGAAAAAGGAGTTGCTTCTCTAGATGGGAGTTAGGTATTTAAGGGTCCATGGATTTTTTTGGCCATTTCCTTGATGTTTCTTTAATTGACCTACGGAAAAGTCGAATTTCACCCAAAGTATTCACTCATTTTGACCATACTTAAAGTGCTGTTGGACATTGAAAGGAGATATATAGATACTCTCGTCTGCTTTACAACATCCCAGACATATGGAAATCCTCTGGACACTTCTCTTTTCAATGCTTCCTGAGATATGATATTATCTTTGATAGCTTAACAAATGAAGGCTGCAATCTTCGGAGAAGTAGAAGGGTTCCAGATCTTCTTCCATAGAATCTGGTACTGCCTAAAAATTTCTTTGAAAAGGTGCAGATATGCTTGCTTGCTTGGCTTTTTGCTCTCTTCCTCTGTGCTGCCACAAATATAAGAATACTGAATTCTTATACTGGCAGTACACTGTATAGTACACCTTTGCCATGCTATCCCTACATGGCAATTGAAAAAGTCAGATACATTAAACAAATGGTGCCTTGGAATTGTTTCTATAACAATGAAAACCTCCTAGGACCTATTCTAAAAATTCCCTATCCCTCCTTGGTTATGAGGATTGACATGTGATAATATTTAAGCCCCAGTATACCGTGATCTTTATGCCAATGGGGGTGATTGTAGAGGTAGTGTCCCTCCTGTTAACATGATGGTTGATTTGCCTTCCCCTTTCCTTTGTGTCAAAAAATCTTTAACTGGCAAAAGTCTGTAATATCCATTTCCATGTTAGCCTCATACGTCCATTAAAAAGTTGGATATGCCAAATAAATGGTCTCTTGGAATTGTTTCTACCTATATAAATATCCTAACCCCCCTGTTAAATTTACAGTGTATTCTCCTTGGGATTTTGGATTCCAGTACAGTGAGTCATCATCTTTATTTGGATTAATCAATTTAAACAAGAGGGCATCCTTGAGTAAACTTTTATCCTCAGCATGGATCTGAGTAGGCCATTCTTCCTAGGGTTGTCATAGCTTGTTCCCTATAGACTTTACCGAATTATAGTGATCTGTTACATGAATCCAATCACAATTTTTCATTTCTAAGTTGACTCTGACTAGTCCCTTATTCATGTCAGCGGCCTATGTCCAGCCCCTGCATCTTCCCATAATTTGTCTTCCTGCCATTGTTTACCCCATTACTTTCCACCATAACCCCAACTCCATTACCTTCCGCCATAACCTGAGCAGTTGGAGCTTCCAGTTCCACCCCAAGCTCATCTGGAGCACCTACAGGACCACCTACTATTTCCAGTGGAAGAGTGACGCCCCTTGCCCATAAAAGGGGTAGAGAGTATCTATGATTCCTATTATTTAATAATCTATCCTTGTACTATGTAGTATTTAGATGCCTCATGAGTCGATGATTAATCTCATGAGATACATTTGTTTTGATCATTTGATGTGATTTTGTATCATTCTATCGAGAATAGATTTAAAAACTCAGTTTAGTGTTGATATGTGATCATAATGTACTATTTGACATCTTATATATTAGTTGTATTTTCAAATTTATGTAGCAATGTGTTTATTTGATGTTGCTGTTGCTTTAGATGTTAAAAAAATTGAAAAAACTGGTTATTTTTGTATTTTTGAAGTTTCCTGATATTTTCCCTGATATTGCCAACAAGTTATATTCCTGATCCTCGGTGATATATTCTCCAACATGATATATGTAACTATGCTTTAAATCACAGAATGGTCAAGATTTATCTTTTCTGTCCTCTCAGGCAAACAAATATTTGATTTGTTTTTGTTGATGTTCTGGCTTCTGGCTTTCTGATAGATTTTGATGACATAATTTATTTTCTCGGCTTTTTTCAGACTATGCAGATCCTAGAAGTAGTGTTTTAAAAACCCACAAAATTGTAGATGAGAAATAGGGCCAGAATTTGATGAGATTTTAAAACCTTTCCATGAGAGATTCAGATGATTATGCTAGGGAGTTTGCAAGGATGATGAAGAGGAAAGGAGAAAGGGGACAGCCCTGTCTTAAACGCTTAGACGATTTTAAAAAGCAGAGAGTTCACCATTTACAAGGTTAACAAAAGAGGTGGTTGAATAGCATTCTTAGATCCATTAAACTAATTTCTGATCAAAGCCCAGGCTTAGAAGGATTTTTTTGAGGGAGCCTCAGTTCAATTTATTCTAAGATTTTGTAAGGTCTAATTATGAGAACAGTAGGTACAATACCCATGTTTTCTGATCTTGAGGGAGTGGATAGCCTCCTGAGCAACAAAAAGGCGATCCATGATCTGCCTACCAGCTACAAAGCTACTTTATTCTTCTGAGATAAGGAATGGGAGGAGATGCTTGATCGTTGTGTCTCTGATTTTTGTAGTGATTTTATACACAATATTGCAAAGTGTTATGGGTCTACAAACCCCAAAATATTCTGCGTTATCAGCTTATGGAATGAGAGAGAAAAGTTGAATTTAGAATTGTAAGGAACTTACATGAGGATAGTGTTACCTCTACAGCTGCAGCCTGCCAGTATGTGTGTGTGATGATATGCCACATTTTGAAAGTTCGCTGCGAAACCATCTGTGCCAGGTAACTTGCCTTTTTCCATATAAAAAACTACAGATCCAAGTTCCTCCATTTTGATAGATTCCATCATCATGTTCTTGTCTTCTTGAGAGACATATTTTGGGATGACAGAGAAGGCTTATTTTTGCTGTTATGAGGAATTTGACGGGGCATGCGATAGGAGGGACTTGAAAAAGAAGTTGCATCTGATTTTATAGGTACCTGGCCTTCTACTATGCAGCCATCATATTATTTTTTCTCTAGAAATGGAGCCATCATATTATTTTTTCTCTAGAAATTTTGTTTCAAGCCATCCTACTTCGTGTAGATTTGTGGAAAACTGCTGTCTTCCAATCTCCTTGCTTTTACCATTTTATGTGGGTTTCTGTTTCCAATAAATCTCCTCTCTATTATAGATTTCATCCAGGGCTGAAATCTTGGGTGCTTCTTTGTCCCAGGTGAGTCAGCGAGGTCTTCTTTTTCGATTTCTTCTTGGATGGTATTGATTGCTTTTTCAAGAACTTTCTTGAAAATTTTCTTTAAGCTGGATTCATTCCATTCTTTAAGCTTTTTTCTTGATAAATAAATTTTATGTGAAGAATGTACATTTTCGAACCTTTCCATAAACTCGTACATATAAATAAATTTTTATGTTCGTTTGAACTCTTCTGGCCACCACTTTTTGATGTTTGGTTGTAGCTCACTGTGGGTGAAGCACATGGCTGCAAATCTAAAAGGAACCTTCTGAGGCTTCTTCACCCTTTTATTGATTGATAGGGGAATTTGCCAATGATCTGACCAGGCCTCTTTGAGATATGAGATTGTGCTTCATAATTGTCTACTAGCCATCCTTTGAGGCTGGAAATCTGTTTAGATTCTACATAATGAACTGTCTCCCGGGTGTTCTGTTGTTCCATGTGCAAGAGCCATAATTGGAATTGATGTCAACCAATCATTTCTCTTTTGATGAAATTGATCATGGATTGATATTTTCTACCAGTATGACCACCCTTTTTCTCATGTGCTCCTAAAATTGAATTGAAATCTCCTCCAAATATCCATGGAATATCCCAGAAGGAAGTTCTTTCATCAGAGTAATTTCCAGCAAATGGGCTTTAAAATAGCAATGATAGGGCCATATATGTTTGTATAAAAAATATATATATATCTTTTGGAGAAGAATTTTATGCTAAGCCAGAATCTCCCAATATTTGACGGAATGAGATCTAGCTTTGATGGGTGCTACCATATGAGTAGACCTTCCGATCTTCCGTATGTATTCTTATATATGCGTTCTGGGGCTGACCACACAGATCTCTTCTAATTACCTCCATATAGTCCCTTTTAACTTTTGTTTATTGGAAATTGACATTGTCTGGTTTTTCCACTGAATTTTCTATTTAGAGGTCGCCCCTTTACTAGGGTGTCAAACCCTTATGTTCCAGGATAAAATCTTCATGTGAACCTATAGCATTTGTTAGACCCATAACAGTCTCCTGGAACAAAACATAGGAATCATGGCTATTTTTCAATGTAGCACAAATTTCTGGAACACAGGTACGTTGGGTAGGAGCATCTGGTACGGCTAGAAGCTTCACTCAAATTTGCAGGAAACTACAGGTTAGTAGTAACAATAACACACAAAAAAATAAAAAATAATAAAACCAAAATATATATAAAAACCTTGAAGAAATTTTGAAACATTGAAAATTTGAAACACAATGTGATTGATTAATTCCATAACTTAAACTATTGTAGCCACTGAAGCCGAAGAAATTTTAAGACATTGAAACACAATTGATTAATTCCATAACTTAAACTATTGTAGCCTCTGAAGCCGCTAGTATCATCATGAAATCAATCATTTTAAATTTGCTGACACCCTTAGCTCCATGTTATACATAAATTGGTTTATTGGTTTATGTAGTTTGAAGTATAGTCATAAAATTCAATCCTTTTAAATTTGCTCACAACCTAGCTCCATACCTCCATGTTATACATAAATTGGTTTATGTGACTTAAAGTCAACCCTTTACTAACTATGCAATGCTCTAGTGCCATCGTATGATTTGTAAATTTGACCTGCAACTTCTTCGGCGATGTTTCGCCTTCAAATTCGAAATTCGTCGAATTTTTTTGGACAACCGATTTTAATCATTGAAAGCCGCCGATTTTCAAGCCACGACCACAGGAAGGCCGCGCGAAGAGGAAACCAGACCCGTCAATTGGCTCGAATTGTCTGAAGGTGTACGTAAAATCGATAAAAATCGTTTTTTTTTGGGATTTGGGTGGCCCGCGGGCAAACCCTAACGTGAATAGTGCGACTGTTCACGGTTTAGTGTTCAATGGTGAGCGTGAATGGCCATCATAAAAGACGAGATTACATTAATATTTTGAACAACGAGCCAATTCTTCATTAAGTTTAGCATCTCGGTCTACGCAGTAATCCCTACGTTCATCAGCTGGTGGCCCGCGGGTAAATCCTACCGTGAATCGGGCGAGGGTTCACGGTTCAGTATTTAGTGGTGAGCGTGAATCGTTCAGTGTTCACGGTTTAATGTGCACGGTTCAGTGGTGAGCATGAATGGTTTAGTGTTCACGGTTTCATAAAATCAAAGAGCTTGTCGTAGGAGGGCGAATTTTGGGAGATCAAGGAATTTCGACCACCTCTTTCTACCAATGCTTTGAGGGAAAAACAATACATTAAGGGAGATATAAATAAGTATATTACTAAGTTAAGTTATATAGTATAATAGTATAAAATAATGTAAACAGAAAATCTAATAAATAAGTTAGCTTATTTCAAAAAGTTAGTTATGTATTATTATATTTAATGAAAAAATTTATATATTTTTTAATTCCCAAATGTTATAGTTTCTCGAACTTAATGTCGAATTTTATGTCGAATTTTTGGCCAAATTTTTCATTGCCGATTTTTTTGTCGAATTTTAAGGTCTCCAAATTCGAACACAAACTTGAACTAGATAACTTAGTGTACATATGTACAAAACAACAATAGTTTCATAGTCATGAGATTCAATCTTGTTCTAATTCCTTGTTCCAACTCCATCTCTATTATTGTTCCCAGGAGTGCTTAATATTTGGATGCCTCTAATGTTTTTTTGATGGTAACTATTGTTTAATTCTCATGAGAATGAACTTGATTGTTTCAAGTTTCAAACTTTCAACTAACATCAAACTTTCAAAGTATTTGGTGTTTTGTGTTTGATGACATTTATGACCCTAAATTGATATTTCAATCAATAGGACTAATGTAAGCTAGCTATAAACATTTGAGGCATGAGTTATAGTTGTTCAATATCTTAGTACTAGTCTAGAAAGATCCATGTTTATTCACTCAAGTACATTGGCATCTTATATTTTGAGTGTGAATGGATCCAAAGAGCTAAGAGGCATGAGCCCTCTTAATTTATATAACCTAGAAAATTTTAAAAATGGCATGATTGATAGATTCAATTGATTCTTTTATTGTTAATAATTTCTTGGCACAAGAAACAATGACCATTCAATTGATTTTTGGCACTTTTTTTATGATTTTGGGCTCCACATGGTTGGGAGCTTGTAGAAGCTCCCTGTCTGTCAAAAAGCTTATGGAAGCTCCTAAACAGACAGGGAGCTTCTACAAGCTCCCCAAAAAAGGAGTGGCTAGGAAAAGTTCCCAAAAAGCTCCTAAAATCTCCCAACAAAAAGGGAGCATTTCATACCAACTACCAAGCCCTCTGGAGCTGGGAAATGTTGGGTACGTGTTGCCCAAGTCCTAGGAGCGGTACTTGTGCAACTATGCTATTTTTTCTTTGGGTCATCCTAAAAGTAGTTCCCTCGTTGCTTTTGGGAACCCTTTGCTATGGATTTGTGGGATTTTTCCAGCATTTTACCTTAGTGCTTTTTACTTCCTTATAGTGGTATTTTGACACACATCAGATTTTAAGAATATGTTTCTTTGTAAGAATAAGGTTTAGAGGTATTTTGATTTCTTATTGGAAGTTGGAGAGTCAACATCTCCTACCAAGTCTTGTAATTCACAAAGGTCCTCTTCAACTTCTTACTTGTATTTTTCACTGGAATCATCTTCAGTTGAGATTGAGACAGATGTTCCAGGATCAGATTGTGAAGTAGTTTTTATTTTATTGTGAGGGGGAGTGGTGGGGGCGATTTCACCGATTCATTTATTTCTTCCTCTTCAACCCTTATGCCCCTCTGACCTTCAACAAGATCCCCACAGCACAATTTGTTTTGTCTTTTTTGAGGAAATAATCTCATACCATCTTCACAAACTTAAGGCACAATCGAAGAGCTCTTCCCCTTCTTCCATAGAATTTCCAATTGGAAGGTGGATCAACTGCCAGTTGCATAGGCGTTTGGTAACCCAAAAGGACCCAATGAGATTTTATCCCGAGATTTCTATAGATTTAGCACAAGAGCATCTACCAATAGATCTAATTTTTGGGGCTTTTTCAAATTGAAAGTAGTCGAAACACAGGTGGGTGGGATTTTGATCCACTTATATGTGCATGGGTCATAAGACCATTTAATATAATCTCTCTAGGTGCAACTACACATATGTCCACTGCATGAACATGACCTCAAAACAGAAAATATGCTATGGTATTCAAGTTGAGGTTTTCGACCCATTTCTTATTTTGGAGGGTTGTTTTGGGGGACCTCTTTTTAAGCTTGCTTTCATTTTGTTAGAACTTAGAAGGCTTATTTTCTTTAGGCTTCTGCTGGATTCTTGCTTCACGATATCCATATTCATGACAAGCTCTACATTGGAAATTAAGGTTTTCATAGTTAATTTGATCTATGGATCTGAGCCCAACTCTAATACAACAGGGGCTTTAATAAGTCTATATTCACGGACGTCTCGGCGTAATTTGCCAACCTTCTCTCTTTCGTTAATTTTGGAGAGCACAAATATTCTCCGAGGCCACCCCATGTGTTTTAGGGTTTTCTCACACCAGAATTCCACGGGGAGATAAGGAAGATGGTCCCATACTTAGACATTACAGCGGTATCAGCTTTTGGATCAAAACTAGTCTTTCGGTCTTTCATGTAGAGACCAGCTCTGTCAAAAAACTAAGGGTCACCCTCGAAACATCTTGTCTGATTTCTCCAGATGCAAAGGCTATCACAAAATATCCTTGCCCAGTGACACAAATAGTACCCACTTTGGAGTTCCCAGTTTGCAGCAATCCACCTTATTATAGATTTCTCCAATGACCATATACCATAAATCTACCAATCAAACTCTTGATTTTTAGATTGTAGAGATTCTCCCTTAAGATCTACAGGTCGATTTCAATTGTGGGTTTAGAATCTAGATGATTCTCTCTTCCAGGCATATACTTACAAAGGTTTTTTTTGGATTACCTGTTTTTTTGCCCCCTCAACAGGATGCTGCATCAGATTTCATTTCGCCTTCATACTGCGCAACTGCTCCTCTCCATTCTGGAGCTTTCTCTGTTCCCAATAATCATACATGGTGACCCCTTTAAAAAGGCTATGATAAATAAAACATTTGTACAAAAATAAACAATTCCTTCTCTCTGTTATTGTAAAGGCTCTCTGTTCACATTTCTAAGATGTATTAAAATTGTTGCTTCCATGGTAAGGAAGTAAACAAAGATGATTGATCAGCACAAGCAATAATCATGCATAGTCTGATCTTTTTAATTGATCTATGCATGGGCGAAATGGAAATCACTCTTGTTGGTGGTTGGTTGTGCACTAAATGATAGACTAGGCATTGTAGTTGGGACTAGAAAAAGATGGCAAATCTAGTATGAGCATGATTGAGTCTCTAAATGAAAAAGTGAGAAACAGAAGCTGGCTACAATTGAAGGTTTGATAATGAAATTACCTACGAAATTCTATTGAATGAGGGGAAAAAAGACGGACAAAAGGAGATTTCATCAAGGGAATGCCAAGCAAGGACCGCTATGACAAATGCAAAACACAGATAGTCTTGGATGCAATATGAAGAACTCCAATCAAACCAAGTTTTGGTTCTTTGTAATCGATATATGATTTTCTTTTCAAGTAACGACCACCAAAAGGGTGTTAACAGCAGTCATTTGACCTTTGATAAGGTACACCGTACATATGAAATTGAGTGGGAACGGTAGAAATGGGTTGGGAGCAACATCATTACAGAGTGTAAAATGTGATGTTAAGATGTTGGAAGTATAGAGAATAGGGCCAAACCATAGAAATACCACCAAATAGGTGTCCAATAATCATTACCCAAGCAAGTACTAATAAGTGAAATTAACAATGGGGAATTGATGTTAGGTTGGGATGGAGGTGGAAATGAGTGCAAACATAGCATTGGAGGTGGTGGCGGTGACCCTGACAATTATCTTTGAAACCAAGCTGAGAATAATAATAAGTTGTTACAATCGTAAAGAATGGGGACCCTAAAATGTAGATTGTGCCTACCGCAATTTGTAGTAATATGGATGGATAGCTACTGAGTAGACAAATAGGGATTTTTTTCTTGATTTTTTGGTAAAATGGTTTAGATTTTCATATTGATCGACAAATAATATGGTACAAAAATGAACTCCGATCTCCTAGTTCCAATCACTGAAATAGTCTAATGGAAGGTTTCTGTACGAGGCATAGGTGGATGAAAGCTTGTTCATTTTTGGTAGTGTAACTTGCCGTGATTCTGTTTTAATTGATTAGTCCTTAGCTGTTGTGGTTTACATATAATCCATGTGCTACAGGTGTAGGTGTGCTCCAGTTCAACGCTTATGTGCCTTCTTTTATTGATGTTTGAAACAAAATAAATTTAACCTTGTTTTGGATTCAGGCGTTAAAAGTTTGAGTGATCTAGCTTGTTACATCTGCATAAAGGACTAAGCTCAAAGAGAGAAACACTTTCACGGACTCCTTTATATTGAACATGGAAGCATTTTCAAGTTTATCTATTATCATTAGTAAGTTTCTGGAATCTCATTTTGGCTTTTTATTGGTTTTCTTGACAAGTAATGTGTGATTCTTGGTTAGAATAATTCTTGCCCTTCTTTTTGTTTAGACCTTTGATCTATGAGTTTTGGTATTTTAAATTATTCAAACGGTGCCTCCAAGTTTAGTTGTGGCTTTATTTTCATGCTTTATGCTGTTGTTATAAATGAGGGTTGGAATAAGTGAACAAGGCATTATATCGTTGCAGAGGAGGCAGACCAACAAATTTTATCATTCAAGTGCTCTCTAATTGTGTACCTTACAGATTAGTAACGAGATGTTGGCTATAGCGGGACTCGGGAGACCACATTGCGTATATGAATTGGTTGTGAATGGAGATGGAATTTGTTATCATGGACATTTGGATGGGGATGTTTGAGTTAGAAAAGATGGTTTCTATTCTTTAATCATATTAGCATCGGGAGACAAACTCTTGTCCAGGTGCGTTGACTTCATTGATTTCCATTTAATTATCTTTGCATTGAGAGGAGCGAGGTGCTCTACAGCCCAGTATGGAGGAGATGTTGTCATGTAACGTAGCGTTATGTCAAAAGTAAAAAGTAATTAAAAGTAAAATTATGTCGGCTGATAAAATAAAAAATTAAAACCAAATGAAAGTAATTAAAAAAAAATTACACCACAAGAAATTGGATCCCTCTCGGTGCTTGATAGATCTGGATTTAAAATGGATCTATGCTAGTTATTAGCTCAACAACACTCACTAACAATAGAATGGTTGCAACAAATTGACAACAATATCAAATGTTGTTTGGAAGAGCCAAGAGTCACAAGGGTGCAACTGATTGAGATGGTATTTATTTACAGATTCAGGCACCAACAGATCACAAGCTTCTAGGCTATAAACATCCAAGCCCATGAAAGATAATTCAGACATAAGAACCAACACTATAAGACATGCATGGAGCTTTCTAGTAGTGTAAATTGGGGCATAGTAGCATAATTCGAGTAAGAATATGGATACGATTACAATTTGTTCTCTCAAGCTTTCACAGTGTGATGGTTTGTTTTCTACGATTTCCGGATTCACTGTGTTAAGGAGGGGTTTATCGACGTTTCGGAGCTGCGATACGCAGTCCATCTTCAAGTTAAGTAAGAAGAGTGTATTTTGCCAAGAGTTGCCCCAAAACATGATTAATATTAATGTTGTTGCTAGTGATAATCTGAAGGTTGGTCCAGGTTAAAGGGAGATTTTTTTTTTGTTTAATATAAAATATAAGAGTGAATGTAAAAGTATAAATTAAACTACTATAAATATAAATATTATGAATGAATATGTATAAATATATTATTAATTATCATTAGTATCATAATATTATTCTTATAATATTAATTTTAATTTTAATACTTCAAATTAAAATTGGTGCAATAATTAAAATTAATTATTTTTATTATCATAATATTATTATTATAATATTAATATTAATTTTTAATTTTAGTTCTAATAATTAGATAATAGAGGAAAAGGAGGCAAAGGTTAAGGAGATAAAGGGCGTAAGCCTTAAGGATTATTGTTGAAGGAGGTTAAGGAGATAAAGGGCGTAAGGATTATTGCCGAAGGAGGGGAAGCCAAGATTTGCTGAGTTTAATTCCATCTCTATTTAGGCAATTGTTCTTTTTAAAAATCTCCATGGCCTCCCTAACACACCTTCTGTTTAAGTGATCTTCCCTAGGATCTTATAATCATTGATGCATATATGGTGTTTGATGCATATATGATCTTCCCTTGCAGAGCATTCTAACAAAACCAAACACCATATAAGCATCAATGATTCTAAGATCCTAGTTGGGGAAGATCACTTAACCAGAGGCGTGTTAGGGAGGCCATGGAGATTGTTAAAGAGAGCAATTGCCTAAATAGAGATGATGGACTTAAGTTCAACAAATCCTGGCTTCCCCTCCTTCAACAATAATCCTTACGCCCTTTATCTCCTTAACCTTTGCCTCCTTTTCCTCTATTATCTAATTATTAGAATTAAAATTAAAAATTAAAATTAATTTTATAATAGTATTATTATGATAATAATAATAATTAATTTTAATTATTGCACCAATTTTATTTTATTTATTAAAATTAAATTGATATTATAAAAGTAATATTATGATAATAATGATAATTAATAATTAATTAATTAATAATATATTTATACATATTCATTCATAGTATTTATATTTATACTTTTACATTCACTCTTATATTTTATATTAAACAAAAAAAAATTCCTTTTAACCTGGATTGACCTTTTGATTATCACTAGCAACAACATTAATATTAATAATGTTTTTTGGGCAACTCTGGGCAAAATACACTCTTCTTACCTATCTTGAAGATGGACTGCGTATTACAGCTCCGAAACATCGATAAACCTCTCCTTAACACAGTGAATCCGGAAATCATGGAGAACAAACGATTACAATTTGATACAGAAAAAATACATAACGGAAAAATCCAATACGAATAAAATACAGGAGTAGACTTCTTATATATAATACTTTTAATCAAATATACAAGAATATATCATAAATGTACATCTCACAAATGTTATTTACAACCAAAATTACTATTTAAGAAACAAAAATATTGTGAGAGACGATATTTGGTTACTAATAATTATTTTAATAAGAAAGTAAAAATGTATTTATTGGAGGAGTAAAAATATATGAAGTTGAATGTTAGTTATATTTTATAGTGTTTAAATAATCACAATTTGATTTTTTAAAATTGATTTTCAAAATTTAATTGTCCACGAGTAGAAACCTACATTCATATTACACCTATACTAAATATTCAACAAATTTCGAATTGTTTCAAATTTTCATACATAAAAGTCCAATGTGACCAAATTATACTATTATGATTTGGGAAAAGGTCCATTAATGAAATAGCCTTGGAATTTTGGACATGTGTTTTCCTTTTATAAAAGCCTTGAATCGGTTTAAAATCGATGTAGTGTAGCAAGGATGGTGGAACAAGTAATTTTTGACTTGTAAATCTTAGTCAGGATAATGAGCATATTTTGTCATGATTTTAATTCAGCGGTCAAATTTAACTTTAGCAGATCAGTCAACCCCACCAAAGAATATCTGTGCAAAGAAATAAACTTTGGTTGCAAGTACTAATACATAAAGGAACTTAAGGGCAACCTTGGGCATTGATTAAACCTGCCATCCCCAATATATATAGATAACAAATCCTTGGCACTGTATAACAAATATTTTATAAATATTTTACCATGTTATAAGATTAATCCCAAAGACCAATCGTATTTAATCTTTCAAATTTCCATTTTATTTAGTTGAATGACCACGTCAAAATCCTAGACTAATATCACAACCCCTTAATTAGATCTCTAAACCCACCTTTGACCCTCGTAATCTTTCAATTCTTTCAAATTTCCATTTGATTTAGTTGAATAACCTTGTCAAAATCATAGAGTAACATCACATTCCCCTTTAGATCTATCAAGCCACCCTTGGCCCTCATATTCGTTTATTTAAGGATAGATCATCGTAAAACTTATCTGCTTGAGATCTAAACGGAAGTTTTTGCCAAAAGATTTTGTGAAACATCAAACAAAGTTATAAAAAGGTTAATTGACATATCTCTCTCTCTCTTTACACTTTTCTGTATGTCTTTGGTTGCTTGCTTGATTGTGCAAATGATAGCTTACTAGGAACAAAGACTAAATTATTATATATGTAGTGAGAGCAGTACAGATTGAAATCACCACTGTTTTTAGAAATTCAGCTGATCTTGGCAAATTTTAGGCACATGACCACATTGGATAATATCATTCAGTAAATGGAAAATGACCAATGGAATTCTCAAGAAATCTTGTTGGTAACTTGGTATTTGCAAAGAATGGTTAGTCCTAGCACCAAATCCATACGGATTTCTTATTTGAGAAATGTTTAGTTCAAGCCCTCCCAAAGAGGCACCCATCCCAAGGTAGTAGCCTTTTTTTTATGAACTACGATGTCCTGTTTTCATAAGCTTATGACTCCGCGCACATGAAAGTATGCAACCATTAATTGTAATCAGTTTTGGACTGTTAATAATACTATTGCAAGGCTAGGCTTTTCGATCTCTTTTTCCCGGAGTAAAACAAATTCTATACATGCATGGATAGTTTGTATGATGGGATCAATTTCGCTCCTCATGTTCTTAGTTTTTATCTTTATGTGTGTAACTTGACATACACAAATGGCACCCGTTGCGATCTGGATGCTTATATATTCATAAATGTGTCTAGAGTCTAGACTATACTATAATATGTTACTATTGCCGCTGTTAGATATTTGTCTCTCTGAAGGAACAAATGATGACTTAAAAGATTTGGACATTTATTATATTGGATCGTGTACAACAAAAAATAATCATTAAGTAAATTATAGCCATATGAGGTCTCTAGTTCCATTTAAACTTTCTTCTGCAGTACTGTTCAACTCGGTGTTTCTCAGTTTCAGTGTTTTTTTATAATTAACAGATGTTCCATGATAAATATCTACTCTACGAAGTACTTACTTTATGCTAAAGTAGACTGAGTAATGTAATCCAGTGGATATTCTGAATTGTTGTGTAGAGTGTATAATATTATTTAGCACCCAGTTCTTACAAAATTATTTCAGTTGTCCAGTTTTCATCAATTGCCACTTGAGAAAAAATCGGGTGAACATTAAAATTTTCCTATATTCAAGACATGATTGGGTTATTACAGTAGTGTGTATTATAACTGATAATTAAACTCTTTAGATGATGTCACCAAAACCAGATCGAGATGGACTTTTGACCAACAGAGGAATGCAGAAGCATGGGTGTCCCCACAAAAATTGGAAATAATCACAATATGGACAAAAATTATAGAATTCAATAATAGCCATGCTTTCTTAATATCCATGGAAACCATCAAAATGATTGAGCCCTGGAAGTGGCGTATGAAACCATCAAAATGACTATAAGCCCTGGAAGCGCCCTGTCATTAGCATAATTTTCCCTCTGTTTTGTGGCCATTTTGACAAAATCAAGGCTAAACCAGGACACGTTTGTCTTCTTTAAATACTGAGCTAATAGGTGAAGGAAGACTCGTTTCGTCATTAAATATTCAATTTTTGGATAACAGTTGGCCAGCTTCATGCATTCGTGAGACTTTGCTTTGGGACGAGTTCCGTGTTCCTTCAGACTTCATTATCATTTCTTAGCATAGAATTGGTGTTATTTTTCAGAGTCCTATTTAGTACGAGACTTGGCTTCGAGGCAAGTTCCTTGTATCTTCAGAATTCCATCAACATTTTGGAGCAAAAATTATTTCGGGCTATTAATTATTTTTCAGAATTCTAATTTGTAATTCGTCATGGTATTTTTGTATTTTATAAAGTATGGATTAACAGTAGTATAAAGTCTCAATGTTAATAGGATGGGTTAAACAAATTATTAAATTTGTGAAGTTGCTAATCTTATTAGTCAAGTTAGAAGGGTAGCGAATTGTTTTCAACCATTTTAACGTCCAAATACTTTTACACCCTCGTCTTGGAATTAGAATAGGGGGCTAGGAGTTAAAACCCGTTGTGCACAAACTCTGTTATTCCTTAACTTTTTGGATTTTATCTAGATGGAGGCATCCAATGATTGTTTGGTGGTTGTCCCCTCTCTCTATCTCGGAATACCCACCCCACCTTTCCTATGGATAGGTTGCATTTTGTCTTTCCTGTACCTGATTTGCAGTTCTTATAATTTGGTTCAACTTTTCTATTGTGGCAACATACAAGATTGTGTTGTTTCTGTACATACAGAAAAATATTGCGTTTATAGAAGAATCAAAATTCGATATTTTCATTGCACAATTCAGATAGAGTAGAAAATCTGCTGAAATAGATTTGACTTGACAAGAAGTTTATGAGCTCCTGTTTGATGCTAGTAAAAGAGAGTTTTTTATTGAAGTTTTGAAATTTGTATATGCTGTAGCACACTCCACTCTATCGATGATGTTTCTTTTTTTTCAGAAGAAAAAAAAGTTTCTTGCTATTTATAGATTGAATCAAAGAATCTACAATTATTTCTTGTCCCTTGGACATAATCTATATGGCCAGTTTGATGCTCGTAAAAGAGAGTCTTTTGTATTGAAAGTTTTGAAATTTGTATGTGCTGTAGCACACTTCACTCTATCGACGATGTTTCTTTTTTTCCAGAAGGAAAAAAAGTTTCTTGCTATTCATAGATTGAATCAAAGAAACTACAATTATTTCTTGTCCCTCGGACATAATCTATATGGCCAGTATTACATCGCCCTTATAGACTCTAAAATTTTCTAGTTCTGTAAACTATGACTCTATTTCTATTTGATACATAATATATCCCATATTGCTTGTGTACAAAATTTTCCATCACCGTTTCTGCTAATAACGCTATCCTACATTAAGTTCTGTCTATGCCTCTACTATTGATATGAAATAGCATAATATGATATACATCTGTTTAGTAGATGTGCATATGGGACTCCTCAATAAGAAGACGATTTTGATAGTGACGTATGTTTAGTAGATTTGCATATGGGACTCTTCAATAAGAAGACGATTTTGATATATGTTTAGTAGATGTGCATATGGGACTCCTCAATAAGAAGACGATTTTGATAGTGACATATATGTGCCTAGCATTCTTCTAATGCCAGTCCCCTCTTCGATAATTCATCAGCTCTCTTGTTATAGATGCTGGCAATATGTTATAGATGAGAATTCAATACCTGTTGTTATGAAAGGCGGAAATGCAAGAGAAGATTACCTCTACTTTCTTTGGGCAGCCTCCTAATGATGGCCTGCATGAATTGGCTGGTGTTATGGATGGACAAGTTGGAACATGAATGGCCATTCATGGTTCAACCTGTCACATCATCAGTTTGAGTCACTTGGAGGCAATTATTAAGAGATAACTGGATGATTAAATACTACCTATTTTTTACAAGGTAATTTAACACTATTACATAGAAATACTGATGTTCAACCTTATTCATTAAACATAACTATAAATTTTATTAAAAAACTAGAGGAAAGATGCCATAATGACTTTCTCTACTCACATAAATTAAATTAAATGTTTATTCAAATCTCAACTTTATGAAACCATAAAGTTAACTTGTACTTTGTCATTGTTGCAAACATCGTGTTGGTGAAATTGTCGTCGAGGGTTTGGAAAACTATTTGTTAGCAACGTCTAGGAAAATATCAACAAATTAAATTTTTTTTTTTTTTTTTTTCTTTTTTTTCTTTTTCTTTCGAATTTTAAAATCTAAAGCAACAACAACATCAAATGAAAACATTACCATGTAAACATGAAAAGAAAATTGATATATAAGATGTCAGTGATACACCACATTAATATTGAATCGTGTGAGTGCTAACTCTAGAATCTCAAAATATCATAAAAAATTATAATAAATGTATCTTGCTCTCATGAGTCATCTATGATCATGAGTATAATGAAATCAAATAAATAAACTAGTAATTCTTTGCCCCTTTTATGAGCAAGAGTAATGGCTTTGGTAATGACTCTTCTTCTATATGAAGAAGGACATAGTTTTGATGTGCCCTAGAAGAAGGAGAAGCTAGACTCCGATGTTCTCTAAAACAAGGAGAAGCTAGACTTTGATGTCTTCTATTAGCTACATAGTTTCAAGTCCATCTCGTTGTGGTGGTGTGCTCCCAGTGTCAATAACAACCGACTATAAAGGTGTTTGCTTTGGAACATCCTCCTCTATCACAATCTCCTATGCCACCTCCTCCTATAAATAATTAGTAGAGTCCATGATAGGTCTCTTGGTCTCCACCTTTAATGCAATAGTGGTGTCATTCCCATCCGACGAAATGGCCTATGTGTTAGGTGTCACTAAGGCACTGGGATTCCAACTTGTATGAGGGTCGTAAATTATCAATTATAATTTCTAATACATAATTTAAAGGGTGATAGGCATATATATATATATATATTGAATTCAAAATTGATTTTTTTTTTCAACTTGTTGCACTTCTTTCTCAAACACACACACACACACACTATATATATATATATTGAATTCAAAATTGATTTTTTTTTTCAACTTGTTGCACTTCTTTCTAAAACACAATTCGGTTGTGCTTGCACCTTGACAAGCTACATGTTTGGCTAAGCACTTTAATTACAAGGGTAGCTTGTCAAGTATTTGTAAATTGGGCACTCTTCAGTGATAGCTTGTCCAAGTATCTACAAGAAATAAGATAAACATAATAAATAACATTGAAATTTGAAAGTTAAAACAAAGGAGAAAAGAGACATTGAAATTTGAAATAAAATGAAGCTCTCTTGGCATTTTGGTCTTCCTATCCTAAACAACCATGTCAAAGCCAATTGTTCTATTAGCCATCCTATGTATTTCCATTTCTTTAGAAATATGTGTACATTCTTGCAGCCTTGGTACCATCCTCTAAACACTTGTGAGGAATCCACCCCTAACCTTAGCATCAAATGTAAAACCACGGGGGTAAGAGAACACAAGGTTGAGATAGATCCCTATAGCATGAATGGGGTGATGAAGTGTATTCTTTGATTGCTTATCAATCACCCTCCATATCAATAATTGTTTTTCATATCCCACGTACGCCTTGTCCTCATAATAGACATAGATAGATTCTTTGGCCCTATCCACGGTGTCATATAAGTAGCCCATTGTGGGCTTGTCGCCATCAACCAAGCGAAGAACATTTACCAAAGCTTCAATAATGGTGGGCACCTCCTCCACTCTTTCCTAAAAACCCTCATGGGATGACACTAGCTTGCATATGGTCTAATCCTCTCGTTTAGTGCTAAATAATAACACATGCCACTCATTTGAAAGAAACATTCTCTTTACCACCAAAATACAAGTCAAGAGAGATTGAAGTGAAATGAAGCTAGTGGCAAAATGTGTGATTGTCAAACACACTGACTCTTGCTATCTGTGAATTCTCTCGTCAAGCTATGTGTGAATTCTCTCAACGAGCTATGCGTAGATGTATGCTTATATATAAATTTTGTGATTCTTCTAGGCAATTCAACAATATCTTTGATATATGGAATTTTTCCATATTCTTTGAAATCAAATCAATGCAATGCATAAAACAAAGCATCGAAAACAAGGTCTTTGCCTCAACATAAGCAACCACATAGGTAACAACATTATCCATTAATTTTTGACTTAGGCAATGTTTTGTGGACCTATCTATTGGATGAACCCATCCAATAATTTGCATAATCGTGTTGCATCTTTAGTATGTGTGGATGCATAAATAGATTTAATAAACATTGTCCTATTGGGACATCCAACCAAGAAATTAAGAAGGGTCCTACCCTTTTGATTAGTCTAAATGTTTGACACCATGATGTATCTAGTGACTTCCGAGGATCCCTTAAGCTCCTCCAATATGCAAGTGCAGTTATCTTTTCATTTTGAAGGATAGGCCCTCTCAATTCCTCATAGGTTGGGGGCCTTGTACCCTAGGCCAACAATAACAACAACATCAGACATAGATTGGTAGAAAGGGTTGTTCTTGGAAATATCGAAAGGAATGTCAGTCTAAAGAAAACACCTACCCATAAGTGTTTTTGCTTCTTGCTTCTTTATTTCAACCATTGATCGAATAAAAGGATGTGCAACAGTTGTGGTTCTTGGAACAAAGAAATTTAAGGTCATTGAGGGCATTATGGGAGGTGGGGCTGAGAAAAAACTCACTTGGAACTCTTGCGATTGCAATCTCAATTCTCATTGCTTCCCACTCATCTCTCTTTCTACCCATCTCTTGAAGTGATTTATTAGCAATATGAATGACTTTTGGGAATGTTTTTTTATAAATTCCCACTCCATGCCCTAAAATTTGTGCAAAGTAGGATTTCAAACGATTGACTGACCCTGTCATTTCCTTCCCACACAGCTTGGAATTCAACTTTTTCCAAGTTTGCTCATCTACAAGATCACCATACTTCCACCTAGGGTCTAAAGCATTCAACATTTTCAAATAGTAATGATTAAACCTATGGCAAAGAAAAATGAAAATCAAGATACTTTAAAATTTCATAAATAGAATAATGTTATGTTAAAAAAAAAATCTAGATTTTAAATAAATGGTAGATCTCCCCTTACAAATTAGCAAGAAGGTAGAAAACTAAGGGAAAACCCTAAACCTTTCAATTTGAAAAAATATAGAAATGCTAACACATACTTGCAAATGTTGAAACAACTAATGGGAATCAATCCCCAATACATAATAAATTATAAATTAGTGATGGGAAATGAAAACACACTTTCTTGTACTTAGCTCAAAGAAAAATGTGGAGACCTACTTTCCTCTAAAACCCTTTCGGCCTCTTTTCAAAAGAAAGAAAAAAAATTGAAATTTTGGGTTACTATGCTCAAGTTGACAATTTTTCTATTGAATCATGATTTTTCTACAAAAATTGTGATGTTTTCAAAGAATCGTAAATTTCCAAACATCGACGAAAATCACGACTTTTGTTAGGGATAATATTGTCATAAAGGTGCATCACAATATTACTATAGTGAGATGTTATTTTATATTATATCGATTTTTGCTAGCGATAATATTATAGCGATGTTGGCAACACTAATTTCAACCATTGTACATATGTGCAAATGTAACAACTATTGTCACCATTTCACGGATCTAAATTATGAGGTTATTTTAGAAAATAGTCCAAAAAACAAAAGAAATTTATCAATAATTAAACAAAGAATACCTAGTAGTTGTGTGTACAAACATTAAACAATTGTGATCTTCTCCATGTATCCAACTATGGAATGAAGTCACAACTTTGGTAACTCTACCCTATAATACTTTTCCTTTAGAAGGATTAGTGTTCTTGTTTTTGGAAGGTTAAATTGCTATTCAATTTTAAGTGGTTTAACTCTTACATTTCAACTCACCCTTTAATATCCTTGCGTAATTAGATCCTTTACATATTTTTGTTTAATGTGCAACAAAATTGTGTGCCAATGCATTTGGACTTCAAGCATACCATGGCTTCAATACACAAGGCCTGTATAATAGCAACAAGATTGATGATGTCTTATATGTGTAAACACCTAATTGAGGATGTTGCTAGTGCTTAAATCTTCCAAGAGACAAGAAGCAATACATACATAGTGTTGCACCACATCTTGCCATTGGTTGCACTTCGATAGTGCTAGCTTGGCCTAAATTCTCAAAATGAAATATCCTTAATGATTTAGATGAAGCACCAAGTGTTATGCAAATGCCAAAGATCTCATTATTCCTTAACAAAAGAAAGGAGATTAGTGTGGATTGTTTATTTGCCAATTCTTTAATCATAAAGGGTGACACTTTGTGAATGAATGCATGGCATGCAAAGCTCAAGGGGGTTTGGAAGAGTACAACATTAAAGGTATGACAAATTGATCTAATACATATGATTTCATTTAATTGATGTTGAAAGACATGCCAACAATGTATCATATAATTTGGGTGTTTAGTAAAAAAGCTTAACAATGTATCATATAATAGAAAAAAACATTTGGTTATTTAGCAAAAAAAACTTTTTAGGTTTTGTTCTTGAAAAAATATAAAAATCAATGTTGGGTTTTCCTTTTGGAATAAATATATAAGATATTTGCAAGAACATTTGAAGATTTATATATATAGAATGTATTAACCAAGTTTATGGTTTACTATAAGATGTATAACATTGGGAATTTAAACTTATAAGCAAGTGTTGTATGGCCCCACTGAATTTGTTTTAGTTATCTTTTGTATATTCTTATGAAACCATTATTTGGTACTAGAGATGAGTGGATTTTATATGGTTTTAAGGAAGTGGGTGGGATATGGGAGGTGGTTTTAGGTTATATATTGTAAAAATGATATTTCAAGTCTTTCATTTTATTATACAATGACACTTTATCCACTAGAGGGCCTCTTATCAAATGGGAATTGAGAGATTATTTCGAAAAGATGAATGCATAATAACAAATGATCCATTTAATTCAAAATTTGTTGCATAGATAAAAATATTATGGCATTAGACTACAAGTATTAAACATTACAATGCACTTGGATTTAAATCATAAACCACTATCAATTTCCTTATATCATATTACACAGCTAGGTTGTGCCACCTTGCTAAAAAAGCCTCATTCTGTAATCCCCAAATCAGAGAGAGAGAGAGAGAGAGAGGACTAAATAAATGCAAATTAAAAAAGAAAAAGGGAATTTAAAAAAAAGAGGCTAGAGGAATGGTAACTCATGTTAGCACTCCCTCTAAAGGCACACATGTGGAATCAAGTAAATATTCCACACTCACAAAAGCTATGTGAAAGACCTTTACTCACTCATGCTAGCTCATAAAAGTCCCCTTTTCCCTAGTACCACATTCACCTCATCCTCTATGTCTAACTTAGGTCTTAGGAAACACATCTCTCCTACGAGTTTCATGTGTAATTTCGGTTAATGATGTCTATACCATGGTCAAATTTAGTAAAGGGATACAAATTCAATGAGTGAGCTATTTGAAAAGTAACACTTGAAAATCATTAAACACATGTTTTCCTTGTTCTATCTTAGACATTAGAGGGTCAATGTCTAATACCCCATGTGTAGAGGCTTGGAAGGGGCATTTCACTTAAACCAAGTCTCCTATAAAAAATCAAATTGCTTCTTTCCCAATAGTGGCAAGCATTTGATGAATTTTGAGGTTGATGTGTTGACTAGGGTGGCTCACATGCCACATGTGTGAGTCCTCCTTGGTCCAAGCGTGCACTTCCTAGAGGAGTGCCCTTGCTTTGAGGAGGTTGTTAGCACATCTTTCCATGATTTCGATCATGTCCTATGGAGCACTTGCTTATTTTGGTCCACATGTGACATATGTTCTTGACTTGAGGATGGTGCACTCCACTTGGAGGAGTTTGTTATGGTAATTACCTCACTTGGTGGAATTTGTTATGGTTGTTAACCTATATTTGGCAAGTCTAGCCTTATTTTACACATTGTTGACTATATCCCTCTAGTTAGTTGAAGAGATAATAGTTCTATATGGATTCCTAGATTAGATATAGGGTTTAAGTCTTGGATATTATTATTTTATGGGAGGGTTTGAGCTTCTTCTCTATATAAGAAAAGCTCCTCCTATTGTAATCTTTGCTAGAAGTTGTGGAGATCTCTTTGTTATTTGTTTAGTTCTCTTGGGTTGAGGCTCGTGGATGTTTTATTCAAAAGATCTATTGGAGAATCTCGGTGCTCGATGCTATGTTGATGGATGTTTTCTTCATTTATTGCTCTTAGATTATAATTGGGTAAGATCTTTCCCTTTTATATTTGAATGCTTGTCATTGGATTGTTAGGATTTTTCATACTTTCTAATATGGTTGCGTGTTACTCTTAGTTTTCCTTGACAACTATTCATGAAGGATCATTGAAAATTTCTAAATATTGGACCTCCCCTAAGAAGATTGCTGAAGTTGTTTCAACAATTAGAAAATAGAGTAGAGTTTGAGAAAATCATCTACACTTTATTCACAAAACTTCTAGATATCCATTAGACCGCATTTGCCCATTTTGAATTACCAGGCACTAATCACAATTTATATGCCATTTAAAATTTAAACAAATTTTTAATTTTTGTTCTTGGATTTTGAATTTTCTATTGTTTTCACATATTAAAATAAACCTTAAAATACACTATTTTCATGGTAGAGTTGCTAAATTTCATGGCTAAAAATATCTACTGCTATTCTGATATATTTTCATGATTTAAATGCTGCTCTAAAACAGAAATTTAAATCATCTTTGATGATTGAATTGTTGGGTTGAAGGTTCAAGTTTAGTAAGTAAGCAATTTATTGTTTTGGATTCTCTTGTTTTGACCTTGCTTATTCACTCATTTCATATCTAATCAAGGGTTAATACTTTATGCTGTTGCAAACCTGTTAATTGATTTCAAATAATACAATTTTGCAAGTTAGTAACAACTCTCTAATTGCTTCTAATGATCTAGAAACTCTCTCAATTAAATATGCTCTATTATACTGGAAAATTATTATTTTGAAGATTGATTGGTTGTAATAATAATTTCAGGTTGCTAAACTATTATTTCTCTTGCTTTAAATCCAGTTTGCACTCCATTCTCATATTTGTTCAAGGGTTTAAGTATTCTTCTCTTGTGAATCTGTTTTGCTGGTTAAAACGACACATTCACTTACAACTTTACATCAACAATCCAATTCGCACTTAGATCTAAACACTTGAGAGTAATTTTACATATATTGGTCATTGTTCTAACTCTCATAGTGCCAATCAAAACATTGAAATTTCAGATCTGAACTAAAGAAGTCAAATCTCTTGATTCATGTCCAATTTATATTTCAGTTTCACATATCTCCAAGGGTTTAAATCTTTCTTTTGTTATCAATCTGCCGGTAGTTTTCAAAGAAGTATCTTGACAAGTTGGTAAAACCCCTTTAATTGTTATTTCAGATATATGAGAGGAATTTTCAAACATGATTGGTTGATGTTTATACCCTCATCTTGCACTTTTAAAGCACACTTGGTTTAGATATGAATTTGGTAATCTAATCTCTTGCTTTATTTGGATTATATTCCATTTTTTTCAATCCAAGGGTTAAAGAAATATGTTGTACTAAGTTTATTGGTGTCTTAAAAGACATACTTTTTGCTAATTATTATAGCAATCAATTATTTAGTTCAATTTGGAATTTACGGACAATTTGTCATAAGTCAATCTGCACTTAAACTTTGAAATTGTGCATTTGCTAAAGCACTTTGATAATTGGTCTAAATTCTAGCTTTCTACATCAACTCAATTCACACATCTAAGCCATTCATAGTTGATATAGCAATCTAAGTAATTATGGAATCTCTTTGATCTTTAATATGTAGTGTTTCTTAGGGAAGCCTCTGCATGTTGGAATTTCCAACCTAAAGTTAGGAAAGTAGTTTCTCAGGTGATAGTGGTAACTCTTCCAAGTTTCGCTTAAGCTTAGGATCTAGTGTGGACTTTGCACTAGAGGTGTAAGTTTGAGTGATATCAATCCTCATCTCAATGGTCATTCCAAACCACTTTGTTGGGTCTTTCATCAATTTGCTTGATATACTCACTAGCATATGTTGATGTTCTTCATGGTTCCAGCATCGGGCAAACATTTTGCAGATCATTCTCCCATATGGGTTTGCAACCTAGGTAGAGAATAGCCCTGTTGTAGCCCTTGATTATGTGTCTTGAGGCTCAAATGCTTAGCCTCGTCCAATTATCTGGATTGGAGTGGTAGTAGGTTAGAGGTCACATTGCCTGTACTCTATGTGAGAGTGCTCTGTAGCAGAAGTGATTTATTCTTATACAGTGAGATGACTTGCCTATGTTACAAGGAGATCCTATCTCTTTGTATATTAGACAAAATCTAATCTAATGTTGAATTTGATAATTGGCTCTAAGAAGTGTCCGACACTTCTTAGAGTATGGTCAAATCAACATTAGAGCTCTACTGAAGAATTTGATCCGCATGTGAGGAGATATCAACAAGGCGAACTTTTCTATGATGAAGAAATAACCAAGGAGTCAAGACAATGGATTGAAGAAATCCCAGAGAAAGTAGAAAGTAAGAAAGAGCACAACTAACCTAGTAAAAGGGATAAATTGACCCTATAAGACATAATGACAAGTCGGCTTGAAGATAAATAAAATAGAAAGTTCAAACTAACAAGTCGGCCGCATAGACTGAAAATCAAGTCAACTGAAGAATATAAATAGAAGTGTTCTCACACTTCATTTCACACATTCGAGCAAGCTCATCTCTCTCAATTGGTGCACACCTCTCAAGGAGGACAAGTGAAGATCACTAGAAGTAATTTTTGGGGTTATCTGTAATGTCCCAAATTTGGCATTGGGTCACAATGGCCTAATCACATTGCCCCTATTGAGTAGAGTTTGTCAAATTGATGCTAAAGTTCAAATAATTGCCAAGGAGGAAAATTACTAGTTTCCTAGGTTTGGGGTGGAAGCTTTGGGATTTGGAATAATGGGGATAATAAATGATGTTTGAACATTAGAATGGAATAAATATTTAATAAAGGACCTAAATAAATATATACAAGTGAAAATCAAAGTGGCATTTGATCATGAAGACACATGGAGGAAGTGGGACCCACATATGGCTAGATTTCCCCACTACATTTGGCATCATTCTCTCACCAATTCGAATTCAAGGTGAATGGTAACATACTTGGGGGAGTCCAAAAGGTATTATTCATGGCATGAATCATCCAAGGTCGAAATATAGAGGAAGAGTAACTCCCATGGAAGAGGAAGAGGCAATTTGGAGCTAGTGAGACACTTGGGCTAGATTCCCTAGCTCTATGACAATAATAATGAAGATGCTATGACACCTATGACACAAATCAGACCTGAAGGCTGACATATGACATATATGACATGTCAGGGATAAAAATAGACTCCAAGAGGGCGCTCAAGGGTGTTAGGGCAGCTAAGATGCTTCCACATGTGATTTGGTGGAAATGGGAGACTAGGAATTGTTGTACAAGTGGCGTTCTTTGGAATCTCTTCCCAACTTGAGTTGGCATGAGTCTCTTGGAAGGAATTTGACCCATGGAGGCCATTAGAACTTTATAAATGTCAATAAAAAATAATGAAACCAGATTTTGATCATTTGTATAATTTGCAATTGCATTTGTGTAGAGGGAGAGCTAGTGGATGACTAGTTTCTTGCCTTAGCCAATTTCGAGGGTGAAAGATTCCCATCCAAGTTGGTAATTGGAAAGGCCATTCAGACCTTTCATTTGGAGCTTTAATGGAGTCTTTATTTGCAGGTGTAAGCTACAGGGAAGCTCATGGTTTCTTCTATTGCAGCACATTCTCTCAACCATTTCCAGTTTTGATGGCATATTCTTGATCCTTGAGGGAGGGCATTTTTGGTGAGCTATTGTACTCTTTGGGAGAGCTTCTAATGCCCCATTTATTTTGTAATATGAATTAAATACTCTATTCTTCATCTCCAGAAATTTTCAGGTCGAAATTCCAAGTAGAAATGTATAAATCTCATTTTTAATGGAAGAACAATGCCATTTCCCCACTACCTTGTTGTGAACCAATGTATTGATGATGATTTCGAATGAATGGATGATTCTCTGATGAATTTGTGATTAATGGAATGCCATGGATGTATTTTACAAGTTTCATGTGCTGTACTTGAGCATTTGAAGTATTTTTACTTAGTTTAATTGCATTGGGAGAAGAAATAGTGCCATTTTCCCAAGGGTCGAATTGGTGATTTTTGCAGTTGAATGGGAGAGGGTTGGAACAGATATAATAATCAATTAATGGTGCACATGAGACCTTAATAACATCCTTAATACATTCCATACCTCTTTTCAGAAATTTGAGCGGGTTTGGAGGCATCTGGGAAGCCATTTTCTGTATTAACCCCAGGGGGATTTGAACCCCAAATTACTAGTAAAATTACATACTTGGTCTAGAATCTTAAGAGAGTTTGCAGAGGTATTTTGGTGGTCATATATCATCTCTGAACATCATTTTCAAGTCCTAATATCATTCATACACCTTCCTTGAAGATTTGAAGGCATTTGGAGTCAATTCGAGACATAGAGACCAAGACTACTCAAAGGGAAATTACTAGTAAAGTTCCCTACATTGGCCAGAATTGAAAGAGGATTTGCAGAAGTATTTTAAAGGTCCAAAAGCATCCATGAAATACATATTTATGTTCTAATATCATCCATATACCTTCTCTGAAGATTTGGGAGCAATTAGAGCAATTTGGGGACCTAGAGCTCAAAACTAGTCAAAGGTCAAACTAGGGAAAAAAGTGAAAAATTGCCATTTTAATAAAATTCCTAACAAGGGACATTACAGTGATATCAGAGCATGGTCCTTGCACCTGTGGATTAGGTACATACATTCAATAATAATAGGCAGCCATGTCTTACTATTATGATGAATCCTATGAGTACAATTCTTATGAGGAATATGCAGATGCTTATGAGCAATATGAAGCAGAATGTGAATGGTACGAGGAAGAGGTGCCATCATGCAACACTTCTTACAGCTTCAAGAGAAATGAAGATTATTCTTATGACTTTAAATCTGATGAATATGAGTGTGTCACACCAACCAAGGATAATTCTATGATTGAGTTCCAAAGATGGAGAGCAAAATATAAAACCTTGCCCCAACAATATAAAAAATATCAAGAATATCTTGCTTTTAGCAAAAATACACAAAATGCCATGTCTTTTGAGTACTTTGCTGAACATGTTTTTGAAAATAGGCCCAAAAATGAAGATGTGGAGTTAGTAAAGAAAGGTTTATGCCATTCTTGTAAACAACCTTGGAGTGAGTATCATACATGTGTGCATGAAATTATGTCCCAGTTGAGGAGAGCTTTTGGGAATTCTTCAAAAATAGATTCCAAAGATATTGATCATAAGGAAAACAAGGGGCAAAATGCATCATCTTGCTTGAAGGATAAAAATGAAGAGACATCACAAGAGCATGAAGAAGATTCTATTGAAAATATGGAAGATCATTTCGAGACACCTTCTAGCTTAGACATGAACCAAAGAGCTTCTACTGATGGATGCTTAAACTATGAAGGAGTACCTACTGATGGGTGCTCACACCTCTATGTTGGTGACATAGAGATCACTTTTGAAAGTGTTGCTGCAAGCCCAAGTTCCATTAAGCATGAATATGAAGACCTTGTAGCAGTTGAAGAAGAACCAAGATCAACTTCCCCATCACCACTTGAGCTTCATGAAGTTGGTCTAGGTAAAATTGAAGAAGATGAGGAGGTTCATTTGCAAGAGCCTCATTTTCTTGAAGGGTCCTTAAAGATGAATGAAAATAAGATCCAAGAGTCCCTCAGCATTCTCCATGACACTCAAGCATTGGTATCAAATTCTTGTTGGAGAGCTACTTCATTGGAGGAAACATCCTTCCTTGAAGACATGGAGAAGATTCAAAGAGCAATGTGCCACATCAAAGGTAATTTCATGTCTTTGCTTTTTGATAGAAACCATTTGTTTGAGCTTAATGAATTGTTACATGATGCATACTTGAAGAATAATGAGGATATTCATAAGCTCACAATTCAAAATGAACAACTTCTTGAAAAGTTGCAAGATACTTGTTTTTCCTCCTATGTTTCAGATTGTCAAATGGTAGATTGTTTGGAGGATTCTCATGACATGGTGGATCATGAGAAATGTGGGAATTTGAATGTGCTTAATGTGTTTGAAGATGAACTTGAAGAGATCCAAACACTTGATGTGGTGGAAGAGGAACTTGAATTGTCTCTTGATGAAGGTTATGCAATTTTTAAAGAAGAGCACGATTCCTCTACATTGGAATCAATCTATGACAAAGGTTTCCCCCTTTTGAAGGAGCTGCATGATACTACCCACATGGATCCTTCCCATGATGAAACTTCTGCACTTTTTGATCATTTGGGTGAGTTAGTTCATTCTCCTACATCCTACAATTCCATGTTTTGCAGTATTAGTCTCAATGAAGTATGGGTGAAAGGGTTCTTTTTGATGGTGCCACATGAGGAGTATGGAACTCCTAGATTTACCTTTTATGATGACATGGTTGGAGCACATTCTTATTTACATTTGCAACAACATTATTTGTCACTTTATGATGATGCAAATCTACATGGATGCACCTATGATATGCATTTGAGTCACTTGAAGACTCATGGTTTTTCTTGCTGAACACTTGATTCATTTGATGTTGGAGGAACTACATCCAACACTTGGGAGAATAGATTTATGATTGGAGAACATTTTTGTTGGCAGCCACATACTTTGTTATATTTTTATGATTCTCACATTCATGGATGTATGGGTGAGACTTCTTTGAGTCATTTGAAGTCTCCTTGTTTTTTCTGCTCATTATTTGGTTCAGATTTTAGTGGAGTTTCTTCATTCACTTCTTGGATGAAAGAATACATGGCTGAATATTTTGATGCATATCACATCCTTTTGGAGTAGCATTATAGGACATGGGATCCTCACCTATGTCATTGGAGCAGATTTGATTGGTCACTTGAAGCTTGTATGCAATTGGAAAATGGTGGTCTACTTGCTTGGAGGTATAAGCACTTTCATGACTCTTTGATGAAGCATATCCTTGATGTACATTTTCATTATGTTGTTATGTACTTTGATGATATATATTTGGTACTCATGATGTTTGGAAGAATGCATACAAGAAAATGGGATCCAGGAATCCTCTTATCTAATGGTGTGGGTTGGAGAGCACTCTTAATTGTTGGGGTGCAATACAAGCAATGGGACTCTGGAATAATTTTTGTCTCATTGGTTTCATTTTTGGGGGGGAAGCAAGTAGTATGGGAGATGGACTCCCCACTTAATAAAGTGATTTTAATCAGAGTAGTGCAACAGCAAGCATGGTGGTTCCTCTCTAAAATCTTCATGGAAACTCAAAGACTCAAGGTTGGGCAATTCAATGGCAACTTCAAAGAATTATACAGAAAGCAGGTTCTTCAACATCCATGTTTAAAATTGCTTGAGGACAAGCAATATTGGGAAGGGAGGATTTGTAATGTCCCAAATTTGGCATTGGGTCACAATGGCCTAATCACATTGTCCCTATTCAGTAGAGTTTGTCAAATTGATGCTAAAGTTCAAATAATTGCCAAGGAGGAAAATTACTAGTTTCCTAGGTTTGGGGTGGAAGCTTTGGGATTTGGAATAATGGGGATAATAAATGATGTTTGAACATTAGAATGGAATAAATATTTAATAAAGGAACTAAATAAATATATACAAGTGAAAATCAAAGTGGCATTTGATCATGAAGACACATGGAAGAAGTGGGACCCACATATGGCTAGATTTCTCCACTACATTTGGCATCATTCTCTCACCAATTCGAATTCAAGGTGAATGGTAACATACTTGGGGGAGTCCAAAAGGTATTATTCATGGCATGACTCATCCAAGGTCTAAATATAGAGGAAGAGGCAATTTGGAGCTAGTGAGACACTTGGGCTAGATTCCCTAGCTCTATGACAACAATGATGAAGATGCTATGACACCTATGACACAAATCAGACCTGAAGGCTGACATATGACATATATGACATGTCAGGGCTAAAAATAGACTCCAAGAGGGCGCTCAAGGGTGTTAGGGTAATTAAGATGCTTCCACATGTGATTTGGTGGAAGTGGGAGACTAGGAATTGTTGTACAAGTGGCGTTCTTTGGAATCTCTTCCCAACTTGGGTTGGCATGAGTCTCTTGGAAGGAATTCGACCCATGGAGGCCATTAGAACTTTATAAATGTCAATAACAAAGAATGAAACCAGCTTTTGATCATTTGTATAATTTGTAATTGCATTTGTGTAGAGGGAGAGCTAGTGGATGACTAGTTTCTTGCCTTAGCCAATTTCGAGGGTGAAAGATTCTCATCCAAGTTCGTAATTGGAAAGGCCATTCAGACCTTTCATTTGGAGCTTTAATGGAGTCTTTATTTGCAGGTGTAAGCTACAGGGAAGCTCATGGTTTCTTCTATTGCAGCACATTCTCTCAACCATTTCCAGTTTTGATGGCATATTCTTGATCCTCGAGGGAGGGCGTTTTTGGTGAGCTATTGTACTCTTTGGGGGAGATTCTAATGCCCCATTTATTTTGTAATATGAAGTAAATACTCTGTTCTTTATCTCCAGAAAGTTTCAGGTCGAAATTCCAAATATAAATGTATAAATCTCATTTTTAATGGAAGAACAATGCCATTTCCCCACTACCTTGTTGTGAACCAATGTATTGATGATGATTTCGAATGAATGGATGATTCTATGATGAATTTGTGATTAATGGACTGCCATGGATGTATTTTAAAAGTTTCATGTAATGTACTTGAGCATTTGAAGTATTTTTACTCAGTTTAATTGCATTGGGAGAAGAAATAGTGCCATTTCCCCAAGGGTCGAATTGGTGATTTTTGCAGTTGAATGGGAGAGGGTTGGAACAGATATAATAATAAATTAATGGTGCACATGAGACCTTAATAACATCCTTAATACATTCCATACCTCTGTTCATAAATTTGAGTGGGTTTGGAGGCATTTGGGAAGCCATTTTCAGTACTAACCCCAGGGGGATTTGAACCCCAAATTACTAGTAAAATTGCATACTTGGTCCAGAATCTTAATAGAGTTTGCAGAGGTATTTTGGTGGTCATATATCATCTCCGAACATCATATTCAAGTCCTAATATCATTCATACACCTTCCTTGAAGATTTGAAGGCATTTGGAGTCAATTCGAGACCTAGAGACCAAGACTAGTCAAAGGGAAATTACTAGTAAAGTTCCCTACATTGGCCAGAATTGAAAGAGGATTTGCAGAAGTATTTTAAAGGTCCAAAAGCATCCCTGAAATACATATTTATGTTCTAACATCATCCATATACCTTCTCAAAATATTTGGGAGCAATTGGAGCAATTTGGGGACCTAGAGCTCAAAACTAGTCAAAGGTCAAACTAGGGAAAAAAGTGAAAAATTGTCATTTTAATAAAATTCCTAACAAGAGACATTACATTATCTTATTATCTCTACAAATTTTCTATCTATCTCAAAGGTTCGCTAGGGATTCTTGTGGAAGAAGAGCACACTCTTGTGCTAGGGCTTAATCTTCATTATTGGTATTGTTCTTGTATTGGATTAATTTCTTCTGAGAAAAGTTTGTTGGGTTTTCTCCTGTTAGGGTTTCCCAGGATAAATCTTTCTGCTACAAATGAATGATGCTATAATTGTGGAATGAAATGAATTAAGTAATTAAGTTGAAAGGGATGAAAATTATATTGCTAAGTTAAAATTCAACAACATATAATAGATCGACTCATATTCTGTGTACCCTTGCACAATAGACTGCTCGGGCTTTGCCTTTGGTCAAATAAAACTCTTTAACCTTTTCATGTACCTTTCTAAGAAGAACATCCAATGACATGAGACCACCCTAGTTCATCCAATCTCATCAAAGTGGTGATTTAGAAGATGGACTTACAAGTCTACTAACTCATGGGAAATTTCTTCTGGAACATATAAACAATCTCAATGATCTCTCAACACCACTATGGAATGTTAGCCATGCGGGTCTCTTTTAATGCAATCCAATACACAAATGAAGATAATTTAGATATGGTGTGTCACTAGTTCAAGGGAAAGTCAGAGTTCACATAACCATATATGAACAAAGGATAATGACACTACAAAACAAACACACACAAATTAATTTGTATAAAACTATGAGCGCATAGCATATAACCTACACTGCAAGAAGAAAAAAACATGTAATCAACATACACAACCTTAGAATTTTTAGTTGATCATGTGATTTCAACCATGACAAATACCCTTCTATGATAAAACAATATCGTAGAGTTGATTGGTATAAATAAAGCACCTTCATAGCCAATATAACATCCTTTGCAAAAGGAAGAACATCTTTCTTCAAAATCCAAGGGAAATTGATTAGGCTTTGAAACACCAAGAGGGATGGGCCTCTCTTCTACACTTTCCTTTGCCAATGTTTCTTTTAGTAAAGAAGATGAATATTTTTTCAATATATGCATGAAACATAGTATGTGGACAATCTTAAGATGCATCCCATATGGAATGTCATAAGTTATAGATTTCATTTTTGTCCCAATGTGCTTTTTTTCAACATAAGCGTCAAAAAAATTGGGATCATTGATCTTAGGGTCCCCATTTGAATAGAACAATTTTGGAATATATGCATGAAATATAGTATTTGGCCAATCTTAAGATGCACCCCATATATAATGTTATAAGGTATAGATTTCATTTTTGTCCCAATGTGCATTTTTTCAACATAAGTGTCAAAAAATGGGATTTTGGAATTTCCTTCTCCTTATATGTTTCATATGCTCTAAGCCACTTTGTAGGTGTCGTTATTTAAGGTCTTTGAGTTCTCTCTAGTTTATTATTGAGAGTAGATGTTATTACTCTATTGAGGGTGGTCTTCTAGGAGGAATACCCTCAAACAATTGTGCATTTCCTTTTGTAGGTCATCAAACCACCTAGAATTTACAAACGCTCTAGAACATTTACATCCATGATATCATTTTGTTATAAGGTTTGCAATGCTATTGTATAAATAACACATTAGCACCAAAGCAACAAATTAAGTATGTCAAATAACATTATGGATATACACAAATCAATCAACATGCTTATGAAAGAAAACTTCTAATTATGGATAATCATGTGTGGTGTATGAACATATGCCATACAATCTAAAAGACCTTTCCATCAAGATGGGTCTTGATACATCATATACGTATATCCATTCCCATAATTACTTCAATTCATTAGTGAATTGTTGGAGGTAGGTATCCATTCTCTTCACTTGTCTTCTATCGTAAACTATAAGAGCCAACATAAGATGTTCATTCTTCACAAACAACATGGGGGCATATTGTTATTGATCACTACCAATGGACAAACAAAATAGTTGGTATTTTGGAGGGAATACAAGTTCATTCCATGCATGGTTATGCTTCATTGATGGCTTCATACTTCATCTTTGAATTTATTGGGCCATGTATCCTATATATGATTATGACTATTGAATCTGTTGGGATTCATATAACTCATGGATAATATCTATTTGAGGCATGCCACCCTTAGAACACAGCTATTATTTTGCAACAAAGATCCTTTGGATCCCTTGGATTATGGGCATGTGCCTCAATATCTTGTGAAAAGGACCATGTGCCTTACCCTTTAAAAAAATTGCTATCTATCATGCTTGCAATTTGAACATCTCTTTGTCTTCATATTCACCTATGTAAAGAATGCAATCATTTGGACAAATGTGATATGATATGTACTTAACACAACATTTTCAGCAGTAGTTTTACCTCTTTGCAGCTAACAAGGAGGACATTATCACTTGGAAATACATTATCTTTGAATAACCTACAATTTGTGGGTAATATTAGTATACATTGTCATTAGATACACACAAAATCCATTTTCATTGTTGATTGTGTAACAAGATTCATTAAAATATAGGGGACTCAATGATGAGTTAACATAGTGGTACCAAGAAACACATGTCCAACATACCATGCATTGCTTTCAAGTTGTACAGTAACATTTTTGTCTCTAGTTGGGTAGGCCTTGACCCATGTCCGAAGAGAGGTGTGTTGGAAGTAGATTTCATGCTTTTGAAGAAGGTATCAACCATGTGATAATTGTCCCTTAGTACACCTTTATTAGTAACATTCCCTCCAAGGCATGGGTATCTAGTGAGAAATCATCTATATTGATCTTTGTGTTATTGTTTTTGTCCAACCCCCCAACATGTGAAGAGCTTGCATTGTTGTAGACTTATGAATTGGTGACTATGTGCCTTTGATGGGCCGTTTACGGTTTATAAAACTTAGAGTTTATTAACGACTTGTCACAAAGAGACACTACACATTGAATGCACAACAACAAATCTAGATGTCTTCTTTTTCATAAATAGCTCTATCATTGGAGTGTTCCTCAAGCGGACAATTTGTAGTAAATAAATGAGCACCTATAACTATTTATGAACCCTATAATGTTGCCTTAAGTGCATAAGAGAACATTTACATGTTCTTCATGTTAAATTCTCTGGTAGCATAACCATCCATGCACATATTCTGCAAGGAAATACTATGTTTATATTGAACAATATTCAAATAAGGAAACCAACTATAAAGAGGACCCCGACCACAAAATAGCTTAAGTGCTATTGACAGTTTGGGAGGAATGAACACATGTCAAAGCATAAACAACACAACATTTGCAACATCTATATTACACTTCGTATTCATATAATTATTATCACAAAAAGAGTATTTGGTTCCAACATTTGATACACATAGTGAAGATGACCAAGCACCATACAAAGCATGGTTGTAATATACTTGGTATTTACTTTGCAGATGGACAAGAAGGGAATAATCTTCGCTACCCTCCAACAATTGAACCAACCTTGATTTGTACCTGGAGGTTGTTGATCTTAGCTCATACAATTTTTTGGATCTCCTACTAGAGATGTTTTAGATAGTAATGATATCAAACTATGGCTCACTAGAACTCTTAGTTGACTCAACAAAAGAAGATGGGTTGGTCAATTTCAATTGAAACACAATTGATTTGGTTTCTAAGTTTAAAAAAAATTAACATATAGAAGTGTTTATATGTATCTTTTCTTTATCACTTATTATATCCTTGGCCACAGCGGGAGGTATTAGATCATCAACTTTTGGTAGTCAATAATTAACATAATGGGAGAGTGTGACATGTTGAGGGTTCACTTTCGCCCCTTTACGTTTTGAACATCCACATACTAGTGAGGTGTCATAAAAGAGATCTAGTTTATGGTGAAGTACCATTTCCCCAGGATAGTTTCTAGAAGATAGCATCTTACAATTGGTGGGGTGAAGTGGCTCTTCATTTCCATATACCATCTATATGTGATATCTTTCTTTGGATAAGAGCTTGTGGCATTTTGTATTGGTGGAATATTATGCACATCCAAACTTGACCTCAAATTGGGATCCTGCAAAATTAAATGCACATTTATTCAAAAGCACATGCAAAGGTAGTGTAAACTTAATCAGATAATCAAAATATAAATAAATTTTGGACTTGCTACAAAGGATAACGAAGAGAGATTTACTGTGTAAGAGATTGGAGTGGACATATTTTTTTGAAGAGCGAAATTTGTAAAGGGTCACATATAAATAATACGTAGAGAATAAATTTAAGGTATGTAACTTCATTCTCTTCATCTCAACATAGTTTCCCTTAATTGATTAAAACATTCCCAAATTTTATTTTATTTATGCCTATTCATATTTATAGTTTATTTCAACAAAATATAATGGCTTTAGACTCACTATCAGTACTGTAAACCATATCTTTGTTGATGCTTCCGTTTTGCCTTATGATGTTGCAAACCCCAACAATAGGGTTTAGTTCCTTTACTCTTTTACAATGGTGACCTCAATAATTATTTTGATGTAAATAAATTTTGAATGGATTGGAGCTCCTCATTGCATTAGATTCCAAAACTTGTCCTTGTAAGGCCATTATAAAATGTTTTCGAGTTTCACAATGTGCATTTCATAGGAAATACACACAATTGTGCCTTTTGCTATAGAACACATAGCTTGGCCCTAATAGTTCTTCTAAAGGGATTAGGGTTTCATGATGCACATTGTACAATAAATACACAACATGCATTGTTCACTATAGAGCGCATTGCTTGGCCCTGTCAATGTTTTAAAAAAATGTTTTGAGGCCTTGCAATGCACTTTGTACAATAAATAAGCAAGTTGTGAAAATTTCAAACTTCTAGTTCAGATGGTGTGAATTCTTTAAGAGAAAAGGGTTTGTTTTATTTGAAACAAGTAGCAAATCCTTTGTTAGCATCCATTTGGATGTAGGAAAATAAGTCATGGTAGTATCTTGGGTTCAAAGGGAAGGATGTTGTGCTTTGGGATGGATATATAGTGAGTCTCACGAGTAGTAATGCACAAATCCATGAAGAATAAGAGACGTTCTTATGGTCTAAAAATCCTTTAAGAAAGCTTATACTCCAAAACATGGATAAAAAGGATTGAGTGAAAGCGCTAAAGAAGTGGATCCAATTTGGTGGTGGACAAATTTATGGAAATTTAAAAGTCCTTTAAAGGCATCCATTTCCATGTGGTTAGCCTTAAATAACAAAGTACTTTCATGGGAGAATGTGCATAAGATAAATTTTCAAGGTTCAAACAAACATCCTCTCTGCAACTTAAGTGGTGAAACAATATCTCATATGCTTATTTCCTATGATTACACTGCCCAAGTGTGATCAGAATTTGACAAGATGATTGGTTATAAGGAATGTTGGAAAAACAATACAATATAGAAATGGTTTAGGAAGTGGTGTGATAACCCCACCCTCAAGTAGGTCAAGGCTTTGGCAATTATTTCAGCATGGAGTATTTGGAATACCAGGAATGCAAGTCTTTTTGAAGATAGATATACCCTTTCGATTCAATGTGCCATGCAATGTTTGAATATTGAGTGCCCTTCCACAAGTAAATGCTCCAAAACATGCAAGGGAAATAGTGGAAGAGGTGATAAATATGTTTGCTCCCTAGATATATTTCGATGAGCTGCACAAGGAGAACCTTTATTATGTGGTGCTAGAGGGTTAGTGCAATTTATTTTAGATCAACACATCCTAAAAATCAAAGCAGGGATTGGAAAGGGAATAAATAATTTAACTGAATCAACGACTCTTAAGTTGGCATATGCTTGGTAGTGGAAAAGGGAGCTCAAAAGGTATAGGGGTTTGTGGACTCTCTTCTTGTTTTTAAATGAATGAAAGGATCTTTCACACGTGAAAATATTATTCTTCATCCTCTCTATGAGGAGATTTGTGCTGGTAGAAGTTTATTAGTTCAATATTTTTTCAGCACATTTTAAGAGAAGGAATACTCAAGCAAACCTTTTGTTAAAGGAATCAATTAGGTTGGATCCAAAGGTATGGAAAATCTATGAAGAAGTGGATGGGACCATCACTTCTTATATTCACAATCCCATGTTTTAATTTTTGTTTTTCTGTATGGGTTATCATATGTCAATTTTTGGGCTCAATGGTTTTGATCTTAGGTCACTATAAGTCAGAAACGAATGTTAACTAGACACTCTTAAATGGTGATGGATGGCACATATGTATTTTAATTTTGGTTGTTTAAGGGTGTGGGCATGGGCCAACAATTTTAGAAATATTGTATTTAGAAAGAGCAGCCTTTGTAAGAGATACAAAGGAGTTTTAACTCCAAGTTATTATTTTTATCAGTTTTGAAGCAATGACTCTTGGCATATGCAAAATTGAGCTTTATTTTGATTAATGAAATTACAAAGTTTTTTTTTGGTGGAGAAAAATCACTATCGTGACATGAGTTACTTTAAAAACAAATAATTTGGGTTTCACACAACTAAATTATGGGTAACACGCATATTTCTTATTATAATGCCCACATTGTGACATGAAATAGTTAAAAAACAAACAATAAGTGCTTTGCACATTGCACAAGATTATGAGTTGCAAGATATTTCTCATTATAATGTCAACATCATTATTGTGACATGAATTATTTAAAAAACAAACAATTCAAGTTTACACTTTATTTGGAATATACAAAATGAAAGAAGTTATGTAGAGTTTTAGAGGAATTATTTACTTGCAACATAATGCCAAACATCGAAGGAAATGCAAGGTGCGCCATTGTTGGTTGAGAAAAGCAAAGCAAAACAATTAGTAGAGAAACATTGAGCTAGGGAAATCCCTTTGAGAAGAACAAGGATCAACTAAACTATGGTAGGCGAATAAAATTAATGGTAGCCTTCAAGCAAGAAGAACTAATGGTGATTAGAGTTGACCCATGGTAGAGTTGACATAACCAATGGTAGAATTTGGGTGAGTAAGGAAACAACACTAATGGTGAATTTTAGGCAAGTAGAACTAACTCCAGTAATGGTGATCAAATGAATGGTGAGCGAAGTAAGCTCGTTGGCATACCAAAGGTGAATGTCGAGTCTTCAGTTTCAAATTTCGGGAGGCACAAAACTAATGGAAGACTTAAGCCTGCAAAACGAACTCCATACTTCAACCAAGGTGAGTTGAACTATGGTCGGTGAACAAAACTAATAGTAGCCTTCAAGGGAGAGGAACTAATGGTGATTAGAGTCGGCCCATTGGGATACCAAAGTGAATGACAATAATTGCATTTCAAATTTTGGGGGGCACATAACTAATGGAAAAATTTGGGCAAGTAGGGAAACGACACTAATGTCGGATTTCAAGTGAGTAGAACTAACTCTAGTGATCCTAGTGATGAAATGAATGGTGAGCAAAGTAGGTTTGTTTGCATACCAAAGGATAATGTCGAGACATGGGATTCAAATTGTGTGGGGCACATAACTAATGGCAAACTTAATCATGAATACTAACTTCATACTTTAGAGGAGCAAAGTAGGCCTATTAAGATACCAAAGGAGAAAGCCAAGACTTGAGTTTCAAAGTATGGGGGAGCCCATCGTACCGTGAGGTATTGCACCCTACATGACATGACCCTCACTTATCGTATATATTACACGATCATTGATGTATTGATAAATTGCAATGGTAGTTGTATTTACCATGCTTGTTGAATCCCTCACTCACAATACTAGTGATACTTATCCGCCCAACATAATTTTCATGCACTCCAATGTTGGATAATAAACCTTATAGGCCAAACACAATTCTCCAATGACACACTTTCACACACTTAGAGGTGCATAAGAATTTGTATTAGCACATAAGGCTCAATATTCTTTATTCAAGGTCTAAGGTTAGGCACCAGCGGTGGGGCCTCCTGGCTGTCTCAATGGAGACCCAGGTACCAACCCTGTGGGGGTGTAAAGTTGACCCTCTAAATCCTTTAGTCCTCCACGGTGACAGTTCTACTTGCCGCTAGGGAAAATGCTCTTCTAGACCAATACTAAGGCTGGGCCTGACCCGTGGTTTTCATCCAAATTGTCAAATAGAGCGGCTAGCACAAGTGCAGTGACTTGAGCTTCCACAAATTGAAAAAAAGAAAGAAAGAGAAAGTTCGCTATTTATACTTGCTCTTCCAAATTTGACAACTCATTTGAACTCCAACCATCCCTTGGTGTGTCGACATCTCCACAAAAGTCACGGGGTAAGCTAAAAACTAGATGATTTGCACCTTTCCGATGAGTTTTGTTGGAATCCAACGATTTGATTATTTGCTGAAATTACGATTTTGATTGTTCAAATTGCAATTTTGTTTGCAGAAATGGATTCAGTGCCCTTGATTACCCTTAGGGAACCTCGATTATACAATTCCAACAACCTAAAACTGCCATTTCAACAATTCCTATTGGATTTTGACTGGAAAAATTGTCAAATAATTGGTGCAAATCGTCTAGTTTTTAGCTTACTCCAAAAGTTCCCACTACAATTCCAGCAAGGCAACACGACAATGCATAGCAAATATCAGATCAAGTCAAAGACAAGATTTATCCTCTACACTCATCTTTATGAGAATATATATGTCGAGGGTGTAAGCTAAACTTTTTATCATTTGCATTGAATATCCAACAAGTTTTTCGACAAAAATCTAGCACAGATGGTTGAAATGGCAGTTTTGGGTTGTTGGAATTGCATAATCGGGGTGTAATCGAGAGCATTGAATCCATTTATACAATCAAAATTGCTATTTGACAATCAAAGTCGCAATTTCAATAAATAATTAAGCCCCCAAATTCTGGAAAAACTCGCCTGAGAAATGCAAATGGAATAAAGTTCAACTTACTCCTATGTCAAGGATGCTTATATTTAAATATATATGTTGAAGCGGTGGCAAATTTCATGAACCCGTTTTTACAATTTTCATGCCTTCTAAAAAACAAACAAACAAAAATAGAAGGCTACACGATTTCCATTTTCCAATGTGTATACTTCTTTTTTTCAATAAGAAAAAGGCACAACTTGCTATTCAAGGAAACAAATCAAAGTTGTACATCAGGTATGCAATTACAAAATCAAGAAGCATGAACATGCACAAGGAGCCCCATAATAAACAACCAAAGACTAAAATAGATTTGTTCAAATCCCTAGAAGGAGTAGGATCATCGAAGGAAGACAAAACATAACCATATCAATTACAAAACTGGACAAAATCACCCGATTCCTAATATATATGATAGGCCCCTTTAGAGAGTAGGCAACCTTCCAAATATTCCTCATAGAGGAGCAAACCTTTCGAGAGACTAGCATCAAGTTTTGATAAGCCGTCAACCTAGCTGTTGAGCTCCCTATAAATATAATGGATCACAAAACTATCAAAAGATTATGATAGGCTAGTAACCCTGGAATACTAATGCTCCAACAGAAGGACCTGGAGTGAGAAGATGCCCAACACATAGTCAATGATAGCCTTGGAGTCACCATAAACTAGAAGACTGTTAACCTGATTTCGTTTAGCAACCAAGAGGCCCCAAAGAGCTAATAATTATGCGCTTGTGTTGGTCCCTTTACCACCACTTAATTGAAGCAAAAAAAATGCTTCATAAAAATCTCCAGAATCATCTTGCCACCACAATCACCTTGGTTAGATGCTCCATCGAAATATTCGCAAGGATAAGATTCATTCAACACCAAGTCTGCCCTAATCAAATCACGAGAAATAGGGCAAATTTTGTAGTAATCATTGAATAAACGCATAGCTGCCCAAGTAACTTGCTAGTGAGATTGCCGCTAGTTTTCAAAGATAGTCGCATTTCGAGCATTCCAGATGCTCCAGATAATAAGAAAAGGCAGGGACTTCCAATGAGGATATTTAGAACACCATCCCGTGAACATAGTTCCAAATGATTTAGCCAACGAAAGGAGATTCCCATAACCTGAAGAATGCACCTCTAGACAATCTGGAAAAAGACACACTATCCAAAAAGATGACAATATTTTCCTCCCCACATTTGCAAAATATACATATGTTTGGACATGAATATCCTCGCCTATAGAGGTTGTCCCACGTTAAGATTCGATTTTCCAACCATAGCCAAGAGAAACATTTAACTTTCATTTGTAGTTTCCACTTCCATAACTTAAAATACCACTTTTTAGAATCCACCTTAGCTAACTCAACAACGATGGCAATGTAAGCAGTGTTGACCATGATCTACCCCGTAACACTATTCTCGACCCCGCCCCCGCCCCAAGCAAGCGAATCAGGATGAGGACCCAGTCTAATACCCAAATGTCTCATCACAACAGTATAAGAATTCCATTCAGATGCATGATCACCACACAATCCAATAAGTATCTGTTGAGGTAGCCTGTGTATTTTTAACATGAACAAGACAATGTTATCCCTATCCGATAAAAGAGAGATCAACTCAGTTGACAATATGTAATGGTTATCTCCCCCGAAAAAAGGATCAATACCCAGAAGAACCTGTGTCCCATCGTCGATGCGCTAAGTGAGCCCCTTCCCAAGCCAATCAAGAGCTTTAGTAAAAGCCAGCCAGCTATTGGAGCCCCGAGCAACCTATTTATGGGTCTTTCTAACCCAATCTACAACCGCGAAGCATTTAATGTATTTGGCTCTAAATATGTCACTCCATAGCCCCGTCCCAAAAAGACCATGCCAAAGTGATTTCAAGCATAAAGCTTGGCTAAACCATCTCAATGTCTATACTTTGTTTGACTATGGTCTTTATCCGTTCTCTAATTCCATCATTAACATGTTCTTCTTCTTAGGCTCCTTGTTACGATCCCTTAGATTCAACTCAGGATGTAGCTTCCACCACTTGTCATTGCTTTGACAAATCTATGTTACAGTGGTCACAGTGGTTGTTTATATCTTTGTTGTACAATGGAAACAATCTTATTTCCTATATCCTTTCCACTTCTTCTTTCCCTCCTTGGAATTACCTTGCTAATTTCTTTGCTTGGAACCACTTGGTTATCCTTTCTTCTTGTTCATCTCCAAATATTGTGCTTGCATACAAGCTCCACCAATGGTCATTGAATTGAAGAGCGCCATTTGTCTTCTTAAATCACTATGTAGACTACCCAGATACTTGATGACTACATTCAAGTCCTTGGGAGATATTCCCAATTAAATGGCTTGTTTTCTAAACTCAACGATATACTCTTAATTTTTTTTCGCTCCATTGTGTCAGTAATAGTGCTAATGAATCCTATGGTCCACTAGGACTTGATGAGATCTTTAAACACCTCCCTCTTAGTTATTGGTGGATCACCCTCCACTTTAGGTATCTTTGTATAGCTTTCCAACCAAATTTGGGCATGAACCTTTAGCTTCAGTGACACAAATGATATATTGTGTTCCTTTACTAGGATATGCACATTGAAATAGACTTCTAATTATTGTAACTAATGATTCAACTTCACAGCATCAATCTCACTTTGATAGGGATTGAAGTCTACTTTAGTTTCCACTTTGAACACTAGTTGGGAAGATGTGTTACTAGAGCTCCCCTTTTTGTTATATGACTCTTCTTCGTCTTCAAATTTGTCGCTAGAGCCAACACCCCCATTTAAATTGGCATGATCCAAGAAGGGTTTAAACTTGCTCTCTAGAGATAACATTAATATTGCCATACTCTTGGAGATATCAAAGACTTGCACTTCCGGCCAAAAAAACTCTCCTCTAAATCTTCCTTTGGGATACTACTATACTCGTCCAATGTGGCCAAGGTTTAACATTGCATTCCTTCCCTTCCTTATGCCAATCCCTAAATCCTACAATTATTCCACAAAACCCCCAAAAAATACCAATATGATCTGTTAAATGCTATGGATATTCCACAAGATAGCTTGTCACAGTAGGTTGAATACGCTAATTCAAATACAATAAAGGTATTTGTAATATCCCTTGTTATTAACCCCCACCATTGTAATTAATTGTAAATTGATGTAAAGATATGTATGTATTGGTTCATGGCATGGAGCTCAAGGTCAAGGCCCCACCAATGAATGTTGCGACATTGAATAGTATTTTGACTATGTAACGGAACCATGCACTGACAAGGTATGGCGATGTCCAGAAAAATTATGTAAAATATAAATGTTGAACTAATGAAAAATAAGCTTAGGGGATGGATGTGCAAAGCAACTAAATTGAGGTGCAACAATATCCACTAGGGGGGAGGTTAGAGGCTAGTGAAGCCTTAAGAAGCCAAGTAATGATGATTGGGTGTCATCATAGTGTTGTTGAGTGTCGAAAAGAAAACGAGTAGTCGTTACTTGCTTATTTGCCTAAAACCTATAAATTGGAATACGAACTTACTATTAGTCCTTAAGTGTTGGGAGACAACGCATCATCGACAAATGGATCATTGGTCGCCTATGAACATAGAGCGAGTTTCCAGTATTACGAACATAAAATGAGATTAAACGATTATTATTATTATCATGAGTACATAATTATTACTATGAGTAATCGTTTCGGCTTGAGCAAAAGATGTCCCTAACGTTTCGATGGAAGAGCAATCTCTACGAAGAGAAGCTGACTTCCATATCACGCATCGTTCATTATTTTAAAATCACCATATTATATATATCTATATATATATATATAAAAGTATATATATATATATATATATATAAAAGTATATATATATATGAGAGATCACCTTAGTTGCAAAGGTAGATGGAAATTAGCCCCATGAGGATGGAAGCTGAAATTATCGAACGAATATATAATAGTTTATTTTGAGCATAAAATCATATATATAAATATTAAAAGAAAATCGCTTTAAGTATGAAGTCGCTAGTCTTCATGACTTTTAATATGTTCATAGGAAAATTAATTACTACAAATACTAAGTGGGGAGGCATATTATTATCTAAATTGAAAATAGCCATCATATATCTATTGTCATTTAATTAATTACTACGAATACTAAGTAGGGAGGCATATTATTATCTAATTGAAAATAGCTATCATATATCTATTGTCATTTGGAATAATATCATTCCACATTAAATTTATGAGAGGATAACGTCATAAAAATAAAGAAAATAATAAAAACAATGTTTTAGGAAAAATAATAAAAATAAAAAATAAAATGAAAATGAAAATAAATCATAATTCTATTTCTCAAAAAAATACAAAATTACTTATTACATAAATATGCAAATTGCATACATTCAAAAATAGAAGTAGGAGAAAAGTGTGCGTTGCTATAAATAACTGAAATAGACACCACATAAATAGAAATTGAACCATGAATGCTCAAAGGTTGAGGTAGTCCTCAATCTTCCTTTTATTTCCTTTTTTTTCTTGACTTTTGTCCAACCCTTGAGATTTGGATTGATCACATTTATCTGTAATGTGTCATCTCTTGGGCATGTTCCTTATTTGAGTCAGAACTATCTCTTTCATGATTTCTCTTCCTTCCACTCGCTAAAACATCCATCGGTACCAATATTTCGGGATAACTACTTGGGAAATCTCCATCGTCTGGTTTCCATCCTTTGTTAATTATGTTTCTATTGTTTCTTTGCCTTCCACTTCCTGTTGGGCCTAATTTTTTATGTTTTGTAAACCCGTTTTGTTTTGTGTTGATGTGAATGAGGGTTGCCTAGCGAAGTGAATAAAGGAAAGTGTGCCCGCAAATAGTGGAAAGGGTAGTGGTTGATTGATTCAACCAAGAAATTGGTTAAGTAAGTCAAGAAGTTAGATTTTGGATCCACTTAGTGGGCCATGGAGCTATGCCAAAGAGTAATATGTAATGGGTTGGGTAGAATAGGTTGATTGATTGATTGAGAAAGAATGTGACGAAGAAGTAGATGATCCCATGTATTGTTTTATATGACTTAAGAGCCTTTTTGTGAAAGAGAGATAGATCTACAGGTTGTGTGTGCAGATCTATAAGAACGTGAAATGCTTTCTATAATGGGATCTATGAATAAAAGAATCATTTATGTGGTTTTCTCCTGTTTGGGTATGTGTTTGATTGTGTTGATTATGAAATGTTGATTAATAACAAATATTTATTGTAATGGAATGTGAATGTTGTCTATTATGGTATATAGCTCAGCTAAAATATGCATGATAATGGTTATGCGGATTAATAGATCTTTGTCAAAGTTTGGCTAATGTATAGTGCGTTAAAATAGAGGATGAATCCCTTCACAACTATAGAAGCTTGGTTCTTGCACCTCCCACAGGTGCTCTAGGTGCTCCCATAGGTGCTTCAGGTGAGACATTGTCTGCTTGCAGGCAATGCGAAAAGGGCCAGTATCCTGAGATTTGTTGGTTTGTGTTGCAGTGAATCTGGGTATGTCCATAAGTGAGCCAACACTTCCTCTTCCATAATTTCCTCTTCCACACTTTCAAAAGAAACGGGATCAAAAGACACCAAAGATTTTGATTTATGAGGTTGCTCTTTTTACTTTTTCGGTTGCTTTCTAACTTGGGGACATGCATCTTGTAAGTGACCAGTTTGGTGACAAACATGGCATTTGAATGCAATATTTTCATACTCCAAACTCTGAGAATGTTGGAAATTCTCAAGTTGCAGTAATATTTTGTTGGCAGCCCTTTGTTGAGGTCCACTTCCACACAGATCCGTGCGAAAGTGAAGAGTCCATGTTGCATGCAAACATTATCCTCCTTAATAAATCTGCCCAAAGCATTTCCAATGTCTTTTAGAGCTGTGTGATGCCAGAAAGGAAGAGGGAGATTTGGAAACCGAACCCAAACTGGCATTTTAGACACAACCATGGAGGATGGATCAAATTCTAGGAACCAGTGGTTGATAAAAAACCCAAACTGGCATTTTAGACATAACCATGGAGGACGGATCAAATTCTGGGAACCACTGGTTGATAAAAAGCCCGGCCCTTTCCCAGAACCACGGTCCATATTCAAAAATACACTTATAATCTTCTTGAGAGAAGAACTGGACAATAAAAAAACTTTTGAACATAAATAATAGTCACAATTCTTAGACCAATTAGTGTGAATCCATTGATGCAGTGCCTTTGTGCGTGGCCAGAATCCATTAAACCTACAAATCGCTACTTGAGATTTGCAAGTATACAGGAGTCTGTTTACCTCAGTGTTTTTTATTTCCAGCTTAGGAACTATATCTGCCTCATCTGCCTTGTCTACAATATATGGGCTTGGAGCTTGTGCTACAGTAGAAGGAGTCTGTGTGTTCACTGTCTCCTTAGAAAGGCCTAGTTTGGATGTTGTGTCCTTGTAAGAAAAAGCTTTTGAAGCTGGTTGCGAGCTAGATCCAACAATCCCCTTTAAGCCGTAGAGTAAAAAATATGGTTGAATCCTTGGAGATATTATAGCTGTCGAGAGATTTGTGATCCTCCAGATGTTTTCCTTCATAGATCAGTTGCGGGAAGACTTCCTTAAAACCAAGTTTGTCCCATAGCATCTTCTTAAGTGTTATTATTTTATCCCTAAGTCATGAATCCAATGGATTTCCCGTCAATATTTTTAATAAAAATTTGGTACCTGTGACTACACTCTGATAAGATGTTGCACTTGAGATCTCCCTTTTTTCCATAACCAGAAGGACCCATTAAGAATGTTAATGGTGGTGGTGCAAGAGGAACCCCTACCAGAAAAAAGATGTTGATCTAACCATTGTATCCCCCAAATATTCATGACTCGCCATGCTGGTTCCAGATCTGTGAAAAAAACAACTTGAAAATGAATGTTGAAGAAAGAATCACACGATAAAACCCTAGCGTAGATGACCGATGAGTGAACAACACTGGGCGAGGCTACACCATCCTCCAAGAGCCCTTGTCGATGCAGACTTCGAATGGGAATGGAACCGATTTGATATCCCTCCATATCGTCATAGTAGATCCAATGGGAACAGGCCCCATAGATATTGTCTGTGCTTTATTGGGTGGCTCCCCCACAAACTGGTCCAAAGGGTAACCCAATACCATGGCAAATGAGATCTCCTGAACCTCCATCCTGATCTTTCATTCTGCGTAAAAGAACCCTTCAAATCTCAGGTTTGCTTAGAGGGATAGAGCCTCTATACTCGGACTTTCTTAGAGCATGGACCAGCCCGCCCACCTTTGGATCAAACTAGTCCCTTCCTGGCCTTCAAATAGGAGCCCATGAATCGATCACTATGCTGGAAATCAGGCACACAGAGACTTTCCTTCCATTGCTAGGGTTTTCAAGTGCAACTAGTTAAATTTTTGAATTTTTAAAATACTCTTACTTTGTACTTATAATTGTTATTTTTTGGTATTTATTTAATTTTTTAAATTTTTATTTTTAAATAATTTTTATTTTTTAACTTTAAATATAGATTCTGTATCTCCATTATTTATAAGTTAAACTATAATTAGGATAGAGATCTTAGGGTTTTGGGGATTTTTCCTGCAGAATGTCTGCATTGACACTGAAACACCTTGGAGTCCAGCTAGCCCGCGGGTTAGCTCTAGTACCAACCAAGGAATAAAAAAGTGGGAATTTTTATGGTATGTTTCAGTTTATTTGTCGGTATTTTCTGCAGGAACTCTTTAGTGCCCTATTTTTTCTATTTTCCGGGGTTTTTTTTCGATCTTATTGACTCTATTTTTTCAGGGTCTCTAGATCTGGGGTTATTTTCTGCTTTCTTCCTTTTGTGGGGACTATGGGGTCCATTGTTTGTTTCTTTCATAGGGCCTTTTTACTGCTGGTTGGGACATCTGTCCTGATGGATCGTGGAACATGTGGCTATGCTGTCGGGACAGGTGGGTTTTGTCCTGTATCCGTGAAGGAATCCCTAGAAACTAATTTTGGAGAGGAAAACCTACAATCTCTTCATTTTTCTAACTTGAGTTCCAGGAGGTTGGAATATGGGCGAAATGATGGTTCTGGTGTGAAGGGGATCCCTTCTAGGGCTGATATTCCTCAGGTGGATCCTGCTCCCCGGGGTTGCTTGCACCCGCATCAACTTAGGGGTGTGAAGGCTCTTTACAAAAGACTTTTGAAGGCTATCAAAGTGAGGGATGGTCTTGACCGGTTCACCATTTCACAAGAGACAAATTTGGAGAGGATTGAGATGTTGGCTTCGAGGGCGGTTGTGGGTCGGTTTGAATTTACCTCTGGGCACAAGGGTGAAATCATTGAATGAATGAAGAAGGCTTGGGTCCCAATTATTGGTTCGCTTCCAAGGGTGAACCTGCTAATCAATGGGTGGATTATGTTCATTTTCCCTGCTCCTGAACATCTGGAGATGATCATGAAGGAAAGTTGGATTTTTAAGGATGGGTCTTTGTGGTTAAAGCATTGGCATTTAGCATTCGATCCTATATCAGAGGTCCAGAATAGGAGGCACCTTTGGATGCTAATCCATGGTCTACCTATTGAGCTATGGACAGAAAATATTCTGATTGGACTTGCAAATTCAGTCGAAAAATTTATCAGGGTTGATAATAATTCACTCTATGGGTGTGATAGAAGATTTGCTAAGGTCATGATGGAATTTGAGATGAGCAAAGGTTTGCCAGCTGAAGTTGAGATCTCATGGGGTTCTTGGGTTTGGATGCAGCGACTGGACTATTTTAAGGTTCCTTTTCGGTGTTTTGATTGTCATCAGACTGGACATATTCGTGCGAATTGTCCATTAAAATTGGTTCAAAAGCTGGAGCGGGGTTTGACCATTTCACAAAAAAGCCCTATTTTGGTTTCAAAAGTTGTGAATGGTGTTTCGGGTAAGCCATTTAATTCTCTTGATCTTCCCTATAATGATTTGTCTAATGAGGAGTTAAATTTTATTGAAGATATGGAGAAGTCTTTGGATCACTGTATCTCTAATGGGGATGATGTATTAAATTTGGGTATACCTGGGAACTCTGCGTCGAATCCTGCTATACTGGATGTTCCTGTTTTAAAGTCTGAGGAAGTAGGTAAAAAGTCTATTAAGAGGGACTTATTTGGTTCGGGCACTAGGGATGGGAATTCTGGGACGATTGTCCCAAATTTGGTTAATATTTCAGAGGGGTTTCATAGTTCGGAGGGTCTTTCTATTGCTGGGGGAGATCCTATTATTGAGACTATTGATCGCGGGGGTGTCTTTTTACAGAATGAATCCGATCTTCTTAAGGATTCAGGTTATTTGTTGGATGAGAGTCAGTCTTTATTATCGCCATTACCTGTGTATTCTAAGAATCCTACATCTAACCCGAATGTTCAGGCTTCTAATACCCTAAGATTTCAAAATGTGACCATTAGACGTAAGAAGGGTAAAGATAAGGGTATCCCTGACCGGTCTATGGAGGTGAATTATCGGCCATTATCATCCAGACTTTTAGAAGCGGTTTCTGTGGATTCGACACACATCTTGGATGGGGGACTTAGAGCAGGGCATCCCCGTGGTGAGGGTTCTTAATGTCAATTTGCTCACTAAATATCTGGGGGATTGGTAAGGTTGCTCAGCACAGGGCCTTATCAAACCTATTGAATTCTACTGGGCCAAATATTCTGCTGCTACAAGAGACAATGTGTGATGCCTCTGTTGCAGTGACTAAGATTTATGGATTGTTGCCATGCTGGGAAGTGTCTGCGATCAATTCGACTGGGTTGTCAGGGGGCCTATTGTCTGCTTGGGACCGATGTATTTTCTCATTTTGTGCCTACAAAACTAGATGGGGGATTCTGCTTGATGGTTACTGTAAATTAAATGATTTAAAGCTCTATGTTTTAAAATGTTATGGGCCTTATCGTGAGAGGTTATCATTTTGGAACTCATTAAATGCTTCTGGTTTATTAAATATCAGCAACCTTATTATTGTAGGCAACTTGAATTTCACCAGATGGGGTTCTGAAATTTGGGGCTGTCATGCTCAAATGGATGATATGGGGGAATATTTTTCTGAGTTATTAGAGAATCACAATTTGGTGGATGTCTGTCCTGCTGAAATGGTTCCTACTTGGACCAATGGTCGTATGGGGGAGGATGGGATCCACAAGAGATTGGATAAGTATCTGATTAATTCTTCACTACTTGAGGCTGGTGGGAATTATAGGTCATGGGTTGGCAAACATAAATTTTTTGATCATTGGCCTATATTTTTTCAGTTGAGTGATGTCGCTCATAAAGGGCACTACCCCTTTAAGTTCAACAGTTCATGGTTGTCAAAGGAGGAGTTTTTCTCTATGGTTCGACATTATTGGTTAACTTTGGATGTGGATCCTGAGTTGAATCCGATGGATTCTTTATGTTATAAGTTAAGAATGCTGAAGGTTAGAGTTTCTGCATGGATTCATAGGAAAAAGAAATTGGATCAGTTGGATATTATTAAACTTGAAGATGAGCTCCATATACTTCATAGTAGGAATATTGAGAGGCCTTTGGATAATGATGATTTTGAAGTTCTTAAAGAGCTGGAGGCGAGAAAGGAGGAAATACTTGAGCGGGAGGAACAGGAATGTCGACTCAAAAGTAGGGCTATTTGGATTGAGCATGGAGACAAAAATTCTAAATTCTTTCACTCATATTCATCTCATAGGAGAAACTTTAACTCTATATGGAGTATTGTTGATGGTTTGGGTTCTATGGTTTATGGAAAAATTAAGATTCAAGAGGTGCAAAGGATTACTTTTGTAATATCTATCCTGACCAGAAGGAGTGTGATCTATTGGATCAACTTAAGGTTGTGAAATTATATCCTAGATATCGTAACTCTAATAACTCTCAGGAGCTGGTGAAGGAAGTCACTTTGGAAGAGGTGGAGGAGATTTTGAAATTGTTTGCCAAGGAGAAGAGCCCAGGGTCTGATGGGTGGACAGTGGAACTATTTATCCACTTTTTTGATATTATGGGTACTGAAATTATGAGCATGGTGGAATACTCAAGGAGATTCGGCCACATTTATGGAGCCCTAAATGCTACTTTTCTTACTTTAATACCTAAATGTAATGATCCTAAACAATTTGGGTATTATAGGCCTATTGCATTATGTAATTTAGCCTATAAAATTGTGTCAAAAATTATTGCCATGCACTTGAAGCCTATTCTGTCCAGGTTCATATCTAAGGAGCAGTTTGGATTTTTGGAGGACATGCAGATTTTGGATGTCGTTGGAATTACCCAGGAGCTACTACATTCTATCAAAACAAAGAAAATGAAAGCTATCCTACTTAAGATGGATCTGGAGAAAGCATATGATCGTGTGAACTGGGATTTTCTACGTATTGTACTTATCCAAATTGGTATTCCGCCATTGGCTATGAACTGGATTATGGCGTGTCTAAAATCAATGAATATAGTGGTTTTAGTGAATGGGGATCCGACATATTTCTTCAACTGCTCAAGGGGGATCCGTTAAGGGTGTCCACTATCACCCTTATTATTCTTACTGGTCATTGATGGTCTGAGTCTTTTAATTTCTCAAGCAAAGAAGGATGGTCTGATTAAAGGTCTTAAAGTGGCAAAAAATATTTTTCTGTCGCATATACAATTTGTGGATGATGTCTTGCTGGCTGGCTCAGACTCTGTCATTGAATGGGAGAGTTATCAGAACATTATCAAGTTATTCTGTAGTGCTTCAGGGATGAAGGCGAGTTTTACTAAATCATGTTTTATCACAATTTATTGGATGATAATGAGCTGACAGTAATTCAGGGTTTGTTGCCTTATAATGCTTGCAAACTGGTAGACAATTTTAAGTATCTTGGATACTTCTTAAAACCGAATGGTTATCTGATTAGGGATTGGCAGTGGTTACTAAAAAAGGTGGAAGCCCGTATTTCTCATTGGTCATATAGATTTTTATCCATTGGTGGGAAACTTATCTTGGTGAAGGTAGTGTTGACTGGAATTCCAGTTTACTGGTTTTCTTTACTCCCGATCCCTTGTGCTATCATAAATGCTATGAAGAAATTGCTCTTCAATTTCCTATGGTCAAGTGGATTGACTAAAGCCTCTATAGTGATGACTGGTTGGGAAAATATTTCCATTCCTGAAAGTTCTAGCGAGTGGGGCATAAAAGACCTGTCCTCGTTCAATGAAGCACTGAGACTCAAATCATTTTGGAGAGGTCTATTCGATAATACACTTTGGTCTTAAGTGTTACATTTGAAATATGTCAAGATGAAAATCAGTAACTGTTTTAGATTTTCTGGTAAGAAGATTAGAGGGGTTTCACCCATATGGAATGGTTTTTTAAAGGTTTATAAGTGGTTAGCTATGGGTCTTAGTTGGCAGATGGGTGATGGTAAAGAAATATCAATAGGGGTGGATCCTATTGTGGGTTTGGAGGACTCGTTCAGCTTGTCTACTGAAGTCTTGCAGCATGTTAGAAGATTTGGGTGTTATACCTTGCGCAGTATTATAAAAAATAACGTGTTTGGTTATTGGTATAATGCTAAGGATTTTGGTATGGCTGGAGGCATTGCAAATGAATGGGACAGATATATTCGGTCCTTAAATGATGCTGGATGCAGAGCTACGTTGGACAAAGATAAAATTATTTGGTTGGGGAACCAGAATTCAGGTGTTGTGATAGCTAAGTCGGCTTATAGATCCATCATCCAACGTAAATGTATTTTTCCAAGACATTGGTGGTATAAAAATGTGTGGCAATGGAAGATTCCTATAAAGTTCAAATGTTTTACGTCATTTGTTTTCAAGAATAGATTGAAAACATGGGATAATCTCATCTTGAAAGGATGGATTGGTCCAAACATACGTATTATGTGCAAAGCTAATGCTGAAAGTATACACCATTTGTTTATGGAATGTGAATTCTCTAGGAACTTATGGGGTAGGGTGTGCCATATTTTAAAGATTGATCAGAATAGGGGAAAGTTTGATGTCATGTCCAGTATGTATAGTTGGATTAAGTCATATAAATCCTTGGATATCCTTCCAGTTTTTATTTACTGGACTGTTTGGCATATTAGAAATCTTTGTCTATTTTAAGATCTCTCTCCAAGCATCTATATGGCATGCAACTCCAACTTGAAGCTATTTTCTATATATCAAAGGAATCAGGTTATCAGTAAGCAAAGGAAGGTTGGTATTCTGAATTTTTAGGTGGATAGGCCTACTTTATTTTTTGATGGGGCAGCAGCTTTGGGTCATTGTGCTGTTGGTGGTGTTATTTTCCTTAATCAAGATCATTACTACACCTTTCGTTTGAAATGTGGCAAACGAACTGATATGAAGGCTACAATTCTTGCATTATGGATGATCATCAAAGTGACAAATATTGGTTTGGCGGAAGTTAAAATTTTTGGTGATTCTCGTATCACTCTTAAATGGGCCAAGGGTGACTATAAGTTACAGGTTACTTCTTTACTCCATTGGTGCAATAGAATTCAGAATGAATTTGATCGTTGTCCAACTATCACTTTGCAACATATTTATAGGGAGAACAACTCTTTGGCAGAAAAACTTTCTAAATTGGCCTTGGATTCTGAAGAAGGATTGCTGATATGGGAGGAATTCTTGGATTCCAAGATTGAATCTCATGGAATTGTTTACTTTCTGGACTAATTGTGTCATTTTTTTGAAAGGTACCACCATTAGAAAGTCTATTGTATTAGACTATATGTTTTTTTTTGGTAATGTGGGGATAATTTTGACAAGATTGATAGGTTTGGAATTATAGCTGGATCCATGATATTCTGACTCATCGTTGTACTATTTGATTTATATCTATAAATAAAAATAGTACGCTTTTTTGCACTGAAAAAAAAAGTTAAACTATAATTAATTATCTACTTTTGAATATATATTATTTTAGTTTTTCACATTAATGAATTATACTATGGTAACTTATCTTATTATAAAATTAATTATACAAAATATAAATATATGATGTTTTATTAAATTAAAATAAAAAATTATATTATAAATAGTTTTATAAATAAATAAATATATAATATTTAATTAAAATAAAAATAGTTTGTAAGGGGGCAAAGCAAGTGGTAAATGATGAAATTATATGAGAAGTTGTAAATGGAAGGTCAGAAGTTCGAATCCTCCCCAACTTACCTGTGTGGGTGCACCTAGGGGTATAGTGGTAGTATATGAGAATCCACACTGTGTCACACAAGCCTCGCCCAATACACATAGTCAAAGTCAACTCCCAATGAGCAAGTGTCACAATGCGAGATTTGAACCTCGGTGGAGAGGATAACAACATTCCTCCCAACCACCCAATCTACACTCAATTGACATAAATATCATGCTTATATTTACGCTGATAGACATTTGTTCCTGAGGTTGGTTTTGAAAAGCATTGTAGCTTTTCGTCGTCCCTCCTACGAATCATAAGCCGCCACACGTCTCGTTGCTACAACAATAAATTAGTAAATAAATAGGTTACAAACTATTAGTATTAGTAATTAATTATTATAGTTATGAAGAGGAATGTCTCTTCAATAGTGGATGGCCCAGCTATATTTAAGGCGGCCATATCCATTGTATTTTATCATCCATTTATCAATAATTTTTATCATATATACATTTATATTCAATTATGTAAAGTCGGATTCGCTTCTCAACGGGGACAACCTCCATCTCATCTCTTAGTTCCGCTCAGAGACAGTTCGGCTCCTCATTCCATGCCACTCGTCCCTCATCTAGCTCGCTCAGAGTGCTCTCGCCATTCTCTCTCCATCTCTACTCTCCCATATTCTCACAAACTCCCACCAGACTACGCCCTACGCCCCTCTTCTACCTACCATCCACTCTCACCCACGCACATTCCCTCCACAATCCATTCCTTGTATTTTTCACTCCACTCTCATCTCTTCCACACAGCGCTCACACCCCGCTCACCCCACACCACACGCAGCCCTCACACCCCTTATTATCTGCGTGCCTTACCTACCCACGCTACCTCCCACAGTCTCCTTATAGCTACGCCCTAATCCACACTGCGTCTTCTCTCCCCCACCAACTGCGCACTCCTCCCTCGTCATGTCCCTCTCCCACTTCTCCCCACACCCCACGCTTTCCTCGGGGCCATCTCCCTTCTCCCGTTCACTGCTCCGCGCAACCCCTATGCCAGTTCCCTTCCCTGTGCGTTTTCCTCCATCCTTTCCCGTGTCTTCTTCCATCCCGCATCCTTCACTCCTTCCTCCCTTCGCACAGCACGGGTCTCCACTCTCACACCTCGCAGTTGCTTCCCTCCTTCAACACACCAGCAACCAGCTTCATGCTCCCTCTCAGGTTATCAGCCATATCCACCACTGCACTAAGCCACCATTTGGCCACTCCACCTCTCGACCTCCTCTCCATCGTGAAACCCTATATAATTGTTTTTTTAATAATATTATTACATTAGTTTAATATTTAAAAAAATTATATAAATAATAAGAAAATAAATATATATATATTTATACATATAAATATATATATATTATCTATTATTATTATTATTATTTTCTTCCACCACCAAAAATTTAAGTATTTCCTCCTCTCATAAAGCCAAAATTGGGCCCAAATATTCACCTCCCCACACCAAATCAAGAACCATGGCGGAACTAAAAGAGCAAATCGAAAAAATGGAGAAGGACATCAAATCCCTCGTTGCTAACCAAAAAAACTTGAAGGAAGAGATGAAAAATAACAATACAGTGCTTAACAAAGAAATCAAAGACGAAGTTGTTCTGGTACTAGAAAGAAGCCTGGATGAAAAATTTGACATCCTGAAAAAAAACAAAAAGATGTGGATGACAAAATGAGTATTATGACTCAAAACATAAACACCATAACCCAGAACTTGAGCACCATGACGCTGAACCATAATACATTAATGGAGGTGTTACAAAGACTAATGCCTAAGACATACCAAGTCAACAGTCCAGATATGCTAGATGCCTCATTTCATATTTTCATACAGGAAGCACTTGCCAAGAATCAAGAAGAATTGCAAAAAGAAATAAAGATCAACAATGCGACGCTTAAGCAATAGATAGAAACAAAAGTACTGCCAGATATGGAGGCACGATTAAACAACAAAATAGAAGCTATCAGTAAGATAGTAGAGAATAAAAAAACTAAAAATCACCGCCAACAACGAAGCAGTTCAAATATGTCACTTACATTGTCCAATAGTTTCGATCCACCATCAAATCGTAAAGCAAAAGGCAATCAATATCACCTTTACGTAGTGTACCCACCCAAGGAAAAAATAGAGTTGTCAAAATACAATGGAAGTGAAGACCAATGTGTTGCTTGGCTAAACAAAGCGGAAGAATACTTTGACAATAATATCACAATAACAAACGCACGAAGGACATATGCCAACACAAGGACTTCTATAAAGAACATCAAGGAAAGCAACTATAATATCTATCAGACATAAGATAAAATCGGTGTTCTTATGAGCATTATAAGCACAAAGAGCCTGTTCAAAGGAACTGACACAAAATATGTTGGGAATAACAACGCGAAAATAGTTAAGGTCGTAATGTATGTTGAGCATGTTCAATTGATGACAAAAATAGTTAAAATAAGCAATCACACAAGTAGAAAAAGCGTAAACAAAACTTCACCAAGTTCATACTTAATGCAAATACCAAGACAAAATAATCAAAAGGAGGCAATGGTCGTAATCAAAATCGCATCTCTCAAGTCATCAGTGCGACATAGAGCCAGAATAAAAGACGTCATGAGAAAACTCATCTTTGAGGACAAAGCTTTCCCAAGGGAAAGGCAATGCTACAACAATAAATTAGTAAATAAATAGGTTATAAACTATTAGTATTAGTAATTAATTATTATAGTTATGAAGAAGAATGTCTCTTCAATAGTGGATGGCCCAAACATATTTAAGGCGGCCATATCCATTGTATTTTATCATCCATTTATCAATCATTTTTATCATATATACATTTATATTCAATTATGGGAAGTTGGATTCGCTTCTCAACGGGGACAACCAGATTCAGTTGTTACACTCGTCAGTGAAAAAAAACCGCCATGATAGGGTTTGTGATAAAGTTTTCACGTGGTTTTCTTGCATGTGTAGGAAGGCTCCCTCCACTGCATCTACTTCATTTACTTCCCTCTCGCGATAAATTTTTCATGTGGTTTTCTTGCATGTGCAAGAAGGCTCTCTCCATTGCATTTACTTTTTTCATTGTTCCTTTCGTCGTCCCTCAGGCTAATAAAAATGTGATACTTATTTTCAAAAATCGTCAATGTTTGTCGTAGTGGATGGAAACGTGATGGTAGGGTTAGATGGCACCTCAAGGTTTCGACTGTTCCTTTGTCTTGCTCTATAATTTCCACTGTTCATTTCTCTTCTGCATCATTTCTTGAGAGTTCTGTTCTGATAGTACTGCAACAAATCTCGGCATATCACCACCAAACACACATATATCTTTGGGTTTGTACATTCTTTATGTTTTTTACTGATGCAAAAAGGATGGTGCTTTCTCCTGGTGCCACCTCCTTCGTGCATGCAACATACGCTCCTAAAAAAAAATTTGGCCCGATTTTCTAGCACAGTTGAATCCCAATCCTAATCCCACATGAAGAAGGTCTTAGATCAGTTAGTGACACTCATTGTAATGGAATCTGATGGGCATTAACACTTCGTGGTGTGGTTGACTAGGACAACCCTGTTGAAATCCATGGCCAACGTTGTGATGATCGACCTAGAATCCCACCGTTTAGAGGATATCTACGCTTCCTCCACCGAGTGTGAGGTTTGAATGGAATAGGAGTGGCTCCACACATTTCTCCTTGCCCTCTGAAGAAAATATCTACATCCTTCAATGTGCATCTTTGAGAGGGGACTACGATAAGCATGCCAAGCTCGGATGTCAGATTCTACTCAAGCAGGACTTGGAGAGTATGGTGATCGTCATGCCCAAGCCTCGACCCTGGGGCATCCCCTAATCCACATTACAATAAAAAACCCTAAATGAAGAAATTTTGGGTTTTTTCTGGGTATACTAGCGGGAACATGAAAACTGGAAAAAAATCAATTGTAAGTAGTTTGCTTGTCCTTTTATTTTAGGTCGGGGTAAATGTTTCTTTCTAAACCCTTAGGGAGGTATGAATTCAATTTCTGCATTATCACTCTAAACGCTCCTCGATGTGGTCCAACTTTAGCTGAATGAAGTTTTAGGCACACACAATTACACGAGAAAGAAGACCTATATAGGCGTTTTAGAGATGGACCCATCAATTTCAAAGCAGGATTAAATAGTGTTGATGTATATGTAAGTTCGGAATGTATTTCACATATATGTATATTGTATTCCTATAGAGATGTTATTATTCCTCTATACGGAAGTGTCGTCATTTATATTGTAAGTGTCGTAACTTATGATGGGTTATTAGACCACCTTGTTGGGGTCGGCCCTGTATTAGTCATGTGGATCAAAGGGTTATTAAACCACCCTAGTGGGGGTCGGCCTAGTCAGCATTATGTTAAGTGGTTAAGTTGAGGCCGACCTAGTTGAGTAAAGGTCAAGTCAAGTTAGTGTATAAATAGAGAGTGTGTCTCTTTCATTTTACACATTCTATTCTCTCACTCACACTGTGGAGAGTGGTGCACTTGTGGAGGAGGAGGCTCTGCTGCTAGGAGAATACTATCTCTTGTATTCTGGTTGTATCATTGCTCTATCTATCTCTGAGGAAGTTATTGGGGTTTTTCACCTTTATGGTTTTCCCCAAGTAAACTCTGTGTCTCTTGTGTGTTTGCATTATTGTGTCCATGATTGATATGCTGTAGATTTGCTGTACATGTTGTTCTCTCAGTTAAGATCCTAGATCAGATGGAAGTAAATTCTGAAAATTTAACATGGTATCAGAGCTATCCTGAAAGAAGGCATGATATGGCATGTATGACACTTGTTGCACTTACGATGCTAGGGCTTGATATAGCAAAAACCAGTCATCGTAGAAATTTCACTATAAATCCGTTTTGGCGAAGTTTTCGGATCTGAAAATTTTACAGGTCGAAGATCAGATCCCCATGTACCTTGTGTCCAAAGGAAAACCTCTAATTCGTTGTACTTTGTGATTTATGATCTGTACAATATAGGGTTTCTGCCTCTTCCATATCTGAGTCAAAATCAGGTGACCTTGGGAAAAAGGTCATAACTTGGGCTAGGAAGCTCCAAATGAAATTTAGTAAAAAGTTACAAGTAGTACACAGACTGTACTATCTCAAGAAAAATTTTCAGAGGCCGAAGTTGAACCAGTGACACATGGCACTCCGTACAAGTTCGCTCTCATGTATTATCCAATAAACAGGTCACGTTGCGACACTTGGCATAAATCTCTCTTAGAGAATCCAATTGAGGTCAGACCTGTCGAGATGGAAAGATAACAAGTCGAGCTATCTCAAAAAACATTTTCAAAGGCCGAAGTGGAAACAGTGACACGTGGCACGCCGTACAAGTTCGCTCTCCTATATTATCCCATAAACAGGTCATGTTGCGACACTTGGCATAACTCTCTCTCTCAGAGAATCCAATTGAGGTCAGACCTGTCGAGATGGAAAGATAACAGGTCGGGCTATCTCAGGAAAAATTTTCAGACCCTGTGGATCGCAAAGTTTGGAGTTACACCAGAAACAATCAGGTACATATTTCTGTCAAAACAAAATTATTTTTGAGTACCTTCATTCATGGCTTCCGGATTTTAGGGATTTGGAGAAAGTTGGAATTTTGGTAATCGGAGACCACGGCTAGATTCTACTCATCAAAATCAAAATTTAGAGACCAAGATCAGATTTTTTGGTTGGGTAGAAGGCCGGGCTTGATCAAACCCCAGTTCGGGACTTTGATCGGAAAGATGGAAAATTAGGGCTTCTGCAAAAATTGGAATTTTGGAAATCTGTGAGCACGGCTGGAAGTTCCTCAGAAAAATCAAAGCTTAGAGTTTTGAATCAAATCTTTTGGTTGGGTTAAGCTCCAGGAAACTCAAACCCTAATTCAGGGTCCTCCCTAGTGAATCCAGAAATCTAAAAGGCAATTTTGAGGGGTGAAACTTTGCAGTTTTCAAATTCTGAATATACCAACTTGATCAGCTCATCAAGGTGCATATTTCTATCCTTTCGGAAGTTTGAATTTTTGGGGTTTCTTTGACAAACCCTAATCCAGCTCCAAGTCCAGTTCCTGCAAATCAAGTGGATTGGGTTAATCCTAGAAGAAGATGGATTGGTCACCTGCATAAGTGAAGAAGTTCCTGTCTCAGAGGGAGATGAGGCTAAGGCCTTCCATAAGAAGATTACAAGCAATCTTGACAGGTATGGCTTACAGGTATGTTTCATGGTTAAGTTTATCCTATGTTTGTCTTCATATCATTATAGTACAATCTTGATTAATTACTGGACTTGTCGTATCACCTTAATAGAAGATATTCATTGATAAGGTTTTGACACTTATGATTGTACTAATGCATTGTGATGTTGTATGAGGTTTATGTTGTTTGCTAACACAAAAGGTACACCAAGAAAGTCAAATCATGTTCTACTTCAAGAACATATGCTCATGGTGACATGAAGACAAAGATTCATCCATTGTCATGGATCACATAGAAGATCTACTTTCGAGGTATGTATAACTTGATTCTACAATGGTTAACTTATGAGACATGTAGGTTACTAGCACAAGTCACCGAAGAGAACAAGAAGACATTATGCGGGTATGTTAGACATAACTAGCTAGCATGCTAATCCAGGTATGTTTTTCGTATATCAAGCTAAGATCCTACCTTGTGTTAGGATTTTATACTGTTGTGTTGTTGATAATGATTATTCATGAAGTCATAGGTTTGAATAATCATGCTTGTATGCATATTATGTTTCTTACCATAATTGATGATATGACTAACCAGAAGAATCATGAAGGTATAGGTTTGAATAATCACGGGTTTTATGCATATTATATCTTTTATCTTGATTGATGATTCAACTAACCAGAAGAGTCCTATCATCAAATAAGAATGTGTATGAGTAAAAGAAGACTTCCCCGAAACCTTGAATACTAATGTTTATTATCTGTGAATGATCATGAATATACATGTTTAAGATTATTGTGTTTTGATAGTATTAAGATTATACTAATAAATGTGTGATTATGTATGAGACCTCAAGGATAACACAATGATGATACTAATAAGCATGCATAGTGATTAAGGATGGATGTAAGTTCAAGGACAGGTAATCCGGGAATCAAAGATCAAGAGGGAGCACACTCCAGTTGTTCCTGCAAGAAAGCAAAGGAGCACACTTCAGTAGTTTCTGCAAGGATGCAGATATTCAAAGGGAGTTGACCACTTCTCACAATCCACATAAGAATGGAGTTGCAGAAAAGAAGCAAAGACTGAGAGGGAGTCAACCCAACAAACAAACAAAGATAAGTATTTGAATTGTCATTACTTGCATATTTTATTGTATAAATAATACTGTTCAATAATGTATATACTGATGTTCCTAGAATTAGGTTGTGTATTATGCATATTAGAATAGTTGCATTGATGAACAATATACTACTAATATGCATGGGTAAGTGGCCTATGGCACTGTACAACATTCCATTGCTACTTATCTAGAATGAAACCTCTTTGTTGACATGTTGGGATTTGTGCACACTCTTAATAATGTTCTGGTAGAGATTGGAAGGCATCTAGAAAGTTACGGGATATGGATAAATGTTGTATTGAAGCATTGGCTAAGATAATTGCATGACTGTATGACATATTTTATTTATGTGTAAGAATTTGTTCTGAAAACTATGAGATGTTTTCTAATCAAGCAATTTAACTTGTTGTGTAAGAAAGATCGTATGCCATCACCTACAAAAGAAGAACTACAACATTTGTTCAGCAACAAAATTATCTATTGAAGATATTGAAGTTCCCAGGATATGGGAAGAATGCCATGATCCGTCGATCATGAAGAATGATGTTTAGGATGTAGTCCCAACACCTGAAGGGAAGTTTGTTATGAATTCCATATGGATCTATCAAGATTAAGCATGCTGTAGATGGTAGCATAGAGAAATATAAAAGTGATGAAATAGAAGATACACCAGATGGATTTCAAGACAGCTTTCTTGAATGGTGTAGTTGAACAAGAAGTGTATGTGGAGCAGCCACTTGGTTCTGAGACACATGACAGGGAGTCATATATGTGCAGAACTTGGGTATGATGAACCACTTTCTAGGTATGGAGGTGTGGCTGAGTGCAGGTGGGATCTTCCTTGGTCAAGGGAAGTGCACAGTAGATATCCTGAAGAGATTCGGGATGATGGATTGCAAGGCCATGGCCACACCTATGGCATCGAATCTGAAGCTTCTATGTGATGCTTCATCTGAGCCAGTTGATGTCTCTATGTATCGTCAGATGATTGGGTCCTTGATGTACCTAACGAACACGAGACCAGATATTTTCTTTGCGGTGAACACATTGAGTCAGTTCCTGACAGATCCGATGAGTGTTCATCTGGTTGCTTTAAAGCATGTTCTGATGTACCTGAAGGGTATAGTGGATTATGGGTTCAAGTATGAAGCGAATCAAAAGTTTAACCTGCGGGGTTATGTTGATTCAGATTGGGTTGGAAGTGCTGCAGATAGGAAGAGCACATCTAGGTGCTGCTTCAGTATGGGATCAGGTGTGATCTCCTTGTTTAGTAGGAAGCAGTCCTGCATAGCACTGAGTACAGCTGAGGCAGAGTATGTTGCAGCCTGTTCAGCTAGTTGTGAGGCAGTATGGCTACGGAAGCTACTGTCTGAGTTATTTGATCTCCCGTTGGATGCTACTGGTATCTTTTGTGATAACCGGAGTTGTGTGAAGTTGTCCAAGAACCCAGTGGTTCATGATAGGTCGAAACACATAGATATCAAATATCACTATATCAGGGATATGGTGCAGAGAGGAGCTGTGAAGCTCCTGTACGTTGCGACGGACGATTGCAGATGTGCTGACGAAGCCACTAGCCAGGGTGAAGTTCGAGTACTTCAGGGAGAGGCTTGGCATTCTTCAAATTGATGACACTTCGAGGAAGAAGTGATGGACACATTTGCTGAAGCCATTCCAAGCATGTTGGAAGGAGGATCCTTCACTTGGCTGTGGATGTAAGCGTTGGATGATGAGCATCAGGATGATGTTCTAGTTTCTGCTTTGTATGATCAGTTGGATCATTTATATATGTATGTATGCACCATGTTGGAAGCTGGATATGATCAGTTGGATCATTTATATGTATGTATGCATCATGTTGGATGCTGGATATGATCAGTTGGATCATTTATATGTATGTATGCATCATGTTGGATGCTGGATATGATCAGTTGGATCATTTATATGTATGTACGCATCATGTTGGATGTTGGATATGATCAGTAGGATCATTGGTATGTATTTTGTATATGCATCATGTTGGATGCTTGGACCATGTATCTGTATATGTATCAGGTGGATACATTGTATGATCAGGTAGATATTGTATGGTGATATGTATCATGTATTTATATTTGTATCAGGTGGACACACTGTATGATCAGGTGGATCATGTATGATGATATGTATCAGGTAGATACTTGGTATGCATCAGGTAGATGCATTGTATGATCAGGATGATCATGGATGACGAGCTTCAGGATGTTGCTCCAGATGACATGCAACAAGATGTTGCAGTGATGATGATCAGGATGATCATGTGTACATCAGGATGATGTATGGTGAGTATCAGGTTGATACTCTATTCCTGTGGATCAGGTTTTGCAGATGAGCATATAATTTGGCCCTGGGAGATTTGCAGATAGTCTTTCGAGGTTTTGCCTATGGCATATAATTTGGCCCTGGGATATCTGGAAAATGATCTTTCAACATTTTTCTCTGGAAGGACATATAATTTGGCCCTGGGAGATTTGCAGATAGTCTTTCAAGGTTTTGCCTATGGCATATAATCTGGCCCTGGGATATCTGGCAAATGCTCTTTCGAGGTTTTGTCCTATGGAATATAATATGTCCCTGGGAGATCCGATAGGTTGGGCTGTGTGCCCGTAATAAGTCTTGGGATGCTCTTACGAGGTTTTGCCATGACCACATATAATCTGTCCCTGGGAGATCCTATAGGTAGAGCCGTGTGCTCATAACAGCCTGGGATGCTCTTGCGAGGTTTTGTGGTGACCACATATAATCTGTCCCTGGGAGATCCTATAGGTAGAGCTATGTGCTCGTAACAGCCTGGGATGCTCTTGCTAGGTTTTGTGGTGAGGTCACATATAATATGGCCCTGGGAGATCCTATAGGTAGAGCCGTGTGCTCGTAACAGCCTGGGATGCTCTTTCGAGGTTTTGTGACGCACGTAATAAGTCCTGAGGATTCCACAATATGGCCAGTGATGACGAAGACCTGCAGGTGGTGGGCCTACATCCAGTATGAAAAAGGACTGGCTCTATAGAACTTCTTATGACGAGTAGATTCAGAGATTGATTGAGATAGCAGCAGCAATGACGATGATCCAGAGAAGATGACTTGTGCTAGAAGACTCGTGTCAAGAAATACCTTCCTAGTTAAGAGGGAGTGTTGATGTATATGTAACTTCGGAATGTATTTCACATATATGTATATTGTATTTCTATAGAGATGTTATTATTCCTCTATACGGAAGTGTCGTCATTTATATTGTAAGTGTCGTAACTTATACTTGATGGGTTATTAGACCACCTTGTTGGGGTCGGCCCTGTATAAGTCATGTGGGTCAAAGGGTTATTAGACCACCCTATTGGGGGTCGTCCATGTGGGTCAAAGGGTTATTAGACCACCCTAGTGGGGGTCGGCCCAGTCAACATTATGTTAAGTGGTTAAGTTGAGGCCGACCTAGTTGAGTAAAGGTCAAGTCAAGTTAGTGTATAAATAGAGAGTGTGTCTCTCTCATTTTACACATTCTATTATCTCACTCACACTATGGAGAGTGGCGCACTTGTGGAGGAGGAGGCTCTGCTACTAGGAGAAGACTATCTCTTGTATTCTGGTTGTATCATTGCTCTATCTATCTCTGAGGAAGTTATTGGGGTTTTTCACCTTTATGGTTTTCCCCAAGTAAACTCTGTGTCTCTTGTGTGCTTGCATTATTGTGTCCATGATTGATATGCTGTAGATTTGCTGTACATGTTGTTCTCTTAGTTAAGATCCTAGATCAGATTGAAGTAAATTCTGAAAATTTAACAAATAATTGTGTGTAGTTGTCCCTCAGTCTATGTGTGTAAGTCTTATCATCATCATCTTTTAACTATAATAACATATATAATCCATATGAAAGCACCATTGGTCATCCTGTGACCTTGTTTGAGACTGACTATACAAATCTATCTCTGCGAGTCCAATGAAATATTGTCAGGTTTTCAGGGAAATAATATAGAACAATAATATTTCTTACAAAAATGAGATTTTTTAGGGCAGGACTTTCAGTCCCGACCTTGAAAAACTACCTGCAAATTAGGCAAGAGTTCATTTCTACGCATTCAATAAAGAAGATGTAGCAAATTTTGTCTTTTATTTATTTTCAGCTAGGGTTGGGTTGCATGTTATTTATTTTTATTATGGTATTTTTCATTGCATAGCTACTCAATTATTAAATAGCTTGTTGTTTCTTGTTTATAATTTTGAATTATTTCTACATGCAGCCATGTGGGCCTAATGGAGGAAGGTTGCCATTACTTGGATTCCTTGAATCGTTATTATGGAATCAATCCAGAAGAAGAACACTATGCAAACATAGTTGATCTTCTTGGCCATGCAAGACACCTTGATCAGGCAATATACTTCATCAATCAAATTTCAGTTGAACCTGGTGTTTCATTGTGTTGGATGTTGATTTCTACTTGCAGGGTTCATGCAAATACAAAGCTAGGGCAGTTTGCAATAGAACGTATTCTCGAGTTGCAACCGCAAGCGGCATAAATATATGTGTTGCTATCAAATATGTATGCAACAACTGGAAACTGGGATGAGGTAGCAAAGGTGAGAAGTTTGATGAAATATAGGGGGTGAAAAAGGAACCGGGTTGTAGTTGGATTGAGGCACTCATTTGTTGTTGGGGATGTATCACACCCACAGATGGAGGATATATGTGTAGAGTTAAAAGTATTAAGTAGGAAGATGGAGGAGGCAGGTATAAGCTGGACACAAATCCTTTGCTGCATGATGTGGAAGAGGAGCAACATGAATATTTACTTTGTCACCAAATTGATAAGTTGGAAAAAGCTTTTGGGCTTCTCAAGACACCCTTAGGAATTCCCATCTGAATCTTGCAGAATCTTCATGTATGGTGATAGCCATAATGCCATGAATTTTACATCGGAGATTGTTGGACGATAAATTGTTGTGAGAAACATTGACCACTTCCATCATTTCAAGGATGGACTGTGTTCTTGTTGTGACTATTGGTGATGTTGTTTAGCAAGCAAGAACAAACTTGCATTGTTGTTCCTCTCACCTTGGCTAGCAAGGACCATTGGCATGGAAGTCGTGATTTTGTTAGCTTTATGTGTTCAAAAGTGGATAGACATCCTTGATGTTGTTCCTGTCACTAAAGTCTAATATGAAGAATTCATCTCAACCTTTATCTTGGACGGATCACTATGAAATCATAGAGGACAGATATTGAACTGCTTCAAGTATAATTTCACATTTATATGCTGCATATTACTAATTAAACACACCTTGCATGTAATGTCAACAATGATAAAGTTGTGCCTATAGGGTGTTATGGCTTGCCTTATTATCTTAACATTTGCAGCAAATGTTTACATGTAAGAAGCCCCAGCATGGCAATTTCTGTCAATGAGTATGAAGATTCTAAAGAATTGGTGGAGAGGAATTGTCAAAACATAAAGCTTTGACATGAACACCAATGCATGAAGTGATTGAGATGAAGATTGACAAACCCACTGCCAAAAGCATTTCTTTAGCCTTTTGTCATGGGAGAATCGAACATCATTCATGAGAAAGGTTTCCACTAGCTATCCAAGTTAGTGTTGCAAAATTCTTCAATTTCTTCCATTTTTTCAGTTTTTCAAATTGGTGAGTTTCCCAAGTTTTTTCAGGTCTTAGTTTATGCTTGCCAAGTTTTGGCAATTTTTTCCCAATCTTTTTAATTTCCTGAGTTGATGACCTCTATCAAATTCTTACCAATACTTAATTCATAACTTGGAAAACTAATATAACTAATCCATGTATTTTATCGAACAAACAACTATCCAATAGGAAATTTTGATTGCCTATTTTTGTTACTAGGCTTCCAATTTCATGAAAAATAGATTCCTTTGGAAGAATTTTCTATCAATTTTTTTGAAAACTTGACTCATGTTCACCTCAGTTGCTAAATTTACAAAAAATTACATAGTGGACTATATGTTCTCTAAAAAATTCATAGATAATGCAGATGATTTGTTGTATAGAATAAAGAGTTTTTCCAACTGTTAGAGTTTTTACTTTAATTCAATGTTAACTAGGATCTTTAACTGAAAGAATAACAAGCACAACAAAACACAATAGACACAATAATTTTCCCTGGGGAAACCATAAAGGAGAAAACCATGCAACTTCCTCAAAGATAAATCCGACCCCAATACACTATCAAGCAAAATAGAAAACCCAAAATATATGTCTTCTGCAACTTCTCTCTTTCTCCTCAGCGAACTTGTCTTCTCTCTCTTGCTAATGCGAACTTGAGTGAGTGAGTGGTGTGTCCAAATGAGAGAGCAAGGCTCTCTATTTTTACTTTATGTTTGGGCGACTTAATTCCCAATTAGGTCAGCCTCACTAATATGACTGGGCCGACTTGTTCTAGAAGACTCAATAAAAAATTTTACATTTGACCTTTGGGGGATCTAATGCCCCGACTTAAAGTGGAGGCTTTACCTCAATGACCTTGCATGACCAAACATAGTAATGCCATCCCTAAATGGAGGAAAAACATCTCTGACGAAGGTACAAAAAAAGTACAATAAGAATATAATAATAATAATAAACATAAGAATATCTTCTGAAGTTACAATTACAACAACACTCCCTCTTAACTAGGAAGGTATTCTCTCGCCACAGTCATCATCATCATTCTGGACAACGTCATCATCGTTGAGTCATCATCAATGCTGGAACATCATCATCAACATTGGATCATCATCATCGTTGATGCTGCAATCCTCATTTTGTTGATCATTGATTAGTGACATCTTTCGAATCTATTTGTCATAAGAATTTCTATAGAGCCAACCCTTTTTCATGTTGGATGTAGGCCTATCTCTCTTGTAGGTCTTCATCGTCTCTGCGAGCAATCCATCAAGTGGGTATAGACTAGGACCACACATTACATTTCCAAAACAATCGCTTGTGTCTCCTACTATCATCTCATCGTATCCAGATCATCTCATCATCATACACGAAGCACAACCCAGATGCACACCTCATGTCCAACATACCACCTGTGTCTCCCACCTAGTGGATACAACCCAGGAGAACCCCAGGTGCATTACATCTCTCAACGGTCATCCTGCGTCTACCATCATGGGAGCACAGTCAGGAGCACCCTAGGTGCATTACGTCCCAAGGACCACCTACGTCTTCCACCATGTGAGAATTTCCTAAGCGCACACACAGTGTCTTGTGACTGGTGGACCTCTCAACGTCTCCAGTATGGGAGTACATTCAAGAGCACCCCAGGTGCATTACGTACCAAGGACCACCTACGTACTCCACCATGCGAGACCAAGTGAATTACGTCCCAAGGACAACCTGCGTCTTCCACCATGTGAGAACTAGCTCTAGTGCATCTGCATATTCCGGTCTCATCACCCCCTATTTTGAGGAACCTCAATCTGGATAACACCAAGTCTCTCTCAGAAGTACTCAAACTTCACTCTAGCTAACGGCTTAGTCAACACATCAGCTATCTTCTCGTCTGTCGCCACATACTGGAGCTTCACTGCTCCTCTCTGCACCATATCCAGGATATAGTGGTACTTGATCTCAATATTCTTCGACTTGTCATGGAACACTGGGTTCTCAGACAACTTCACACAACTATGGTTGCCACATAAGATATAATTCGCCTCTAACTGGAGATCAAACAAATATGACAGTAGCTTCTAAAGCCATATTGCCTCACAACTAGTTGAACAAGTTGCAACATACTATGCTTCAACTGTACTCAGCTCCACGCATGACTGCTTCCTGCTAAACCAGGAGATCATACTGGATCCCATACTGAAGCAGCATCCTGAAGTGCTCTTCCTATCTGTGGCGTTTCCTACCCAATCCGAATCAACATAACCATGCAGGTTAATATTCTGATTTGCCTCATACTTGAGCCCATAGTAAATTGTACACTTTAGGTACCTCAATATATGTTTTCTAGCAATCAGGTGAATATGTCTCGGATCCTTCAAGAACTGGCTCAGGGTGTTCACTGCAAAGCATATGTCTGGTCTAGTGCTCGTCAAATACATCAATGAACGAATCATCTGACGGTACATCGTGGCATTAACTGTCTCTGATGAAGCATCACATAGTAGCTTCAATTTCGATGCCATTAGTGTGGCCATTTCCTTGCAGTCTATCATTCTGAATCTCTTCAGAATATCTACAGCATACTTTCCTTGACCAAGGAAGATTCCATCCGCACTCTACCACACCTCCATGCCTAAGAAATAATGAATCATCCCCAAGTCCTTCATATCGAACTCTGCGGCAAGCCTCCTCTTCGTATCTACAATGAGCTCATCCTCCCCTGTTACAAACAGGTCATCTACATAGAGTAGAAGTATCACTAGATTTCCAACTTCAATCTTGAAGTAAAGGTTGGAATCTACTTTACTCTTGGTAAATCCTAAACTCATCAGGAAGTTGTCCATCCTGCTGTACCACATCCTGGGTGCTTATTTCAGTTCGTACAAGGATTTCTTTAACTTGCTCACATGATTCTATCTGTCATGTGTCTCAAATACCAGTGGATTCTCCACATACGCTTCCTCTTCAACTACACCATTCAAGAATGATGTCTTGACATCCATCTGGTGTACCTTCCATTTCATTACTATAGCCAATTCTAGTATAGATCTGATGGAAGTATATCTTTCTACAGGTGCAAATGTCTCCTGTAGTCTATGCCTTCCTTCTGGGAGAATCCACGTGCCACAAACCTTGCCTTGTGTTTTTCAATGCTACCATCTGCAGCATGCTTGATCTTGTAGATCCACTTCGAAGTCAAAACAGACTTCCCTTCTGGTCTCAGAACTATCTCCCAAACATCATTCTTCATAATCGACTGGTACTCCTTGATCATGGCATCCTTCCATTCTTTCTTATATGCGGCTTCTTCACAATTGGAAGGTTCTTAATCATTGATGTCACATAGCAGGGCTACATAGCTGGAGTATGGTCTGGGTCTCTTACTTTCTCTATGCATCCCCTCTGGAGCGCCATACTTATTTGCATCTTGTATTGCTTCTCGTACCCATGCTAGTTTTCTCTTGTGGGATTCTTCTCACAAGGTGGATCTATAGGTTCTTGTGGTTCTGCCATGTCGCAGTCTTCATGAAATTTTGTAATAGCTTCTTCCATCACGGTGTCTCTAACTACGGTTTCTTCAGGTTCTTCAATCTCTTCAATAGGTAGTTTTCTTGATTTATTGTATGTTGAGTCTTTGTCGAATGTTACGTCTCTGTTGATGTCGATCTTCTTGAATCATGGGAAGTATATTCAGTAGTCTTTTGAAGTGTCACTATATCCCACGAATATTCCCTTCTTTCCTGGAGGATCTAGCTTGGTTCTCTTTTCCTTCGGGATGTGTATGTACACTAGGTAGCCAAATATCCTGAGATGCTTGAATTTTGGTTTCTCACCGGAGAAATCTTCTTCAAGAGTCTTGTTGCTTAGTACTCGGTGAGGAGTACGGTTCTGTACATACATGGATGTGCTTGCTTCTTTTGCCCATAAGTGCATTGGAAGATCCTGGTCATGTAGCATTGCTTTTGCTACTTCCATTATAGTTTTGTTCTTTTGTTCTGCAACACCATTCTGTTGAGGATTGTAAGGAGTGCTCAACTCCCTCTTAATCCCAGATTCTCTACACAACTTCTTGAATTATTCCGAAGTGAATTCTCCACCATTATCCGATCGAAGAGTCTTGATATTTTTCTCAGTGTGATTCTCGATCAAGGCTTTGAATTCCTTGAACTTAATAAATACCTCATCTTTACTTTTCAAGAAGTAAATCCATTTCTTATGGGAAAAATCATATATGAAGGAAAATTAATATACATACCTGCTTAGTGAGCTGGATGACATGGGACCACATACATCAGAGTGGATTATTTCCAATATTCTTTTTGCTTTGCTTTCACTCCTAGGAAACGCCTTCTTTACATTCTTTCCTTCTGCACATCCCTTGCAAATGCCTTCATGTCTTGTCTAGATTTCTGGAAGTCCTGAAACTGCTTCGCTTGCAATAGATAGTGCTCTATAGTGCACATGTGCAAGCCTTTTGTTCCATAGTTCATTTGGATCCATGGAGTCATGAACCAATGCTTGTTCAAGTTGTCCATTCAATTTGTACAAGCCTCCCTCTTGCTCTCCAATCACTGTTGCATCATCTATTGTCTTTCCTTTTGGCCACATTAGGACTTGGCCATCAACAAATGCAACCCTCATTCCCTTAACATCTAGTGCTGAGATGGAGAGGAGATTCTTCTTTAATCCTAGAACATATAGGACATCTTTCATCTTTGAAGATTTGTTGGAGTCTAGCTTGTAGGAAGCTTCTCCACTTCCTTTGATGGGATATTGATAGTCATCCCCAAGTTTCACCTTGTGAGGTGACTCGTGTTTAGATAGATTGACGAATGATTCTTTGTATCCCTTCATGTGCTTGGATGCTCCACTGTCTACAAGTCAATCATTGCTCCCATGTGTGACAGTTCCCGTGAGTGTTGGGATTAGGACATATTCTTCATCACTTGAAGAATCGTCTCTCTCTTCTTCTACCTTGTATTCAACTGCTTCAAGTTGCTCCTTGATTTGAGATACCCTTGTGAAGTAATATTGCATGGTCTCTGAAGGTTGGATCTTCACATTCTTGAGTTGGTTCCTTAATGTCATTTTCTGATTGATGTTCTTCCCTTCGAATAAATTTCTCAAGGCATCGAACATCTACTTGGGTGTCTTCAAGGATGACACATGGGGGATGAGATGATATTTAATGGAGTCTGCAATCATAATCTTGGCCTTGACCAATTTCTTCTTGTGGATAGCCTTAGCCTCATCTCCCTCTGGTGCTGGAACCTCTTCACTAACATACTTGTCCAAATCATTTTCTTCAAGGACAAGAGCAATTCTATACTTCCATGCTCGGAAGTTACCAGCTCCCTCAAGCTTATCAACAAGAATGGTGTGGTGAGACATTTTGAAATGAGAACCTCAAATGGAAATAGCAGAGATTTAGGTCTTACCAATTTGAGATGCCCAATCTGGTTCTAGAGTTGGCTGGCCTAGGGTTTGTTAGAGAAACCCTAATTTTTCAAACTTGGAATTTTGAACTTCTAATTGGACAGGAAGATGCACCTCCTCAAAGTGAGTTGTCCAATGTACTCCTTTTTCCAAATTGATGGAGAGAAGCCCCAAAAACTTGAAGCCCTAGTTTTCCCCCTAGTTTTCCTCCCAGTAGTAGTGACAAGGGCAAAAATGAAAATTCTCAGAATTTGATTATGCTGCCTCCAAAAGATGCACCCTCCTAGGGTGAGTTAGCCTAGCCCTCTTTTTTGTATGATCTTTGGAGAGAAGACCTTGAACTAGGAAGCCCTAGTTTCTGGCTGTTGCACAATGTCTTCTTTTCAGGTTAGCTCTGATACCACTTTAGAGTTTTTACTTTAATTCAATTTTAACTAGGATCTTTAACTGAAAGAATAACATGTACAACAAAACACAATAAACACAATAATTTTCCTCGGGGAAACCATAAAGGAGAAAACCCCACAACTTCCTCAAAGATAGATTCGTCACCAATACAATATCAAGCAAAATGGAAAACCCAAAATATATGTCTTCTGCAGCTTCTCTCTTTCTCCTCAGCGAACTTGTCTTCTCTCTCTTGCTAATGCAAACTTGAGTGAGTGAGTGGTGTGTCCAAATGAGAGAGCAAGGCTCTCTATTTATACTTTATGTTTGGGCGACTTAATTCCCAATTAGGTCGGCCTCACTAATTGGGCTAGGCCAACTTGTCCTAGGAGACTCAATAAAATATTTTACATTTGACCTTTGGGGGATCTAATGCCCCGACTTACAATGGAAGTTTTACCTCAATGACCTTACATGACTAGACATAGTAATGATATCCCCGAACGAAAGAAAAACGTTTCCGAAGGAGGTACAACAAAAGTACAATAAGAATATAATAATAATAAACAGAAGAATATCTGCCGAAGTAACAATTACAACAATACCAACTATATTATTTTTCTATAACATATTCCATTTGCTACTTAGCTCATCTTATTTCAGTGGAATAGAATTTTAAGTGTTTCATCCATCTGCCACGGAGCTCTAAAATTATCGCTCAGTAACAATCAATCTTGATCTGGAAATAGAGGAAAAGTCGCGCCATCTGCCATCCTCCATTCTTGTTTGAATAATTTATAACATTTTATTTATGTAACGGGTTTGCATTGAATCAAGGTTCATTTATCAATAAGTTCTCCAACATTCTTGCTTTAATGGATTGTAAGCTTTATTTATGTCATGAGTTTGCATAGACATGCAATCTTCTTTATCAATGGGCTTTATGTTATCAATTTTATTTATGGGCTTTATGTTATCAATTTTATTTTATTTTATCCATTATTTTTTAGCTTGATAGTCCAATTGCCCATTGAAACTTACAAGCTCATCCGTCCTCGGAGACCATAGTTTATAGAATTGTTTCCTTACATATATCTGAAATTTATCTAGCTAGTTACACAAATAAGGTAGCTTTTGAGTTTTAGAGCTTGAGGTGGGGATTTAAACTTTCCTTTTTAACATCTATTTCTGATAGTTATAGCAAAGTGTCATCCATAATGGATCATTTTCTTGCAACCCTTTTAGTTTATCATTATTTTGTTTTTGCAGTGGGAAACCGTGTACTAATTTCAGAGGTACCAGAGGATGTAGTTGTTGCTTATATGGAACAAGTGGACTAGAAACGGATACAATGTTCTTACAATACCGGCGGTTGTGGAATGCGAAAAAGGTCATCCTTACATTATTTATTCCAAGCTTATTTTTCTTAGAAAGTTGATAATCCAGATTAAGCTCTATTAATAAATAAACATTGTACACTTAATTACTGTCCAAATGATTTGTGCATTTCATTTAAAAAAAAATGGGCGACTCCTTGTGTCTTAGCACAAGATCACGGTACAATTGATTTTGCATTTCATTATTTAAAAAATTTATTACTTTTCGAGCTTCTTATGCTATAAATGTTAAAAAGAAGTTTGCATTCTCATCACTATGGACACGCAAGCACATACACAACCTTGCCTACTTCTTTTAGCTTGAGGATTTAAATTCTCACAAATTGGGGATTTATAGATTTAATGTTGGAATTAAAAATTGTGTTGCATCCGGGGACTATACTATTAAGGGTTCAATTTAAAGAAAATAATTAACCATCAAATATTTAACTTTTGTTATTTATATTATAAATAGAAGGTGCAAATAGCAAAATTATAGAGATGTAAGTTTTGAGATACATATTAGTAAAGTTTGAGAGATAATCCAAGACAACAATCTAAACTTTGTATTTAAAAAGTAAAAAGTTACATTTTTGTATTGTTCTAGGGAGCACTAACATTGTCTATAAACTTAAAACATCTTAGCACTAAGCCTACATTAAAAAAAATAGTCCTTGGAGTGTCTACAAACAACAATAGTACAAAATATAACAAAAGAGTAACATTCCTTCGAAAATACATTTACATATTTGTATGCAAAAAAAATCAGTGATGCGATGAATATATATGGAATTGATAACTATTAATATAAAACCATCAATCTTTCATTTGCAATTCAAATTAAATGCTTAGGGAGATGAGAGAGCGCATATAATATTTTTGGGAATAAATGTTTCATATTTAATCGTCTCCTCAAATATTACTTTCAAGCATAGTCTAGCATGCATTTTTCTCCTGATGCTTTCTTAGGCCACTATTGTTCTCTCAAAACCCATTCATAAGAAATAAAATGGCAATAACATATCTCTTCATAATAAATAAAAATTGGAATTTGGAAATTTTCATGTATTCAATGTGTGGAACATTTCATTACCAAGAACATCAAGAAAGACTAAAACATCATATTGAATACTTATGCATGGATAGAAATTATATGTAGGACAATCAAGAAATCTCTATGCTCAAACTTTTCTACAATCACTTTCCCTTCCCCACCTTTGAGAACAATTATTTTGTTGCTCCAGTGCAACTTCTCTTTGTGTTTACCTATGTCTACACACCACTTTTATATAGTTGTTGTAAAAGGGCTCTTAAGGTATTCAATTCTCGATAATTCCACATGAATCAAGGACACTCACCTTGCACCTTAATGTTGCAATGCATTAATTTAAAGAATTAATGCTCATGTCGATCCTTCCATGATTGTTATCTAGACAACAATTCCTTACATACAACTCTCTCCTCCCACTTCTTAGCATCTTCTTTTTCTTTTTCTTCTTCTTCCTCTACCATCAATAGTTTATCGTTGGCTTTCATTGTCTTCTTTTTAGACAGAAAATTAAATATAAAATAGTTATTGTTAGATCTACCACATCTTTTTCTCAACTCTACATAGTTCCTCCTTTACAAAACACTAATTCAATTTTACTTTTCCCTTTCCATCCAACTCACCCTCCAACATCGACCTATCGATGTATCATTGCACCTTCTTGGGGCAATTGCTAGTTTAATGATTATGATTATGTTTATGTTTTATTATTGTTTCAAATGCTCCATATGATCATGAAAGGAATTTGAAGGTGGAGAATTCTTGTTTTACATCCAACTTTCAATGGAATTATCTTATTGATAAAAAAAATATGAGATAATTCTCAAAATTTGACCTCTCTGCCAGATTAAAATTTAAATATTTAATTAAAACTAGCATAGATCCATCTTAAACCTAAATCTATCAAGCACCGATAGGGATCCAATTTCTGGAGGTGTAATTTTTTAATTATTTATCGATCCGGGATTAAGTTTTAATTTTTTTTATTTTATAGACAAACATCTATTTTTAATTTCTTTTCATAATTTTTTTTATTTTATGAGCCAACATGGATTTTTATTTTATTTTATGAGCCAACATGAAATTTTTTAATTATTTTGTTAGGAAGGAACGTTACAACATCTCCCCCATACTGGGTTGTAGAGCACCTCGCTCCTCTCGGTGCAACTAGTTCGGAGTTCTACAAGATTTAAGTCCAATATGTTAAGGTCCTAGTGGGCGGCCTTCGCTAACACCTCGGGGTTTTGGTGTAACGGTTCATATCATTGAGTATCAGAGCCTCCACCCAGGTTTGAGTCACAGAGCGGGTGGAAACGTCGGCATTGCAGTGTCCATCCGGGGCTCGTATGACTCAAAGGGGACACCACCATACGGGCACACATCCGGCCCAGATTCTGGACTGGAGAGCATGGTGGGATGTTAAGATCCTAGTGGGTGGCCTTCGCTAACACCTTAGGGTTTTGGTGTAACGATTCGTATCACAATATCCAAAAATTTGAAATCTCCAAAAGTAGCTTGAACCCAAAGCCTTGAACTCTGAGCTCTGTAACAATTTATCTTATGATACAATCTAATGTTGGTAATGTATGTCTTTGACATTTTGATGTTGTGAATTCCTGGCCAACACACATCGATTCTTCATAAAATAATTCATAGGCATTTACTAATCATCTAGGGTCACTTTCCATAAATCTATATCTTGTAGTGAATTACACTGATTGTTTTTTATTTTAGTTAATTGAAATATGGTGTCAATTTCCTTCTACTGAATGCTATTGTCAGTTTAGTTTAGTCTTAACTTTATTGGCCAATTTTGATACATTTCTTTGGACTTATAGTCTAAAACTTCGAACAATTTGTTTTGTTCTTTCATGAGACAACTTGAGTAAGTGCCTCTCTACCTAATAGCTTGGTTTTCATTAACCTTGTTTTAACTGCTTTAAATAAATTCCTTTAGCTATTGGTTTAGGTGTCCATTGCATTGAAAATTCCTGTTAATGGAGCTATTTAGGGTTTTTTTTTATATTTAGAATTGTGATTCATTGTGCCGAGAGGCACTCTACAGCCCAGTATGAGGGAGATCTTGTAACATGTGTCGAGTTTGTCGAGTAACAAAATAATACAAAGTAAACAAGAAAAAAGAATAATACAAAGTAAAAAGTAATAAATATTATGTCAGCCATAAACAAAAAAGAATAATGCAAAGTAAAAAATAAATATGAGGGAGAAACAAAATAATACAAAGTAAAAAGTAATAAATAGTATGCCCGCCATAAACAAAAAAGAATAATACAAAGTAAAAACTAAATATGAGGGAGATCGTGTAAGTTTGTCGAGTAACGTTACACGAGCTATTCAATGAGAGGTTTGCACCTCCGGAGATTTGATCCCTCTTGGCGCTTGATAGAGCCTAGGATTTGGATCTAGGCTGGTTAAGCCTAAATACCTCCTACTTAAATGCAACAAAAATAAAAAAAATTAATGTTATAGAATGGAAAAGACGCCATAAAAGAATTTGGCAGTGGATTTGTTTACTTATGTTTTGAGTTTTAAACCAGCCTAGATCCAAATCCTAGGCTCTATCAAGCACCGAGAGGGATCAAATATCCTTAGGTGCAAACCTCGCTCTAAAGTCTCTAGTTTAAGTCTCATATTTACTTTTTACTTTGTATTATTCTTTTTTGTTTATGGCCTACATAGTATTTATTAGTTTTTACTTTGTATTATTATTTTTTGTTTACTTTGTATTATTATTTTTTGTTTACTGGACAAACACTCTAAAGTCTCATATTTACTGTTTACTTTGTATTAAAAGTAAAAAGTAAAGTCTCTAGTTTAAGTCTCATATTTACTTTTTACGTTGTATTATTCTTTTTTGTTTATGGCCGACATAATATTCACCACCTAATCCTAAGCTCTAAAGTCTCTAGTTTAAGTCTCATATTTACTTTTTACTTTGTATTATTATTTTTTGTTTATGGCCCACATAATATTCACCACCTAATCCTAAGCTCTAAAGTCTCTAGTTTAAGTCTCATATTTACTTTTTACTTTGTATTATTCTTTTTTGTTTATGGCCGACATAATATTTATTACTTTTTACTTTCTATTATTCTTATTTGTTTACTTTGTAATATTTTGTTACTCGACTAACAAGATCTCCCCCATACTGGGCTGTAGAGCGCCTCTTGGTGCAATCAATATTTCAATATTTACTATTGCGTTGTAACCAGTTTTTAATGCAAATAAAGACGTGTCAATTTTATTTATTTTTTATTTTTTTATTTAATTTTATTAATATTATTTTTAAGTAAATGTCATTTCTTACTAGAGGTATTTTGTCCAATCAATCCTTCTTGCCAATCAAAAATAAAATAAAATAATATATATATTTTTTATTTTCTAAAAAATAAAATTAATAACTATTTTTCCAAAACATTAAAAAATAACTCTAAATAATAGTGAAATATTAAAAAATCATCAGAGTTGAACAACCACCCAATCACTATATTCCATGTATGGCAAGGACAAATAATAGACAAAAAAAAGGCTAATTGTTAGGGTTTTATCATATGACTAAATATTTGTTATTTGGATAGAAAAGAAAATGTAAAGGATTCAGTTAGTGTTTTCCCCTTTGGGGTAAATAATTGAATTACCTCACGAATAAGAGGGGGAAATAAAGAAGCTATCTTTAGCATTCATTATGTGTGGTTAAGAGAAACGAGAGACTCCGAAAAAAAAAAGATATTAATCTTAGTGTGTTTGTGATGGGGGATTTCAGCATTGAGAAAGGAGATTTGAAGTTTAAAACTAGCAATTGCCCCAAAAGGTGCACAAGATACTGAAGGAAAAGAAGGAAAATAAAGTAGATTTAATGAAGTGAAAAAATAAAAGATTAAAAATTGTGTTTTCGAAATTTGGAATCAAATCTACTTTACTTCACCTTTTTTCCTTCGGCGTTCTTTTGCATCATCATAGCAATTGCCTTGCTTTCTTCTCATAATTTTACAGTTAGTATTATAACATAAAGCTTATGATGTTCTTTTATGAAAACTTATGATATTAATTAGAGAATATATGTTGTTTTCTTCACCATTTTTTTAATTGATATTCAAGTTTAAACATTTTTTAAAACAAAAAATACATCACGAATGTGGGATGCACGCAGATCTCTACATTATGTTGCTACATACATTTCTCCATTATTGATTATGGCCACATGATTAAGTCTAGTTATATCATAAATGTTAACTCGTGACATTAGTGACTTGTACGACTACTAACATTGAATTCTTCAATTGTTGGCATTGACATATCTACATGTTGATTTGTGTAATGCATTTCCTAGGGAAACCTACCAATTACATCCCTTCATTCTTAGGGTACTCAAAGTAAATTGAATTCTTCCATTCTCAAGGCCATGTCAACAATTAACAATTGACTTTAGAAGAGAGCAAGCATGTGAGAAAGTGGGAATTGAACTAAGTAAGGGACGATAACAATTTTCATCTTAACTACTCAAGCTTCACCCAATTGACCTTATCATGTGAATATCTAATATGATTATTAATATCCATAAACTATATTTCAAAATCTACCCATATATTATTTGAAATACCTTGTTTTCAAAAGACCTTCATCTCCAAAATGTGTTGCCTCCAATTTAGCGAGAAACTATTGTTGATGAATCTCAATTTTGATAAAGGCATAGCAATCTAGCTAAAAAATATTTGAAATACCTTATATTCAAAAGACCTTCATCCCCAAAATGTGTTGGCTCCAATTTAGCAAGAACCCTTTTGTGCATGTCCTTGTCATAGATATCCAACATAATATATTCATTTGAATCTAGATGGTAAAATTCACCCAATATAAACCTTGGAATTTCTTGCCCCAATGTTTAATATTTCCACAGAATTTCTTTACAGATATTAGTATCTTCGTGAATGCATAGTTGACAAAGCTTTTGCATGGATTATAGGTATTTATATTTCACTTTTTATATATGCGATGAAACGACTTCAATTACATTGAAATCACCATACTAGTTTCTCATAACATCAACAATGTAATTTGTAATGTATCTTCACATCGACAAAATACCATATATAAACAAGCTAATGTGTTACATTTACTATTACTTTATATTGTCTTCAATGTTTCCACACTTCTAAAAAAATATTCAAACTCACCTCGTCACATTAATATTTCACCTCAACAAATTTCCAATATTTCACTTTAAATTGTTTTCACATCATTACATGTACTTTACTTTCTGCTATTTTCCCCTTATAAGCGTCCCATTGCACCTTTTGAAACAATTACTAGTGTATAAACATATATAGTATATGTCATAGAAACAATGCTAAACATATTAATTGTAGTGTTGTAAAAAAACCTATATATATGCATACAAAATATAATTCAACAATGACCATTTTAATTAACAAGAAAAAGCATGTTAGAGTAATAAAAAAACACATCATTCATTTATATTGGCATGGTTATTAGTATATGTTTATCTCTGGTCTATGTTGACAGTTTATGTTAACAATTCATAACAACTTCATTTAAAGCGCAGCAAATAAATTTAATAAAAATAAATATCATTTAATTATATTGGCATAGTTAGTAGTATTTATTTATTTCTAACCTATGTTAATAGTTTATGTTAACAACTTTACTTAAAGCACAACAAATATGTTTAATATTTTTTTGTCGTATAATTATAAATTTCTGACATAGTATAAAAAATAAAATGTTAACCTTGAAAATAAAAAAAGAGTTGAAGGCATGATGCTACCACACCCCAATTCATTCATTTTGTAGTTAGGTAGGTAGCTATTGAATCCATCGATGATTTTCTTGTCCAAGTTATCATGTTCCAAGTCAAACCTAAGACCACAAAACTACAAAGTTATTCAAAGGCATGATTCAACGAACTATATGGAGGTGAAGTGATGCATGTAACAACATATTTATGAGAAGATGTTTGGAAAATCCTCCAAAAACACCACATGGATATATCCGTCAAGGCGAAAAAAACAAACTTGTTTCATAAAATGCAAGCGCATAGACGTTGATGTGCACGACATGGATTGATACTCAATACCAAGCAATGTAGGAAGAACAATCCAAATGGTAACAATGGTTATCCCATAAAATTATACAGTCTACATAAAATGGTAACATATTATGCCCAATTGTTAGGAGATTCCATATTCAGATTCATATTCACCAATTCCTTTATCCATATTTAGATCAATAAGTTGTCAATGGGTTTATTGTTGACGTGCTCCATTTATGAACTCTTTCAATTCCCATGTGTAAGCCTCCATTAACAGTCCTTTGAATACAACATTTTTCTCTATAAAGATATGCTAGAATAATACATGGAAACTCTACCTCAAATATTTTTGGCATGAAGCATTGGTGAACCCTTTTTGCTGCCAGCTTCATTAACAACTTTACTTAGTACACAACATGATGTAATTTTTGGGATCAATGGAAGTTTTCGATCACCGCAATTGATGCAGCAACAACCATTTTCTCTAACAGGTTCAAAAGCTCTAAGCAACTCTTCAATTGAACTCCTACCCGCCAAAGTAAGCAATCGACTCCCATAAACTAGAAACTTCTTACCATAGTTACAATAGTTATCTTATTCGAGTTCTAATTGCCATACGAAAATAGTTTGAGTCAACAATTTATAGTTAGAGCAAAAAATCATAGAAAATAGACAATATATATAAATTTCAACAATATAATATGATCTATCGACTTTTGATGTGCAATACCTTAACCACATTGAAATTATCCCCACAATCGCATAGCCTAAGCTTGTTTTTTGACAATAAATTAACCTTCCAAACACATGGCCTCACAAAAAATGTCCATGATGTCATCCAAACCAACATACACATGATCTTGCAGGTTCAAAACCTCCACGCAAATCTAAAGACACTACACCTCGCAGATTCAAACACTTTACGCAAATCGCATTTAAAGAACAATTCGACTGAATTGACTAAAACACTAATTTTTTTGCCCAATTCAAGCAGATTTGGTAACTATGCTTCTGACTACCTCTTCAATCGCATTCATTGAGAAGGAACTTTGTTATGTGTGTGGTTTGGTTTCAAAGGAGGAAGGTTGCGATATGGGGGATTTGAGAGTCGAATAATATACTAAGATAATTTCGTTGGGCTTTGAACAGGGTGTCATAAGGAGAGGATGATAACGACATGAATAGCATGGACGTGTTTCATAGGTTCAACAATTAGGGCAGATACTGGTGGAAGTGATAATGTGGTGGCCATTATTGAAAAAAAAGAAAACGCTACGAAATTTGCTTACCCAAAAGAGTTAATGTTATATTGAAAGTAACATGAAGCACTTAGAATATTGATTACAAATGAGCTTGTTCATTGTCAATTAATCTCAGTTAGTTTTATGGTGTTTCTATAATTATCTCGAGATTAAAATATTTAACATTTTCGTTAAAATATGTCTCAGATTAAAATATTATACAAAACTTTTCCTATACAAAACATTAATCCTATAATGATTAAGAAATGGTCCATGATAATATATAAGTTTTAATATACCATAATATTTTATTAATAAAAAGAATTATAAACGCCTCTTATTAACATAATCGGTAATTTTTTTTGTGAGTAAAAGGTTGAAACATTTCATTACTAACTGGTAAGTCTGTACATAAAGTTACAAAAATTACCCATCCAGGGCCATGAGCTAATCCTAGATCCTTTTGGTCTGACGACCATATTTACAATCTGGTTGTCTCATACATAATAGAGCTGTACAAAAACACTTTGACGGAGCTATACAAAAAAAAATTCCCATCCCCATATAGACCAAATGCCCCATAAATAACACTTCCCATACCCGGTCTATTTCCAGACAGAGCCTCCCTTAATTCTAAAGAAATTCTACCCTAGCCCATGCACGCCCATCAATGGGATTTACGACAAAATGTTTCGATATTATGTCTGCAACCCATGGCCTTCTTCTATCATGGGTCGTACATGTGGCCTTTCTGCTTACAACATTATGAGACGTTGTCGTTCCCTTCCCTACCAAAAAAAAATGATAGAGTTCCATAGATAACGCACGAACTTTACCCTACCACTATGGTCGACTGCACTCCATCCTCTTGCACTTTGTTCTCTTCCTCCATGGCCTGGTTCCCAACTATCTCTTGAGCCTCTACATTCTCCTTCGCATTGACCTTGTTCAATGGAGACGGCTGTTGATGGTCCTCAATGTCAGGTTCATGCTGCTCAAAACCTGTTGGGGGAGGTTCCTCCTTCTCCACATGACACCCATACGGAGCCTTCGCCAATCCCATTACCCCATCCATATCCACAAGACTGCGCATTAGATATTCTTTCATGTTGTTTAATACCCGCATAACTAGGTCACCAAAAATTTCCCTCTCCAGCATGGTTTTTGCTAATAGCTTCCTCATTATCCAATACGGGCTCAGCCTTGCCGATGCCCCCTGTTCTTCCATTCTATTATGCATCTCCTCTTCCTCCATTTCGGATATGCATTCATTCACATATTCCGGAATTTCCTTCATATACCATTGCTCTTCTTCATTTTCTACTACTTTCTTCTCTCTTCGGCTTCTGCCATCTCACCTACTTCTATCCTCTGGCGGGGTGCCATGATCAGTTCACTCACAGTCAGCGCTTCAAGTTTACGTCTTACCAGCAGTGCCTCAACTCTTCTTCGCACCTCAATCTTTTCAACGTCGCTCTTAATCTATCCTAATATACCTCCTCCATCAGAATTTGCATTCAATGGATGCATTATACTTCTCAATTCGACTTTAATACCATAATTACATGTTATTCCATTGATTTCATCATTTCCTTTGTCGCCATTGCTCCACACGCTCTCTGGGTCTACGTCACCTATGAACCAGTTACTCCTCATTCGAAGCTTCATTAATTCTTGGCCTCTGGATTTCTTGTTGTCTCTTCCGGTCCTCTGTCTCTGTACTTACTCCCCCCTCTCCTCATCACTTCCCATCCTTTGTGTCCCCTACATTTACTCCCTCTTGTCTTCAGCTATCACCTCACCTTTCGACACCTCCTTTCCATCCTGCCCCCCACACAACTGGTTTTCCCTCTCCACGCGTCCTTCCAAGTGGGCTACTTGGTCTGCATTCACACATATGGGATGCCTACATCCATGGATGCTAGTTCCCTACAATAGGATTTTAGCTCATCTTCCTCCAGATCATCCCACTCCACTTCCTTCCATGATAATTTTTCATTTACACCAAGATTTGCTATCTTGTCAGCCAATTTGTTTGCTTTCCTTTTGGTGTGGTTGAAGACTATTGCGGGGCCTTGGCTAAAATGTTTGCAAGATATTCCATCAGTGCTTCTAATCTCCAGTTCTTCCCTATTTTTATCAATTTTGATCCTGATTGTATCTTTTCTTCCATTTGAATTATAATCTTAGAGTGCCCTTCAATAATTGTCGATGTCCACCCCATCCTTAATATGTATTTTATTCCATTTATAAGGCCCTCCAATTTCGCCTCATTATTTGTGGCATCCCCTATGTTTCCCCACATTAGGCTCGCTATGTCTCCTTCACGATTCTGAATTACCCCTCCATACCCTGAGAATCTTGAATTCCCTTTTGAGGCTCCGTTGAAGTTTAACTTCAGGTATTCTTTTGGGGTTGTTTCCATACTTCCGAGCTTGGATCTCTCTTTTCACTTATTCTTAATATAGATATGCTTTATGGGATTGAGTCGATCCCCCAATCCTGCATGACTCTCCTCTCTGCGTTGTTTGCTTGCATATTCATTGTCCCCCACTGAGACAAATTCAGGGATTCTTTCACACACACCTTAACTCTTGTCCATGCTTCTTCCCCTCTTCTACTCTTTCCTTCGAAAATTATTCTATTTATTTCCTTCCAAATCTCCCACATTAGGAATCCCAGAAAGAGGTCCCAAATCTGATTTAAAATTGGATTTTTGAATGGCTGATCCTGCCATTCTATTATTGACTTGACAAGGTCTCCAATACACCTGCTTGTTCTTCGAAAGATTATTTCACCTTTCTCCCAGAGTTCTATTGCGAATTTATAGGTATAAAGTAGATGATCTATCGTCTCCCCTTCCTTGTTTCATAAACAACACCATGTTGGGCCTACAAACCCCCTTTTTATTAAATTTTCCCATGTCAAGGTTCTTCTTCGTATGACCAATGATATGAATATCGTGAATTTTGGCCACATTTTCACTTTCCATAGTTTCCCCCACTTTGAATCTTGTAGAAGTTGTTTATACCCTACATGCAAAATAGTGGCTTCCTTCATATTAAATGTTTTGGATGGTGAGTATCCCCACCTTAGTTTATCCCTTCCCTCTTTCTCTTTGATTTTCCTTCCTTGGATGATATCCCAGAGTTCATGGACATTTTCGTTAGAGCCCCGTCACTGCCACCCTTTCGATTTCTTTCCATATTTGAAAAGATCCATCCAAGTTCTCCAGCTCCCACATATCCCTGACTTTGACTACATTGGATCTTTCCATATTATCCTGGAGTTATGGGAGATTGATTGAATTAGCCAGCTTTCGGAATTGTTGCTTGGATTCCGTGAATAAATTTGTGTCTTGTCCATCACCGATTTCCTAGAAGCTGTGTTGTTTAATTATCTCTTGGTTTTTTTGCGCAACTCTCCAGATTTGTGATCCTTGCTCATCTTCAACATATCAAATTAATTTTCCTTTTTCCCACTGACATGCGTACTTCTCGTGCCACATCTTTGCCTAGGGTTCTGTGGTATAAGTAACCCACCACCACCAGATTTTGGAACTTAGAACTTTGTTTCTTGTCTCCGGATCTCTCAACCCCAATCCCCCCAAATTCTTTGGGGTACAGATTGTTTCCAACTAACCAAATCCCAATATTTATGTCGTTCTTACGATCCTCCCCATAGGAAATATCTTTGTATACTCCTTATTTTTTTCAAGACCGCTTTTGGTACTGCTAGAATTGAGAATAGATACATAGGTAGATCTTGTAGGACTCCTTTTACCATTGTTAGTCTCCCTTGAAAGTTCGGAGATCTCAACGTCCAGTTGGACAACTTATCCTTCATTTTCTCCATCAATCCTTGCCATGAAATACGTTTTATCACTAACTCTACTAGCGTTGCCCCTAGGTATTTTGAAGGGAACATTCCTCGTTCTAATTCTAAAATTCTAAGAATATTTATCTAAGTTATCACTGGGGTGTTGAGAAAAAATACATGTGATTTCTCTTTGTTGATCTCCAGCCCGCTCGCCTTCGGGAAATCCTCAAGTACCTGCTTAATAGCTTTATTCTCTTGAGATAAGGATGATCCCATTAGCATTTTATCATCAACACATTGCTAATGAGACTGACCTTGCTCCTCCCCATGTAGGCGAAGGCCTTTGATTGAATTGTCTCTCACTCTTGCTTTGATGGTACGTCCTAATCCTTCTGCCCTTAACACAAATAAGAAGGGGGATAAGGGGTTGCCTTGTCGGATACCTCTTATGGATTTTAAGGTCGATGAGGGTGTTCCATTAACCAAAATGGTAAAGAAAGCTGAGGATGAGAGCTTTACTATCCACTTCACCCAATTCTCATGAAACCCAAAGGGAAACAACATTATTTCCATATACTGCCAACTTAATTTATCGTAAGCCTTTGAAATTTCCAATTTAATAAGCATACTTGGTTTCTTATTCACCTTCATAGAATGGATGGCCTCGTGCGTGAGGAGGATTCCATCAAGGATTTGTATTCCTTCCACAAAGCCTGCCTATTTAGGGGAAATGCTTAAAGGCATCAATGGTTTTAGTCGGTTCACTATTACTTTTGTTATTATCTTGAAGATTACATTATACAATGCAATAGTTCTAAAGTTTTGTCAATGATTCGCTCCACTTTATTTGGATATCAGAGATAGGGAGGTCGAATTAAAGGCTTCCAATATCCCACAAGTTCTCCTTGAGTCCTCCATTATTTCCAGCACTTCTTTCTTCAACATCTCCCAACGGGATTGAAAGAAGTTTGTTGTAAATCCATTTGGTCCCGTTGCTTTACCTCCTTCCATTGCTTTAACTGTTTCCTCCACTTCTCGCATCTCTATGGGCCTCATTAAGAGTTCATTATGTTTCGGCATTACCAAAATTAGGATATTTTGAATCACTTTATCTATACATATACTCCTATCTGGGACTTGTTCTTCCAAGAGGTCCCGCAAGAAGATTGTCAATTCCTTTTATATTTCTTCTTATGTTTCCACCAGATTTCCTTCCTCGGTTTTACGACAGTTGATTATATTGGTTTGCTGGTGTTGTATAGCAGTCTTGTGGAATAACCGTGTATTTCATCCCCATTCCTTAAGCTAGCTATTTCTAGATTTTTGCTTCCACATCACTTCCTCTTAGGCCTCTCTGTTTTCCAATTGCTCTATGAGTTCCAGTTCTGTCAGTTTCCTCTCCTCGGTATAGCCATTCCCTGGAATTTCCTTTTGCAGATCTTATAGCTTAGTCTCTATTATTATTTTTTCCTTGAAAATATTCTCGAAGGTCTCCTTGTTTTAGATCTTCACTTTCTCTTTTATGTACTTCATTTTTTAACATAATGGGTAATTGATTGTGATGTGAAATATGCCTTTTTATCACCCTTTCCCCTTTGTTAATTAATAAGTTTTACTTTTGAATGATTTGTCACACCGATAGTTGTTTATAATTTATAATTTGGGGTGGACTAGCACCTACGATTTTTCTAAATTGTGTTTTATAAGCTATTTCATAACTGGGTAGTTAGTTCCTTATGATTTTAGCATTTTTCAACATTTAATCCCAATGCGTCATAGAATAATTACACACTAAAATATCTACCACATATGTATGCATGTAGAGGAAACATAGAAACATCACCTAGCATTTTTTAACATGAAATAACAACATAAGTAAACAATAGATGCACAATAGATATCACACATCTAGACACAACATTTTACCCTGGGAACCCCTTCTTCACAAGGGAGAAAAACCCAACAACCTTTCACTATGATAATAGATTCAACAAGTGCAAGTTTAACCATGAACCAACCCTTAACACAAGGGTATAAATAATAAGCTCAAGAATACTTATCTTTTCATGTGTCCTCCTTAGCAAACCCAGCTCATGAGGATACCCTCTTCATAAGAGAACAAGAAGCCTCCTTTAAGGTTGATAAAATGGCTTATCATCTAATACACAATAGTCTAATCTGCAAGTTGCAGCAGAGGTATTTCAGACCTCTCTTTATGTATGTCGAGCTCTCCATAGTCTAGTGAGTTGTAATAGATATCAGGTATAGCAGGATTCTTCCACTTGAGAGATGGACTGTAAATATGGCAAAACACTTCCCAAACATGTCGAGCTGTAATATGGTAGTGGAGACTTCTCCAAGAGGGCTGAAAATCAGAGCTAGAGATCCCCCAACGTCATCTCTCTAAATGAAGTGTGATCTCTTATGTGTGTGTGTGTGCATGCGTTCCCAAGTAACTCATCAACCAACGTGACCCTTTAACTTGTAGGCCGACCTACTCATGTGTCACGTTGGTTGATCTTGGGGGTTCCTTGGGTGTTCAATGGTCATTGACTTGCCTTATAATATCTTATATGTTTCATAGGAAAGGTCTTCCTTGAGCCACCTACTCAAGGGCATCACGTCCATATGGCTACAACCAATATGGACCTCCATCAAGTCTCTATCGGCTACAAACCAAAGAGATCACAAGGGCTACAACCTCAAGTGAGTCATCATCACGTCATGGGATACAACCGCATGATGTCCATACGGGATACAACCTCATGTGAGACTTTCACCAACACATAAAGGGTTACAACCTCATGACGTCCACAAGAGATACAACCTCATGTGGGATCACAAGGGCTACAACCTCATGTGAGACTTTCACCAACATGTCAAGGGATACAACCTCATGATTTCCACAACGGCTACATCCTCACATGGGCTCACAAGAGCTACAACCTCATGCAATTCTTTATCACATTCACATGGGATACAACCTCAAGGGACAATGGGATACAACGCATAAAGTAGACATCTCCTCAACTCAACTCATTCCATCAAGGAGTATGATACCAAACAATGTCTCATCGATGCTGCAACATCAACACTCCCTCTCGGTGAGGGGAGACTTTCTGCATCACGAGCAATATCCAAGTGCATCAGATACAACTAATGTGAGGCTCCAACCTCTTTGTTTCTTTAGCTCCAACTGAATGGGTGCTCCAACACCTCAATTTTCCATCTCCAACTGGAAGGAGGCTACGACCTCCTGAATTTTGTCAACTCCAACTGATAGGATGCTACAACACCCAAGATTACAGATTCCAACATGATATCCTAGCACCATGTCTCATAACATACTGAAATATGTTCATTTATGGAGCTTCCGAAGTCACACTGCTTCGCGAGATGTCACACACGTGACAATGTACCCAGCCTCTGTTGTATTGGGTGCCACAAAAGTCTACTTCTTGCTACACCATGAAATCATGGCAAACCTCAAACCATATCCGAATGTACCATGCAAGTATTTCAACACATAATGTGTTGCAACTACTCTCTATATGCATTGTTTCTCATCCATCTATATCATTTCTCAACAAGTGAGTCTACTGAGATGAGCCTCTTTCTCTCTCAATAATCCTGGATTCCAATCCAGACTCCCTCTAAATCTCTGCTATAGACTCCCTCTACAACTCTGCATCATACTCCCTCTGGAGCTACTTACTGACTAGTATATCAACTTATACGAGGTGTCATCTCAAATACCAATCTTAACTGTAACCTGAACATCATCTCTCACAGATCAAATAAGCATGATTCCTCACAAGAGTATATTGGCCTCATGTCAACTAGGTATATCATGAATCAAATCAATTGCATGTACATAGGTGGGATCCACCAAGTTTGAATTGAAAGCAATACCACTCAGCTTCTTTAGATTTGTCACCATTAGTGTAACCAGGGGTTCATAGTTCATCATGCTATATTTTCTCAATATCTGGACTGTGTACTTCTCTCAACTGATGAAGATCTCATATGGTCTCGTCCACACCTCTACTCCCAAGAAATAATACAACAGTCCAAGATCCACATCTTGATCTCAGAAGATAACTCCCTATACACCTAGACACATGGCTCTCTTAGTATTTGTTGCCATGTGCACTACTGAATCCCAATGCATCCTCTACTCCAACCGAGAAGATGTATACTGCACCTCCTCAAAAGTCTACTAAACCGGAGAGCACATTAACTCTCAACTCTGGCACATGTATCACTTTAGATTCTGTCCTTACTCTAACTGGAAGATAACTGGTCTTGATGTGGTCCCCACTTCTAAGGTAGCATGCTGAAGTAATCGAGGAACTCCAAAGAAATCATCTACTGCTACTATCTACAACTCCTCATGGTCATTTGAAGGATGAACAACTATAGTAGAGACACTGTTAACACCTAAAAATCTCACAAATGCAACATTTCGGTGATTCTTCCAGTAGCGTCAACAACATAAATAATGCATCTCACCACAGGCATCCTCAACAGATCCAAAATACAGCATGAGTCCATAATTTCCAAGAAACAGTCAAAAGAAAGGGTGGCACGGGTAATACATTGTTAACCCACACTATAGCACTGGTTATCTGAACAATGCCCGCGCTACACCCACACGATTATTCCTTTGATAGTCAAGCTACTTTCAAAATGACGGGACCATTGATTCCCTGTGGCGCATTGAAGGCTCAATCCTCTCCCAGGATCCGAATTTGTCTCCTTACACACCTGGTGGCATTAACCAACCCCACTTGTGTACCTTGGAACTAGTTCATGGAGGAGGTGAGTTCACATTTGGATCTAGTTGTTTGTTGGCCACCTCTTGAACTATAAACGGAAGCCATTGGCATGCATTTTGTAGAGAAAAATCAAGAGCAAGGTTATGCTGCTGGATTTGAGTTGGAGCTTCCTCATATCCCACCACTTCCTATCATTGTGAGCATTCCCCAATCTCCCTTATCACCTTCCATCAAAGGGGCAAGAGTTTCTCTCCATTGTTCCACCATCTACTTAGCATTTAGTTTGGACAAGAAGGGCCTCCCTAAGGGATATTGTTGGCTTCCCTTGAATCCCACACCTCCTAGGTGTTGTACAACTATACCATTGGGAAATACAAAAGTGGTTTGGCATATCTTGGATTGTTATTGGAGTTTGCATTCTCCCCCCATCTCTTTTATTTTTATTTTTATCAATATTTATTTGTTTGCATGTGAATTACACTAACAATCTCTTGCAGGATCACTTGGAGGAATACCAACCAGACCACACAGGGGCTCTAAGGATTGAGGCCTTGCTACAACCTACAAAGCTTATCCCCTTACCAAGTGGAAGAGTGCACTTGTGCAATTTTTTCCATAACAGTTCTAATGGTGACCATACTTATTTTTGTTCATTTCTCATTAAACTAGGTTGTTTTATGCTAAGTAACTAATTTTGGGTATTTATCACTTGTAGGAGATCATGTATTCCACCTCTTGCTTCCAGAAATTGGCCCCAATTTATTTTTACAGAGTAGCGCAGATCCCAGTCTCTTTGTTGCGTTGACAGCACGAAAACGACTTGCACAGTCGCACGGACAATGCAGGTTATAAGAGTTCGACCCACGCTACCCCATTAAGATCATCCACGCAGCAAGTGAGTGTACGACCCATGCGGTTAAGCACACCTATTTTGAATTAACCCGCGTTGTCCACCCGACAGAGAGTGGTTTAGCTGCATTGCTCTAGTTTATTTGCTTTATACCTGCATAGTTTAGTTTGGCAATCCAATTACTACTTACTAGTGAACTTAAATTAAGACTAATTCGCATGATTACTTAATGTTTTAGTAATTATTTCACATAGACCAATATTAGGAAGTAAAGAGTTCATCTCTCTTGAAACTTACCTAGGTAAACAACTTTGAGGCTTTTAACGGGCCCCATTTTTGTCACTAGTATCCAAGACTATTTCTTATTTATGCACAATTGACATGTTTTTAGTATCAATGCTAGTGTAGAATTCATTTTTTTTTTGCACACAAGCAAGGACCTAAAGACCCTTGTCTCCTGAAGTATGCTCTTCACCTCGCACTTCATGTGAGCTTGGTGAATCAAAAAAGGGTGGAAGTGTGAAATACCTCCATTGCAAACTTATCTATTTGTTAGCATTTTTTATTTTGCAAAGCACAATGAGCATTTCTTAGAGTTAAAAGTACGCATTACTTGATATACTCTTATATTTAATTTGCCGATAATTGTTTTTTGCTTTCATCACATGTGTTTGCACCACTAGCACACACTAAGAGACCTAATTACTCTCCCCATCCTAGTATGCTCTTCACCTCGCACTTCATGTGAGCTTGGTGAATCAGAAAAGTAGGGATTGTGAAATACCTCTCTTACACTTCATAAGTGAACACTCAAACCCCTTAAAATCAACATTACAATTGTCAAAACCAACTAAAATCCTCCATAGTAGGTCACAAAACAACATTTTAGTTAGGTAGGATTGATTGGGATAGGAATCCATTAATGCCCACCAATCTAGTTTCATTAGCAATATTTTGAAACATAGCATTGTTGTCTCATAGGGTACTTACAAAATCTTGTTATAAGCAAGTGTTAAAAGAAAATCCGGATCATAAGTGTGTCATGACCAAGGAGGTGAAATTCAAGGTATAGCTGCCCTGCTCTCCCCTACAAGCCACTTAGCTTGTTGTAGGGAGATGACACTATACTCTGCAGGCCGAACCACTGATCCACACTTGACGCAAGGTATCTTAATGGCCCAACTATCACCAAGGAGCAATTGTGAGTGCAATTGACTCCTTAAGTTAGCTATTTCCATTGGGAGGTGTTGCCAAGTCTTCTTAATTGGAACATTGGCCCCATCTCTGATAGAACTAGCTCTTTGTTACCTCCACTAGTCGATCGGTGAGTGGATATGAGTGGATACCATTATCACCATCAATTGTGCTTTTGGAAGGCCCAGTTACATTTTGAGAGGAAGGACGTTAGGTCTTCTAGGGAATTTACATTTTTTAAACTACAAGTTCATTAAACTCGTAATAAAAATAACCTACATGTGGGAACTCATGCACTAAAACCGAAATTGCACATATCACTCACTTATTGCACCATTTTGCCTCTGTTGTGGTTGGCATATTTTTTCATTTGTTCAATTGTGTTTAAAATCCACTATTACTCTCTTTTGACACTAATCCTTCACCATTGAGGAAAAAAACAACATCCTGAGACAGTCTCGTAGACTGCAAGGCCTATCTCCTCTCTCGAGGGGTGTTTTTACACCTTCTTCTTGCGGTTCACAAGGAAGGTACCCTAGCCAGGGCCATTCCTAGGCCATATTGATAGGATCATCAGGTCAAGGCCAAGCCTTGCTAGGTGCATTTTATCCTCTCGGAGAAACTATTAATTACACCACTTCTTCCCCCATCGAAAGAGGTACCCCGCTGGCTTCTCCCCTTGGGGATCCCTCGGTTCACTTTGACCCATCCTCTCTCATGGGAGGTCAACCATTGTTTACACCACCACCTGGGTCTCCTCCTTATGGAAATCACATCCCACACACAATGGAAAGACCAATGGTCCCTACCTTACCCTTTATGACTAGTTTAAATTTACCTCATTTGGCCAAACTGACCAGAGATCCCATTGCTTATTATATGACATGGTCGGCTATGCCAGACAAGCTTCCCTCCAACATTCCCAAATTCAAAGGAAAGCAAGGAGATGATCCCGCCAACCATGTCATGTCTTTCCACTTATGGTGTTCATCTAACAACATAGTGGATGACCCAATGAGGCTTCTCCTCTTCCAGCGTACCCTCACCGAAATGTCAGCAAAATGGTACGTGAACCTAACAAGTGGGACCCATTCCACATTTGCGGCATTGGACACCTCATTTCTTACGTACTTCCAACTGCCAATCCGACATGATCTAGGCCTCAAAATTCTCACTGCGTTTTGAAAAAATATTTCCACCCACATCGCAGACCACATGCATGAGTGGCGTAGATGCCGCACATTATGCAAGATCGAAATACAACCTCCCTTTTTGTTGGATTGGTTTATCAATTCTCTCCAACCCTAAGATGTCGCCACATCCATTCCGCAAATCGAGGAAGAGGCTATTCTAAAAGCACAGCAAATTGATCTCATATATGCATAATCCGACTACATTTATATTATCCTCTCTGATGCCCCTCAACATCGGTCATTGGATCCCACACCTTCGGGATCGTCACATTCAACGAATCGGATTACTGGGTTTGTTTCCCATTTAGGAAAGGTTCCTCCTACCATGTTGGTTCCATTCAATATGGTTCCACACTACCCATCCATGCCACCTGCATCGATAACAACACCATTAGTTGGTCAATTATTGTATGGACCGTATATTCCTACTTACCCAAACGTTAGCCAAGCGACGACGATTCCTACACCGCCAATGGCACAAGTTGTTCCTACATCCACCTCTTATGGAACACAAACCACATTTATCCAACCCTGGGGGTATAACCCATATTATCCTTTCCCATGCCCAACCGGCCAACAACCTGCCCCCCACATGGGGGTTAACCTAGCTCAACCTTCTTAGGTTCAAAAAGCTCAACAATTTGAGAAATTGAACACCACAAATCCCCAAAATCCATAGAATCAGGGGAAGAAGAAAGGTACGAACAAACAGAATGAGTAGTCGGGGAAAGGGGGCAACCATCCTCCCCAGCAAAACGAAAATACGGGTAACCAAAATACAGGGACTAACAACCCCCACAAATAAGGGAAGAATCCCACCTCGAGGACCAATTATTACTGCTCCATTTGCAGTGATTATGGTCACTACATGCATCATTGTCCTGTTATCCCTAACTTCCAACAGTTGGTCGAAGCCAAAAAGAAGACGGTGACAAACCCTCCTCCGGCAGCGAATCCTCCCCAACCACAAACTACAGTGTTACAACAACCCTTTTCCAATCAAGTGGTAGTTACACAATAGCAAGACCCTCGCCCACTGACGACATCTCTTTCCAAAATATCTATATGTCGGACATCAACCTTGAAACACGAGCCAAAGGTTATGATGGGCCTTCCACCCCTAAGTAGAAGAAATTTATATCCCTCGGGGGTTCCTCTACAAATACCTCGACTGAACACCGAACAAATCCCATGGACTCAGAGAGTTCCACTTCGACGTACCCCTAATAACCCTCACATGAAAGCTGCCCACAATTACAGTATTGTGGATGACTTGGCTCAATCCCTGGAAACCATATCCACGTTAGAAGTGTTACACTCTTTCCCAACACAACGAAAGGAATTACTCAATGCACTTAGCGCCGTCGATCCATCCAACTTGCACCTCATGACCTTTGATCTCGACAAAGGTGATCTGTGACTACAGTCTTCAGTCGCATTTCAAGTTCTAGTTACGGTAAAGAATGTCATGATTCATCGTTGTATTATCGATGAAGGCGCATCCACTTGTGTTATGTTTGCAAAAGTCTGGAAACTATTAGGATCCCCTGAGCTGGTCCCCTCATTTATTGCTCTTTGCACATATGATGGGAGATCATCCCAACCAAGAGGATTATACCAAAAATTTCCCCATGGAGTTGGGGGGAAAGATGGTTATGACCGACGTCAAAGTATTCGACGCTAAACTCAACTACTACATCCTCTTGGGGCATAGTTATATGTAAGTGTTGGAGGGGCCTAGGTTGGCCTATCGACTAGGCCCTCCACCCGACCACTTTGAAGTATATGTCGATAGGTCGCATCGACTAGTATAGGTCGGTCGGTCAGTTAGACCGATAGACGGTTATATAACTGTACTGAAAGATATATATATATAGGTTGTTGAGCCGATGTACTAGCTAAATTGGTTCTATGACTATATTCTGCTCTTGCTGGTTAATATAAAGGCTTGTGATCTCTCTATCTGTCTCGTCTCTTGTATATGTATCATTGTGTCTGCTTGCTTATAACATGTAATGTATCTATGGTAACCGCATGAACCTTGGGACTACAACATCTAGTTTCATTGTCGGTTGATGCATGGAAGAAATAGCAGCATGACCTATGATTTCAGAACATGAGATTAGAGATTGTTGGGAGAAGAAAATCGCGAACTATCTGCAGAACTATGCGCGACGAAAAAAGATGACAATTAGCCAAGCGAGAGGTCGATTCTTCTTCGAGACCCATGAGAGATTTGTAGAGTCCGTGTCAACTGCCTTGAAGAAGCTTCTGGATGAAAAGACCAGTTGATGAAGCAGAGAGGAAGTTGTTGTGTAAGTTGATCAATGGAGGACACATGAATCTGTCAGAGTGGTGCAAAAATATTGCAGACGATTTCTGTGAAGAGCAGGCGATTGAAGACCGTGTCTCTGTAGATGAAGTTAGAAGAAAGTTCTTCACTGAATTAGCTGATCAATTTCTGTGTTCTCTGCCGACCTTATTGTTCAAATTTTTTATCGATAAAGGCGTTGCGCATATTGTCGAGACACGACCGTTGCTGCTCCCGCCCCTTCCGAACTCTAATTGGAAGGAGAAAGAATGGAAGTGGGAAAGATTTGTAAAGGAGCGCGAATGGGAATTCTTCTTGAACAAATGATGGTCTGTACTTCCCCAGTGATCTAGAAAACTTCGGGCTGACATTGGGGGGGTGACGAAGCATGTTTTGATGTACCTAGTTTGATGAAAAACAACATATGACAAGACGACATGGCCAGCAGTGGAATAAAATCCGACAAAGAAAGACTTTTGAGTCATAAAAGCACCCCAGATATCCAGAAAATTGAAAGAGAAAAGAGGAGGCAGCGACGCGAAGAGCTGCGGGAGTAGGAAATTGTGCTCTGAAGGACATGAGGATCAAATGTCGCGACAGATGCAGAAGAAAATCTGCTAGAGTCAAGTTGATCCCGCGATGATCGGGGCGTCGAAGAAAACCTGTCGTTGATGGATGAAGACTTGTGGATAGAGGGTGGTAGAGCTCTCCAAGTTTAGATACCTGAAATGGTAACACCTCCTTCTCCATTTCATTTAACATAAAGTGTTTGGGTGCAGGAATTTGTCAAAGAAAATCTTGGTCTCCATGATGGTCAGTCGGGAATCTGGAGTCATCGAAGTGACTCGAAGGCGATGATATCAATAGATTAATGATTCATCGGCCTGAAGAAGGAAATTGGGTGTCCTTTCAACCTGGATTTTCAAATAGAAGTTTTCATCTAGTGTACTCAGAACATGAAGAAGCACCCCCCTGCCAATACCAAATTTGAGTGACTCGTTGAGTACGTCGAAAAGCTCGAGATTCAGTGAAATCCCGTTCGAGCAGAACTTTAATTGGATTTCGACAGAAGTGGTAGAAGAAAACAGACCTGGCGAAATAGAATAGGTTCTAGTTACTGGCTCTGAAGACAGAGAACCCAGTCCAAATAGACAGCTAATTCAAGCTAACGAAGCACCTAGTGCTGGTTGTGGAAATAATCCTCCTACACCACCATCAGATTCTCAAAACAATATACCAGCAGATATGTCGCACTCAACAGCACACCTTCCATTCTATGAAGGTGACGAAGACCCGGCAAGACACTGGTTTGTGTGCGAAGCAATATGGACAGGCAATCAAATCACCAGCGAAGAAATACAGGTTTCTCAGTTTGTTGGTTCGCTGAGAAAAAGAGCACTGACATGTTATATGGGGTATATAACAAAATAACCAAATGCAACCAAAGCACAAATTAAACAAAGCTTTTTGGCCTTTTTCATCATTGAAGATGCGACATACCTGGTGGTCGAATGACTGAAGACAATAGTCCAGAAGCTGATAGAAACTGTTAAGGAGTATGACAAGAGGTTCAAAGACCTCCTAAGCAAGCTAGACTATGAGATTGAAGAAAAGCTATTAATCAAATGGTTTATTGTGGGTCTCATAAGTAAAATCAGAATACATGTCCGTCGACATAATGTTAATACTTATGCAGAGGTGTTAAAAGTAGCCCTAGAGATTGAAATGGATGACGAATACCCTCTAGTCTCCATAGATAGACATGTTGATGAACGACTTGAAAGTATGGAGCAGGCTATTCGAAATATGACTCTAAAAGGGCCAAAATTATGGTGTACAACATGTCGAACTTCAGGACATACCAAAGACTCTTGTCGAATTGAGGATCGGCAATAAGAAGTTAAACTCATTCAATCCAGATGCTTTTGCGATCTGTGCAAAGAGTATGAATCGCATACCATAAACGATTGCCCATACAATCTGAAAAACAGGAAGGAAAAACGGTGTCAAATTTGTGAAGTCAATACACATGCAATTGAAGAATGTCATTTGAACCTGAAAAATCGACAAAATTACCATGCAGTGTACCAGAAAAACTCTGTTGAGTAGCATCATGACAGAAATACAGGAAGCGACAGGTTTGAGAGAAATGATGGAAGAAATAACCGGTACAATCAGCACAAGAACGACAGATACCCAAGTTATAATGACCGTCAATATGATCGGCAATATGACGGCTACAATAGGCGCGAAGGATACTAGAGTCATGGTCGTGATGGTGGAGGTCGCGGTGTTCGACCTAATCGACCTGGTTTGTGTTTCACATGTCTCAGCGAGGATCATCGGCATGCAGAATGCCCCTATAAGGAAAGAACCGATCTTAAATTTTGTACAAAGTGTGGGGTAGGCAATCACTTTTTAGAGGATTTCCCTACCATGATTGAGAAAATAAATAATAAAAAGAATATTCATGTCTTATCTTGTGTTTCAAAAAATGATGTGCTTCGTACAAAAAACTTGCAAATTGTAACTAGGCAAGGTACTCACATTGGTCAAGATAAGCCACAGATAAGTAAAATTATAGATAAAGAGGATTACCCAAATCCCACGAAACAAAAATCTGTGTACAAAAATGTATCCGACATATTTCATGACTTAGCAGCACATGAAGATAGTGAAGAAAACCGACAGGAAGTTCTCACTGAATTGTTCAGATTAATTTCAAACGATGAAGCTGTAGGAAAAATGATTGACCTATTGCATAAATTGAAATATAAACATGTCCAACAAAGACAAACTAAAAACATTTGCCGACTAAATCAAAAGGAGAAAAATGATGCTGACCCATTGGTCGACCTCGACATAAATGGATATCATGTACGACAAGTCGTACTAGATTTTGGCTCCCAAGTGAATATCATGACTCGTGATACCTGGGACCAACTCGGTCGACCACAATTGCAAGAATCATGCATTTATGTAAAGCTCGTAGATCAAGGACTAATTGAGCCAATTGGAGTATGGAAAGGAGTCGAAACTTCCATTAAAGGCATCACAACAAAAGTAGATTTTTAGATCATTAATCCCAAGGATGATGCGAGTTCTTTCCCAGCCTTGGTCGGTCGACCTTGGGGGCGAAAGATGAAGGCTTCAATTTCCTTAGACAAAAGTCGCATCAAGTTGAAAGGCAACGGGTAGAAGGCGATCGTACCAATCTTCCCATATCAGGGAGAACCATGGTCGGAACCTGCAGAAGCAGATAATGATATTCGACAATCGTATGAAACCAAATTCCCAAGGAGAACTTCACCTTGGAGATCCTGTTTCACTCGGATATAATTTCGATGCAGAACTCTATGAATGGCAGATGGAGAACTATGATTTGCATGCGAAGGAATGTTGGATGGTGGAAGCCATCTCAAAGAAGCAAATAAAGAAGTGTCTCTCAATATCATATACACCGAAGATATTTGAATTGAAAATGCGAGCATACCCAATAATTATTCCAGACAGAAGTGCACAAAAAGGTGATTTAACATTAAGGTATAAAGAATGTGATTCACCTACTGTACATGTTGAACATGTATCAAAACATGTCGGAGAGCAAGGCCGACTACAAAGTCTAGTAGAGACATTTACTGTTCAGGCTGCGAGATGGTGGGACACCCATCAGTCGAAACTCCAAAGTTGGAATACTGTATCAACATTTTTTATAGAAAACTGACGACTCGGGCTGACATCCCTCTGTTTACACAAGGACAAAATCCTGAAATCCACATCGACTGTTGCGAAAGAGAATGGAGAAAATTGGGCTATAAAGATGAAAGAGCATGGCCTCACCTCTTCCCCAGAACACTTGATGATCTACCTAATAAATGGTATAAGATGGAAGAGGCGAGAGGAGAAACTTTCATTTGGAAAGATTTAAAGGAAAATTTTATTAAGGATTTCTAGTTTTCTCCATAGGAGGACAAGTTGGTCGAAGCAAGTAGAACTATCAAAGAATTTATGCAGCCAACAGAAAATTCAGTACTTACAGGAAACAATAGATTACTTTCTGACCTACTACTTGCTATAACATAAAGTCGACAGAAAGCCACCATTCGACAAGACTAAGCCTAGAAACGAAGAAATCAGTCGCAAAGAGTTTTCAATGGAGACAGGATCACCCCAACATGTCGAAGGTCGTAAGAACAATCTTTAGCACAGAGATTGTCGAAAAAGACGAACCCGAAAGGTTATCGGAAAAATACTTTCCACTAGCATTCACACAAATCAAAGAAGGTGAAAGACTTATAAGTGACAGTCGTGCACTTGAATGGATGGACGCGAAGATTAAAACAAAGGAAGTAGATATTTCAAATGACGACCAACTGAAAATGGAAAAGATTGGTGATTACTGGAATGAGGAACAAACAACAGAAATCTCCAGTATCCTCAAAGAATTTCAAGACGTATTTGCTCGAGATTATAAAGAATTGAAAGGTCTTGTGCAAGAGATGGGCGAGATGAAAATTGATATTAAACCAGACGCCGGGCCAATAAAGAAAAGACCCTACAAACTTGCTCACAAATATAAGGATATTGTTAAAAAGGAAATCGATAGTATGCTTGCAGCAGGAATCATATATCCTATCGATCAGTCAGAGTGGGAAAGCCTGATGGTTGTTCACCCAAAGAAACAAGATCTGACACGACTGAGAATCTGTGTCGACTTTCATGAGCTAAACAAGGTAACACTCACAGACCCCTTTCCAACTCCCTTTGCAGATGAAATTATTAATTAAGTTACAGGGCATGAGTGATACTCTTTCACGAATGGATTCTCGGGGTACAATCAAGTACCTATTGCAAAGGAAGATCAGAAAAAGACAATATTCATGTGCGAGTTTGGGTCATTCACGTACAAAGTCATGCCCTTTGGTCTGAAGAACGCACCAGTGGTCTTCTCAAGAATTGTCGTCAAAGCATTTCAAGAATATATCTACAAAACCATGGTTGTCTACTTTGATGATTGGACAATCTATACAATGCTAAAGGATCATTGCAAATGGCTTCGACTGATGTTGGAACGGTGTCGGCAGATAGAGTTGTCGCTGAACATTAAAAGTGCATTTTCGTGACACCTATTGGAGTATTACTGGGCCATGTAGTTTGCAAAGAAGGAATGAAGGTCGACTATGCAAAGATCAAAATCATTCTCGACCTAAAACCTTCAATTAATCCAAAAAAAGTGCGGACCCTGTTGGTTCATACCGGATATTACAGGAAGTTCATTAGACATTAATCCGATATGAATTACCCTCTCGAAGAGTTGTTAAAAGATGATCAATATTACAGGTGGACGGAGGAGTGCGACATCTCATTTAACACGTTGAAAAGAAAAATGGTCGAAGCACCCATCCTCTGATTCCTGAATTGGTCGAAGAAATTTCATGTGCATATTGATGCGTCTGGAATAGCAGTCGGTGCCATTCTAACACAGCCTGGAGAAGATGGAATGGATTATCCTAATGCATTCGGCAGACAGAAATTGAATAAAGCCGATAGAAGTTACTCCACGACCGAAAGAGAAGCATTAGGTATGGTATTTGCACTGCAGAAATACCGTCATTATTTATTGGCTAACCCCTTTGTATTTTATACAGATCATCAAGCTTTAAAATACATAGTCAATAAACCATTGCATCATGGGAGGTTGTGTCGCTGGCTCTTACTGTTTCAAGAATTTGAATTCGAAGTAATTATTCGACCCGGAAAGGCTAACGTTGGACCAGACCACCTGTCGAGAGTCGACACAGGAGAAGAGCCAAAAGGAATTGAAGATGATGTTCCGGACGCACACTTGTTTCGTATTGAAGCAGTCCATTAAGAACTTGCGGAAATTGCACAATTTCTCGAGGATGGACAAACCCCTGAAGGAATGACTGAGAAAAAGAGGAAGATCCTGGTGATGAAAGCAACTCCCTACACTCTGATCAATGGATTCCTCTACAAACTTGGCTTGGATGATATATTACGTCGATGTGCTCTTGAGCATGAATGACATAATATACTTGTAGAAGCTCATTCTGGACCGGTAGGACGACATTATCATGCAGACATAACAGCTAGAGAAATTCTGCAAGTCGGACTGTGGTGGCCGACAGTTCATAAAGACTGTCGAGAATTTGTATCTAAGTGTGATAGATGTCAGCGTATGGGTCGACCGCTCCTAAGAACATAAATGCTACTGGTCCCAATTAACCCTAGCCAAACATTTGAAATTTGGGCTATCAATTTTATTGGACCATTTCTAGTAGTGGGGAGGAGGACAGGTGCTCGATATCTTATCACTGCTGACGAATATGTCACCAAGTGGGCAGAAGCAGAGCTGGTCAGAACATGTTTAAGTGAAATTGCCGCCAAGTTTATTTATGAAAATATCATAACACGTTTTGGATGCCCCTTAACATTAATAAGCGACCAAGGTACACGTTTTGTATGCAAAACTATTGAAGCACTAACCAAGGAATTTGTTGTTGATCATAGACTAAGCACAACATACCACCCTCAGTCGAATGGCGCTGTAGAGTCATTCAATAAAACACTTACAAGAGGACTGACAAAAATATGCAACACAGAGAAAGACGACTAGGATGACAAAATACCTGTTGTTCTCTGGGAATATAGAACAACATATAAAAGAACGACAGGTCAGACACCTTTCTCACTTGTCTATGGACAAGAAGCAGTCGTCCCATTGCATTTTCGACGACAAGCACTGACCATTGCAGCAGTCTTGCACATTGATGTCGAAGATGCTCGACAAGAATGGTTATTACAACTGTCTAAGTTGGATGAAAGTTGAATGATGGCGATTGAACATCAACAAGTCCAAAAGCAGCAACATAAAGTGTGGCACAATAGAAATATCAAATAGAAGAATCTGTCAGTTGGAGACTTGCAACTCCTCTATAATAGCCAAATAAAAGGGAAACCGAAGAAGTTGCATACGGAATGGATGGGACCCTATATTGTCGAAACATTAAATCCCAACGGATCAGTCCGACTGAAAACACTACAAGGAAATAGTTTCAAGAAAGTGGTAAATGGCGCTCGACTTAAACGGTACAAGTCGTGAATATTTAAAAAAAAAACGGTTAGAAGTAACCGAATGAGAGAAAGTACTATAAGCAATCAATTACACAGCGAAGCATGACAAAAGCAGAATGACGAGAGATTGGAAAAATAAGGATGGAAAGAATAAAGAGAAAGCCCGGCGCATAACCGTCGATATTATATACATTGACAAGAACGCTGACGAGTTGCAGAGGAAAATCAGGCACGACAGAAACAATGGAGCTCGAATCGACAAAACTCATCTAGAGAAGGCCGTCGACATAACACATCAATGAGGTATCGCGACATAATGATGACAAAGAAATAAAGGCCAAAGATACCCGCGATGCCATAATTAATGCACCTGACAGGGCATCGATATCCTGTCAACCCAATTTAATACCTCCGTCAAATCAACCATTAATTCAGGCCTCTACGTCCCGTTCACCCGTACCGAGCAACTCCACCATAAATCCAGAGCTCAAGGATTCTTGGACACTCTTTTTCCGAGAACCTGAACTCCAAGATACAGAGCTCCCTGACCCTGTTGAAGCAACTTTCGCATTCTTGAACCCTAAATCCACCATGGCCTCCAGGAAAACCTTAACAGCTACCAGGGCTGTTGCAACGACGGTTAGAGAGCTGGAAAAAGAACAATCACCATTGGAAACAATACTCCAGATGATTCAGAACGCAAAAGCGTTAGAACCCACTTGGAAGAGAGCGTGGAAGGACATTGAATATTGGGGAGAAGGAATCAGATGGTCATTGGAGGGAGGAAGCTCAACGGCTACAGATAGCCACAATTTTGCAGTATATGAAGGCCTCATTGCTGGACAGCTTTGGAGGACTTAAAGAAATCATCGCACAATTCATTATTAGCAGGTATCACAATGGCAAGCTCTATTTCGATGTGCCAGTCCACATTGATGGAGCACTTATCCATAAAATAATCGGGTTGTCACATAAGGGAGATGTTGTACCGACAAGTTCAGGAGCGGACTTGGTCAATGAATTTGTCGATACTCCTGTTGGAAAGAACTCACGAGGCATAGTCGTGAGTCAAATTTTCTATGGTAACTATAAAACTGCTGCCAAGATTGTGTCGCATGCACTTTCACGGACAGGAAGGGGATTAGATTTGAATACTGACATGTTGGAAGATGTCAAGAATATGGCTATGTGTGGCAAAGTATACAAGTGGGCCAACTTCTTGGCCGACATTATCAAGTACACATGCCACAAGTGCCAAGACGAAGGGATTAGAATCTGTTACCCCTCTGTACTTATCTGGATTGCTATGACCCATCTTCGGCTGAAAGGAAACAAAGATTTCTCCCAAGAACGAATTGTCCTCATGGAGAATTTTTCGTTGTTTCGCTCCAGAAGCAAGTCGACATGGTCCATCAAAAGTTAAACTTTGGCTGAAGGCATGGTTTATAGATCTCAAAACAATAGCGACAAGATGGAGAGTACCACAGAATGTTCGACGATGTATACCCCCGACAGCACACATCCAACTTTCTTTGGATGATACAACGGTTTGGTACAGGGAAGGAGCAGCAGGTCAGGCTAAACGCCTCGACTACTACCCATCAGTAAATGAAATTTTCACGTAGTTGAGTTGACAATCCAATGAAGTACTGGCAATTCCAGCCCATGCCTGAAAAGTCGACTTCACATATGTCGAACCATTGATAGATGCGGAACAAGAAGAAGCATATGAAAGCCGGTTATACATGAATACCTTCACGTATCATCCCGAACCGGTACCTAATCCCAAGCTACTAGCACTTACAATGACTCCACACAAAGAATCAACAAAATCCATGGAGCAGTCGAACAACAGTACAGAGTCCGACAACCCAGAGCATCTTTTGACGGACGACAATATACAAAAGGTAGCAGCTGAACTACTTACAGCCCGACAGAATAAGGTGATACCGACTCAAGGGAAAGGAAAAAGAAAGGTAACCTTTCAAGAACCGATGGAAGAAGACGATATTGAATTGTATGACATCGCCACCCAGATTCTCGTAGATGCAGCTAAGAATAAGTTACCTGTCGAAGACCAGTTCATGAAATTTTTGGAAATAGATAGGTACCCAACTTCTAGAATTATTTTTAAGAAATCAAAAATTCCGGTCGAACCCCATGTCGACCTAACCATTCTTACTCCCCCTTTTTCCCCAAACACAGTAGAAGAGGAAATGACCCCTCTAGCATTACCTGCCCCTATTAACCCAGCAGATGTTGCTTTGAGTATGTTTATTGCAAACTTACCGACATTATGTCCCAACTAGCACGATATGGTCATTCAGCAACCAGTCTTTGCAACCATGGCTGCCACCCCACATAATTTGGCTCCCCCCCACAGTATTCAAATCGACAATTTACCTTTATCATCGACAGTACCAGATGTTGTCAGTCATAAAAAGATCCACCATATCAGAAACCTCGACCCATTAGGTCTAGTTTATTCACAACAAACAACTGTCTATACCCCTCTTCCAATCACATCATTAACACAACAAATGTGTCCACCTCGACCTACAGTCGATCAAAGTGAAAAGCTCCCCCAAGTCGTCACTCCTCATGTCGAGTCTGCAATTGAGTCAAGTCTAGTCGGTCTGGGTCCGTTCGACAATACCACTTCATTGAGTCCACTTTTGACATTAGTTGACCCACCATCATTCTCGACAAGTCAGTCGAGTCTCCCTGTCGATGGATCCAAGTCTAGTCCGGTGACACAGCAGCAAAGTAAAGAAGCAATAACGGCAGAAGAAGTTGAAGTTGCCTCAACTCAAGCCAAAGAACTAGCTGCAACTCAAGATTTTGCAACCGAAATGACAGAACCACCAGAGAAAACCAACATTCCAGACATTAGTCCAAGCAATATTGGTACATCCAGAGTACCAGTAAATATTCTACCAAGTGTCGGAACTATTGAACATGAAATTCCAGTTACTACCGAAGCAGTACCAAGTATACAAGTCCAAGCAGACCAAGTTGTTGCTAGCACGCAAGCAGACATCGACATTCAATCAGCAACAGCTGACAAAGACAAGGGACCAGAACAACAAATCACAAGTAAAGAAAAAGAGAAGAGTAGCCAGAAGAAACACAAATAAAAGAAGCGCAAATAGAGAGAAATTCAGCAGCAACTACAAACGCAACAAGCGCAGCAAGGTCAATCAGAAAACACTCTCTCAGTATACTTAGATCAATTTGGAGCTACTACCAGCTATTAGCCACAGTTGGCATCGCAAGAAGAGCTTTATTTACTTGAAGATGTAGTTTTCCGAGCACAAAGATGTCGTCGACAGGAAACAAAAGACCAGTTACTCCAGCTACAGGAAGAAAGGACTACATTTCTTGCTAAATGTGAAGACTTAGTGTTGGGTTCCAATCTATTGTTGTAAATTAGAGCTTAGCTTTAAAATTTCAATCCGGAATTGTAAACTTAGAAGCATGTCCAAAATATATGGATTAGATCTAGACTAGTTTGAAAAACATTCTGCTTTTGAAAATGAATCTAGCTTTTGGAAATAAATTTAAAACTACTCAGCTTATCGAAATGAATCTAAAGCTACTTAAATACTGTAAACTAAGGAATGCAAAAACTTTCTTACATAAGTGTACTCATTCGAATCCTTCAATTTATCAGCACTTAAATATTTGAAATAACAAAATCATAAAATTAAACTGTAACATCAAAACTCCGTTGTTGAGTGCAGGAATACATTGAGTTCTTTTACAAGAAGTCAGCTCACAAGGTATTTGAATTCCTCAACAGTTCAGTGTATATTCTAATGAAAGGTAAAACTGAAAACAACCTACAACGATTGATCAATCAAACATAAATCTTAACCCTGTTCTATGGCAAAACACTACTAGTAGCATATGAAATCGAATTTGATTTTAAAACTCAGATTGATAACTCAATTGAACTCTACAAGAACTTTAAAACAAATACCAATACGCATCAACAAGGAAAATGGGTGTGCAGGTTCGGTAGATAGGGCCCTCCATTGCTTCACTCACACGCGCAGGAAGAATCATAGAGCTCTCAACACTAAAATCTCTTTCACAGCATAAGAATGAACAAACATAAAGATATTTGAAATTTGAAGTCTTTATTTCTTTAGCATAGGTTCACCATTACCGGCCCGGAATTACATCTCGAATTCAAATACTTATACAAATTGTTTGAAAACTAAAAATGCTACAATCCTAGTGATTAATAATGGCATTCCCCTAATATCTCTACTATCCTCAAGATCGTCCTTCAGATCCATAAAAATAGACCAGAACGATACAAAATCGAAACTGTCCCTGTTTTTGTGCTAATTGGCAGCGCTGGAAAATTGCTTTGACTAGTGTTGACTTGCCACTTGTAGAACCTGTTTTATAAAGTTGGTAGAAATTCATCCATCCTGGGACATCGAGGATCCTTCTCTATCTTTCAGTTTGTACCCAGCTGGCCTGCAAGTATCCAATCTAGGAGCAATTACGGGAAGTCAATTAATCTTGTAATTTAATTAAAATCTCAATTTAAATGCTTTAAAATTTGCATAATTCAATTTATTTAAGAGCAACAACAATTTATACCTTTGATAATTGAATTTCAAGGTTCTATGGATGAAAATGAGGATTTATGGCAAAATATGAAGGATAATGGGGATAGATGAAGGATTTATAAGGCAAAATAGGTATCAAAATAGTGACCAACATCTCCCCCAAGAGGAAGCTATTGCATGTCCTCATGCACAAAACTGTTTTCAAAATTGAATATGCATATTCCATGCACAAAATTGTTGTTGTACTACTACTACTAATCCTTTGACATATCCCATGTCTGTGATGATGCATCTGTACTAGCTCGAGCTGCATAAAGGACCCTCAATCTCTGATATTTTGCTTTGAAAGATTTCTTTTGCTGATACCATTTGTATGAATGTTTAGAGATTTTCATCTTTTGAACCCGAAGCTTTCTATTTTTCTCCTTTAATTTCTCATTCTCTAGTTATAATTCCTTCACCTTCAATTTTAACTTCTCAATCTTTTTGTTATTCTTGGAAGATTTCTTCTTTTTCATCTCTATTGAAGGCTGCTCAGAGATAGTGTCCATTCCAACTTCCTCTTCTTCATTCTCCTGCCCTAAATACTATTTCTTATCTATTTCTGTGACTTGTTGCTCAAAGACTGGAGAAATGATGGCTGCATCCTCATTATCTTGCTCTTCTCTGTCAGTTGGAGTCTTTTCAATTGTTTGAACATCTATCTCCATAATTTCTTCTATAGTTTGTTGTTTAGAGATGATATTCATCTCTTCATCATGTTGTCCAATCTCACTTGCTAGACTTTCCTCTTGAATTTCCAAGGATTGAATGTATGCATAATGCTTTTGTTGTGCCTCATCATCATTCTCCAGTTCTTGCTTTTTCTGAGCTTGTTGATGTTTCCTTGATTTCTTCTCATAAGTGGTGAAGATCTTATCTTTCTCTTGGAATTTCTTCTCTTCTTTCACCGTGCTCCTTGTTCTTATTCTTCTCTTAGGTTGTTTTGGGCTTGTTGCCTTAGAGTCATCTTCATTATCTGTTATCATCAACACTTCATTTTTTTTCATTCCTCCCTTAGGTGGTTTTGGGCTTGTTGCCTTAGGGTTATCTTCTTCAACTACAATGCCTGCTATCATTAGCAATTCATCTTCTTCCATTCCTCCCTTATGCAGTTTTGAACTTGTTTACTTAGGGTTATCTTCTTCAACTTCAGTGCTTGCTATCATTAGCAATTCATCTTCTTCCATTCCTCCCTTAGGCAGTTTTGAACTTGCTGCCTTAGGGTTATCTTCTTCAGCTTCAGTGCCTGCTATCATTAGCAATTCATCTTCTTCCATTCCTCCCTTAGGCAGTTTTGAACTTGTTGCCTTAGGGTTATCTTCTTCAACTTCAGTGCCTGCTATTATGAGCACTCCTTCTTCAGGTATCTCTTTTGGTTCTTCAAACTCATTATGAATGGAAAACTGCTGCCATGTCAAGGAGTGTTTTTGTAATTCATATATGATGATTATCTTGATGAGCCCACAATGAAAAAGGCTTGTTATCTTGTCTTTAGCACGTGTTTTGACAGCTTTAGCCATCTTAGAAAGGATCTGTAATAGAAAATGAGGTATGTTAATCTCACAGTCACCCCTCAAATGCTGCATTATCTTGATGTGATAGATATATATAATCTTGAACCTTCCTTCACAAGTGATGAATCTCTGGATGATATATGCTATTTCATCCCAAGGATGAATCAACCAACTCCTTGGTATTCCTTTCTTCCATTGTACTGAGCCTGCCCTTGATCTGTATAAGAAGGGTGTCCATGCCTTCTCCTCAAACTGTTTTTTCTTAAAGAACCTCTCTCCCTATTGAGGTAACCCAATGATTTGTGCCATAATGTCCTCAGACAGTCTGAAGGTGAGGTTACCTACTATAGCCCTTTCACCATCAAATGAACAAGCAAACTCTAGGCTAACATTGTCATTCTGTCCATCAAACTTTTCAAAGAAGGGAACCCACTGTTTCCTCTCAAAAATTTCCATACATTTTTCATGAATGACAGAGGGATCGAATTTTTCTGGTTCTAGTCTAGACACCGTTTTGCAATTTCAACAGGAAGAATCGTTTTATGCAAATAAAACTTACAAGCAGAACTCGACCCTAGCTTGAAATTTTAAACTTAAAAAAAAATATGTTCTTAATTGTTTCTCTGTCATTCAAATCTAGCAAAACCTGGAAGTCGAATCTAACGAATCCTAAAACATTTCAAGTTTACCTTTCCCCTGGTGATTCCTTCCTAAACACGTCCTGAGATAAACACTTCTATGGCTGCGTGCAACTAGGGTTTCTCTTCATCATACCACATGAAAGATTCTTGCTTAAGATAATGGAGAAAAATCCCTGAGTTTACCAGTTAACAGACTGCGTTTTCTGATTTTCTATGCAGTGCCTTTGTTAATACCTCGTTTCCTCGGTTTATTCATCATTCCTTCACCCCTTCAACCATCGTGGGAGTGAAGTCTGGGACTTAACAAAGACGGTTGGGAAAATGAAAACACTTTGAATTTCAAATTGGAAGAGTGTGCCTCCCTATGTATAGGCAGATTTCATGGGGGTGAGTTTCAATGATTTCCCTCTTTCTTTTGCAATCATTTTTCAAATTGGCCACTGAGTTCTTCACATACCTTTTTAGTCCACTTACATACTCTTTTATCACTTTTGACTTGATGCATAAAATGCAAATAAAATAGAGTATGTAGGGAAAAATATAAATTAAATTTCGAATTTTCTAGGTTAAAGAACCCTCCTTACTTCTTTGAAACTGGATTTAAAGCTTGCCTGTAGGATACACTTTTTTTAGGCATGGATTAAAAAGTCTGAAAGTGCCTTTGTCATTACTGGACCACTAATTTTGATACCTAGGGTAGATGAATGGGTAAGTGAATGGGTAGATGGCTAGGATTGTGAGGCTGATAGCCATGTTGTCATTACTCAAAAACAAAGAACCATGCAAACTTTTAAAACATAAAAATAAAAATTCTTACATACTTGTTTGATATCCCTTTGTGCTTTCATGTTGCTTGAAGTGGCTGGTTTGTTGTTTTGTTGTAGCTTTTGATGGTCCTTCTGCTTTGATGTGTTCTCTGCTTTTATGTGTCTTCTGCTGCAACTATCTTGATGTTCCTTCTGGATGTAGCTTCTGTGTCTTTGTCTCAGGTCCCTCTGCAAATGAAATGTGCTTCTTCTCAGGTCCCTTCTAAAAATATGATCTTCTTATGCTGGCATCTGTAGGAGGCTTGGAGGGTTTCAAAACTTGAAAAGGAAAGCTTGATATGCTCATCCTTCTCAGCCCTATTTATTGACTTGTCCTCAAGTCGAACAAAATCTTTATTTGCTGCTAAAAACTGATATGGAAAAACTGCTTATTGGAAAAACAATCCATGAAAGAACTGAAACTAGGAATTTGAAATTGTTTTTGTTAATTTTCAATGGCCAAGTAAACTTGGTTTTCCAAGGAAAATTCGAGTGTATGTTGTGCCAGTTGCCTGGTTTTCACAACTAAACTCTTTTTTTTTTGTTTTTTATTTTTATTTTTTTATATCAGAATATTTCTAAGAAGAAAGTGAAGGAGAAACACCAGTGTGTTTGTCCAGCACCTCCATTTCCCTCTACTGAGAAATTTGTTGTAGGAAATCTTCTTTGTTGACAGGCTTAGTGTAGAGCTTTAACCTATGGCCATTGACCACACATGTATTCGCTTCAACATCTATTGTTTATAATTTGACTGAGCCATTGTCATAGACCTCTGCAATCTCATATGGACCAAGACAATGAGTTGTGAACTTGGCTTTGAAGTCTTTGAACTTTGAATCAAACAATAAGGCCCAGTCACCGATGTGAAATTGTTTCTTTTTTATGAACTTATCATGCCATTGGGCTCTCTGTTGTTGTACCAAAATATTTTGTTCTACTGCAGCTTGTCTCATCTCATCTAATTGATTTAACCACAGTATCCTTTCTTGTTGTGCTTCAAAAAGATCCATCCCTAAATCAACTGCTAATTTAAAAGTATGAATTTGGAATTCAATTGGTAACAGTACTTGCTTACCATAGACTAGCTGATAGGGAGAAAAACCAGTACTGTTTTTCCAATTAATTATGTCTGCCCATAAAGCTTTAGTAGCTTAGCTGACCAATCTTTTATGTGCATCTAGACTATCTTGGTTATGATTCCTTCCAAAGTTTTGTTGCTAGACTCCACCTGGCCATTGGCTTGTGGATGATAAGGTGTAGATTTTCTGTGCTTGATCTTGTATTTGGCTATTATCTCTTGCACCAATTTAGAAGTGACTTGTGCCCCTTGATCAGTAACAATCTCTCTAGGAACTCCAAATCTAACAAATATTTCCTCAAAGAGAAAGTTTACTACTGTTTGTTCTGTGGCTCTTGGTAATGGTTTGGCTTCCACCCACTTTGCAACATACTCAGTACATACCAAAATGTACCTCTTCCATTGTGAAGGTGGATTGATTGGACCGATGAAATCAAGAGTCCATTTTTTGAACGGCTCTATGGGGACTTATGGCTGGAGTGGCATCTCATCAGATGGTACTGGTCATCCCATCCTTTGACAAATATCACAGCTCCTAACATACTTCTTAGAATCTTTGAAAATAGAGGGCCAGTAATACCCCAAGTTGAGTATCTTGTATGCTGTTCTTTTATCTGCAAAATGGCCACCACACAGTTCTTCATGACAAACTTTTAAAATTTCTAAAACCTCATCTTGTCATACACATCTTCTAATGATAAGATCATATCTTGTGTAGAAAAGATCTCCATTGACCCATATGTGTCTAGCACTTTGCTTAATAATTCTTTTCTTTTCTTTTGATGACATAGATGGAGGTAGCTTTCCTGATGATAAATAGTTAGCTATATCAACATATCATGGAGTCATAACAGAAATAGCAAATAAGTGTTCATCAGGGAAGCTATCTGAAACAGGAACAACCTCACCAGAATTGTTTAATCGAGACAGAAAATATGCCACTTGATTTTCCCTTCTAGGTCTATCTAGGACTGTAATGTTGAATTCCTGCATCAATAATAGCCATATTGTTATCTTGCCATTAGTAATTGACTTGTTCATTAAATACCTTAACGCAGAGTGATCTATATGGACAAAGATTTCATAACCAGTAATGTAATGATGAAATTTGTTCATAGCATGAACTACTACCAACATCTCTTTTTCAGTAACTGTGTAATTTAATTCTGCAGGGGTTAGATTTTTGCTGATAAAGTAAATAGCATAATTCATGACATTCTCTTTTTGACCCAAAGAGGCCCCTATTGCAGTATCTGATGCATCGGTAGAGATATGAAATGGCAATGTCCAATTTGGTCCCCTTAAGATGGGTGTAGTTGAGAGCTTCTCTTTAAGTTTCTGAAAGGCAACTTGACAGTTAGTATCACAATGAAAATGTACATCTTTCGAAAGCAATTTGAATAATGGCAGAGCTATTTTACTAAAATTTTCAATAAACCTTCGGTAATAGCCTGCATATCCTAAAAAAATTCTCATATCTTTTTGAGTTTTTGGTTCTGATAAACTCACAATGATTTGTATTTTTGCAGGATCCACATTTATTCCAGATGATGAAATATGATGACCTAACACTATCCCTTCAGTTAACATCATGAAACATTTTTCATTGCTAAGGGAAAGATTTGATTCAACACATCTTTTTAGGATTCTCTCTAACTTTTCCAAGGAGTCATCAAAAGTATTTCCATACACAGAAAAATCATCCATATATACTTCAATGCATTCATGAGTTAAATCAGAAAAAATAGCTAGGACTGCTCTCTGAAAAGTAGTTGGAGCATTACATAGACCAAAAGGTAAAAGCTTATAGGCATATGTACCCCAGGGACATGCGAAAGTAGTTTTGTCCCGGTCCTCTGATGCTGTGCTAATTTGATTGTATTCGCTAAAACCATCTAAGAATGAAAAATAGTGTTTTCTAGCGAGTGCATCTAACACTTGATCAATAAATGGCAATGGAAAATAATCTTTAAGAGTTTCTTTGTTTAACTCCCTATAATTGACACAAATTCTCCATCTTCCATTTTTCTTGGGAACAACAACTAATGGAGAAACCCATTGACTGTCAGAGATAGGGTAGATAAATTCTACCTTTAATAACTTTTGCAATTCTTCCTTGACTATCTCTTTCAGTATGGGGTTCATTCATCGTTGAGGTTTCCGTAGAGGTCTGGTATTATCATCTGTGTAAATGTGATGAGTGCATGTTTCGTGATGAATTCCTAGCATGTCAGTGTATTCCCAAGCAAATGCCTTGTGATATTTATTCAACAATTCAATCAAGTGTTCTTCTTGTGATAAAGTAAGATGTGCACCAATATTCAAGTGTTTCCCAGGACTGATTTCGATTGTTTTGCTTTGGGCATTAGTTATTGAATGAACAGAAAAAATGTCATTAAGTGATGATTCTAAAGAATTAACTGTGCAATTTTCCTGAAAATTATGGCCTAAGACCTGATCTGCAATAACATATTGTATGTTTCTTAATTCTTCAGAGATATATGGTTCATAAATAAAGTAATCTAGCAAATCTTCATTATTTTCCTCTCGAAAATAAAAAAGTTGATTAATAGTTCAAATGGGCTGAATTACATCTTCTTGTTGCTCTTTTGTTTCATTAATCCAAGATAACTGATCTGTCATAGAAGGTCTTTGAGTAGGAGGATACAGTGTGATTTGTTTTGTTTCTATTCCATGGCAAATGATCATATTTCCTGCTCTACAACCAATAAAAGCGTTAGCTGTGGCCAACCAGGGTCTTCCGAGAATCAATGGATGCCTTCCTAGATTAGACTTTGGTTGAAGAACTATGAAATCTATGGGATATTCCCAAGAATCCAAAGAAACTATGATTTTTTCTAGTATTCCTTTTGGTGTGATTTTAGACTGATCAGCTAGCTCTAAGACTGTAGTGGTTGGTCTGAGATTTTTCAAGTCCAGATATTCCATTGTTTCCAGTGTCATTACATTAATAGCTGCACCTAAGTCAATTAATGTTTTCGAAATTGAAAAATTGTTGATAGTGATTGTTACCATTGGAATTCCTAGATCAACATATTTTTCAATAAAGACAGTATCTGACATTAGGCCTGCTAAATTCCCAATTACATGAATTGTTGGTGGATCCTTCTTTCTTTTATTAAGACATAATTCCTTAATTGCTTTGGTATAGATTGGAATATATTTTATGGCTTGCAACAAAGGAATTTTGACACAGACATTTGTTAATTCATTTAAGACATCAAAATCAGGAAGGGCAATTGATAATTTTTCCTTAACCAACCTTTCTGGGAAAGGAGGTGCTTGAGGAATTACTGTTTTACCTTTATGACTTTGTAAATCTAGCTGCAAATTTTCTATATTCATTTTTTTGGGATTTTTCTCTTCTTTTATGTGTTCTTCTATAATAACAGGAGATTCTTTTTCCAAAGTTTTTTCCATATCGCAAGTGGATGTTTTAAATAGGAAGGATTGAGTATGAAAATGTGGTTCCTTCATCAATATTATACATGGGATTTTCCACTCTGTTATTAGGATTGGGTACTGGCTGGGTTGGTAACTGCGTTGGTCGAGTTGGAGGTTGATTCGATGGTAGTTGAAGTTGTGGAGGTTGGGCTATTTGGGAAGCAAGGTTTTGCTGAGGAGGAAATGAGAGTTGATTCTGCTGGTACTGTGAATAAGGAAAAGACTGTTGGTAAGGTTGTGGATAGGAGTGCTTATATGTTTGATTTCCATGAGAATATCCTCGCCAACCTGGAGCAGATTGGTTTTGGTTTTGCTGAGGAGACCAAGTTTTCCAAGGCATAGGAGCATTCCATGAATCCTGAACAGGATATTGATAATTCTGAGAAGATTGTTGCATAGGGTCTTGAAACATACCTGGAAAGCGTGGCTGCCATGGTCTTTTCTGCACCACAAGATAGAGAGACTCCATGCTTTGACTTTCTTCCACTCGAGCTGCCTGTAATTATTTCAACCTAGGACAATCATCAGTGTTATGATTCTCTGTACATAATCCACAAATCTGCACATTATTTAGAGGGCATTCTTTTAATGGATGTTTCTTTCTACATTTAGGACAGAAAATTGACAGAGCTTGATCTTGTTGATCTTGTTGTTCTTGTCTCTTTTTAGTTTTTTATGTTTCAACCTGTGTCCCTAAAGTACTTAGAAGGTCATTTTTGAAATCTTCTAATAAATTTCCAAGCTCGGCTCTTGATATACCTCATGTTCCTAATTTGGTTATCTTGGAAGTTACATCCCTTTTTCCATTTATGGCTCTTCCTCGTGAATACTTTTGACATAACTCTGTAATTTCATCAAATGGTAGGTAATAAATATCCCCTTTCCCAATTACATTCAAAATGTCAAGATACTCATCTCTTATGCCTTTCAAAAAGATTGTCCTGGTGATATCAGGTGTCAAAGAATTATATTTGGATTTCTATAGGTTATACGAAAATCTCTCAAGATATTCTTCTAAACTTTCATCTTCTTGCTGAGACATCCTGGAAATATCATCTTTCAAATCTTTGGATCTACAGTATGCTTGGTATTTCTTAAGAAAAATATTTCTCATGTCATCCCAACTGGTTATAGTATGTTCTCCTAATCCCATGAACCATTTCAATGCAACAGCTTTAAGAGTAGCAGGGAAGAGGTGAATTTTGTGTGTCTCATCTGTATATCCATAGGTACGACATAAAATACCAAATTCAAACAGAAATGAATCTGGATCTTCAGAAGTCATGCCATAAAAGTTAGGTAAAACAGATGGTGGAATGTTTTTTCAGTTTTACTTCTTGTCCTAGGATAATACGAGTGTCTAAGATTGGAAATTTGAAAGTGGATTCATGTTCTTCTTCTACTCTTTCCTCTCTTTCATTTATTCTATCTTCTCGTCTTTTGTTTTCATGTTCCAGTCTTCTTTCATACTCTCTTCGTTGTTCTGGGGTTGGTCCTCCTCTTAATGTTTCTCCCTCAGCCATTTCTCTGTGTTTATTTTCCATCTCCATCCTACGTTCATACTCCCTGCGTTGTTCTAGGGTTAGTCCTCCTTTTTTAGATGTCTCCTTGTCAGTCATTTTTGCAGTATCTCTTTCAGTACTTATGGCAATGAATTCTTTCTTCTCAAATGGAGAAGTTCCTGTTATTTCTATTTTTGGGGGGGTTTTCACAAATCTTCCTTTTTTGTCTCTCTGTCTTGACATAAAACTAAAGTTTACTCTATGTTTTTGAATTTAAAAAAAAAAAAAACTAAACTTCCTAAGTCTAACTCTAAGTATGATTCCCTGGCAAGGGCGCCAAAATGTTGGGTTCCAATCTATTGTTGTAAATTAGAGTTTAGATTTAAAATTTCAATCCGGAATCGTAAACTTAGAAGCATGTCCAAAATATATGGATTAGATCTAGAATAGTTTGAAGTACATTTTGCTTTTGAAAATGAATCTAGCTTTTGGAAATAAATTTAAAACTACTCAGCTTATGGAAATGAATCTAAAGCTACTTAAATACTGTAAACTAAGGAATGCAAAAACTCCCTTACAGAAGTGTACTCATTTGAATCCTTCAATTTATCACCACTTAAATATTTGAAATAACAAAATCATAAAATTAAACTGTAACATTAAAAATCGGTTGTTGAGTGTAGGAATACGTTGAGTTCTTTTACAAGAAGTCAGCTCACAAGGTATTTGAATTCCTCAATAGTTCAGTGTATATTCTAATGAAAGGTAAAACTGAAAACAACCTATAGCGATTGATCAATCAAACATAAACCTTAACCTTGTTCTGTGGTAAAGCCCTACTTACAGCATATGAAATCGAATTTGATTTTAAAACTCAGATTGATAACTCAATTGAACTCTATAGGAACTTTAAAACACATACCAATACGCATCAACAAGGAAAATGGGTGTGTAGGTTCGGCAGAGGGGGCCCTCCACTGCTTCACTCACACACGCAGGAAGAATCACAGAGCTCTCAACACTAAAATCGCTTTCATAGCATAAGAATGAACAAACATAAAGATATTTGAAATTTGAAGTCTTTATTTCTTTAGCATAAGTTCACCATTTTCGGCTCGGAATTACATCTCGAATTCAAGTACTTATACAAATTGTTTGAAAACTAAAAATGCTACAATCCTGTTGATTAAAATGGCATTCCCCTAATATCTCTACTATGCTCGAGATCATCCTTCAAATCCATAAAAATAGACTAGATCGATACAAAATCAAAACTGTCCCTGTTTTTGTGCTAAGTGGCAGCGCTGGAAGATTACTTTGACTAGTGTTGACTTGCCACTTGTAGAACCTGTTTTTTAAAGTTGTTAGAAATTCATCCATCCCAGGACATCGAGGATCCTTCTCTATCTTTCAGTTTGTGCCCAGCTAGCCTGCAAGTATCCAGTCTAGGAGCAATTACGGGAAGTCAGTTAATCCTGTAATTTAATTAAAATCTCAATTTAAATGCTTTAAAATTTGCATAATTCAATTTATTTAAGAGCAACAACAATTTATACCTTTGATAATCGAATTTCAAGGTTCTATGGATGAAAATGAGGATTTATGGCAAAATATGAAGGATAATGGGGATAAATGAAGGATTTATAAGGCAAAATAGGTATCAAAATAGTGACCAACACTTAGCTCAGCAAGTTATCCCACGTTCATCAAGTCCCGACACGACATCACCTCTCGACAGAGCATACCGGCTATTCGAGTTTGTCGTGTCGATGCTACAAGCCAAGCTTCTCAAAAGGCAACAGTACCAGGCTGTCGAAGTATCTTCTCTCATGACAAATCAGTTTGCAGCCTTCGCAGCAGCTCTCATTTTACTCAAGCAGTATGATAGTCAAGCAAAACAACTTGCCGAAGTCTTGCACAACTCGTATGTACATTATGGCAAAGTCTACAAAGAATTGCAAAAGATAAGGACATTGTTATGCACACTTCACTGACAGTGTTTGACTGCAGAAGAGGCACTTATTGAAAGACTTGATAATCAGATCATCATGGAAAATAAAAAAAATTGGACAAATTAGAAAAATAGGAAACACGGTGGATATCTCAAGCACGTTGCGACCTCAATAAGCTTGAAGAAATTCAGCCCTGACTTCGACATTTACTTGCTGCTACCCATGAAACAATCACCATATTTGGACCTGACATGATCCATTTACAGGCTATATCCACCCACGACAAGATGGAAAACTTGTCGAAGCTCACGACATTGACTATCGACATTCAAAAAATTTTGCGCACTTGGGAAGAGTTCCAGCACCACCTCTCTGTTTCTACCGAAGTTATTCTTGAATTCTGCTTACAGACATCTGGTGTTTCCAGCTCCAGCTTACCTTCGTCATAACTGTATTAGTAATCATTTTTGTATTTTTTATCTCTCCATTTCTTTGGGACGAAGAAAGATTTTGAGGTGGGGGAGATGTTGGAGGGGCCTAGGTCGGCCTGTCGACTAGGCCCTCCACCCGACCACTCTGAAGTATATGTCGATAGGTCGCGTTGACTAGTATAGGTTGGGTCGGTCAGTTAGACCGAAAAACAGTTATGTAACTGTACTGAAAGATATATATATCGATCAGTTAGACCGAAAAATGGTTATGTAACTGTACTGAAAGATATATATATATATATATATATATATATATATATATATATATATATATATATATATATATATATATATATATATATATATATATATATATTTATTTATTTATTTATATAGGATGTTGAGTTGGTGTACTAGCTAGATTGGTTCTATGATTGTATTCTGCTCTTGCTGGTTAATATAAAGTCTTATGCTCTCTCTATCTATATCATCTCTTATATATGTATCATTGTGTATGCTTGCTTATAACATGTAATGTATCTATGGTAACCGCATGAACCTTGGGACTACAACAGTAAGCCATGAAGGCGGTCGCCTCTCGGTCTTTCGTATCATGATGTTTCCCTTAAACGGGAAGGTAGTTACCCTCAACTAGCTTAACTACTATGATCCCAACACCACAAGAAATACCGACAATGTCCTACCGACTGTACTAGGCGAGGATCAACTGTATGTTGACAATGCCCTCGACATGTACAAGGACTCCAATTTGTTAGGAGTATATTTGGGACCACCACCAAGGATCCCTATAGAAACCGATGGCCTAATGTGCACAATTGTCACCGCCGAAAATGGAGCCGCCTCCACCTCAACACCATCATTAGCACCACCGCTAAGTCATGACATTGAATCGGTACCGCCAGTCTTTAAAATACCATCACGGGTGTACAAGGGTCATGGCTCAGTTAACTCTACCAGGTCTAACATTGGGGATCCCGATATGGTACCTTACACCCTACCCAGATATGGATTCCAAACCAATCGCCCATTATGATTTTGTCTATGTTTCGGCTGCTACGCCTATAAGGCCTGTAACACATTCAGTTACGACAGCCCAACCTATGACATCCGCAACTAAACCATAATCAGTCATCATTAAGACTGCCAATGGGGGACCAAACAACCTAATTTGAACGGTCCCATATTACCTAACCCGACATCTAATTCATTAGAAACTGCTAAGCCTAAAGCAGGGGGCATCAACCAATAGGACTTAAAATCCCCAATTATGATCAATACTCCCAATCAAAGGGTCACACCGCCATGTTCTCTTTGTGGGAACCAAGGCCACACAACCAACTTATGTCCTACTCTATCGGAGCTAAGGAATTTTCTCAACACCCCGGTTATCATCACGCATGCTCCACCAACAATGAAAGGGGGTACATCTCCCTCGCTTACATCTAAGTCGAATACATTGCGTACGAATCACGCATGTTCCATATGCGCTCAGTATGGTCACTATACACATCATTGCCCTGACCTCCCTGGATACCTGGAGGCCTTGGAAACCATTCATCTCACCCAACCCTTGGAAGATACCTCACCTCCCTCATCTTCAGAGGAGGATCCTATCAATATGAGTACTCTAGTGACCCCGACCAATCCCTCCCCATGGTGCGTTGATGCCATACCCGACCAACAATTTCCATGACATCCACAAATCCTAACCATTGTCTTAAATCATACTAACGCCACTCAACCATGTCACTCATGCAACTTAATGTCTCACCACTCATTCCAATGTCCTCTCGTCGTCGCATTTCACACTTTGAGTGCAACCCAAAGTCATTTAACCGATAACCTCACCCCTAGTGGGACCACCCTTCCTACAATAATTGAGGAGGATACCGAACCAATATAGTACAACGTTGACAATAGAACATCACATCCGTTAGATACCTCGAGAGATATGGATCCCCATCACCGATTTCTTGTGAAGTGTTGGATCCCTTAATATTTCCTCAAGAATAAATTAAAGCACCCACCCTAAATACCTCTGAATACCTCGACATCCTGTATCTCGATTCAATCCCTCTTCCTTCCTAGAATGAAGACCCCGGTACCTCAGACGAATATAGCTAGAATAGTATATCTTCGCCACAAATGAAGAGATAATCGAGGCCATGAAAACTACCAAACCTCCATGGGACTCCTTCCATCATAGGTCCTCAACAACTAGTAAGAAGGAACCACACACACTACCCACTAAACAACAATATACAATTGAGTCAAAATACATTCTACCCCCTAGTCATATCGACTAGTTCAAGAATCATATTCCTGCCCCAGATGCATTCGAAGATGGTAATCTTGCCAATATCTCCCCTACCATATAGGTCGATTTATCTGTTACACAAGGAGTCATCGAAAACATCTCTATCGGGGCTTCTTGCTCACCATAGGAAATTATTGATTTCACTACTCTCTTCAAATAATTTCATGACATCTTCACATGATCCTACGAAGAAATAACATGTTTTGACCCAACAATTGTCTAACATCATATTGACACTTGGCCCGACGCCATCCCCGTCCGACAAAAATAGCGCCCGGTCCACCCTTCTAAGGCCCTCGCAATCAAAGCCGAGATTGAGAAACTCTTGCAAGCTAGATTTATTTTTCCCATTGCTTACACATCATGGGTGTCTAACCCCATCCCGGTTAACAAAAAGCAAGGAAATATTCGTGTTTGTACTGATTTTCGAGACCTCAATTTAACCTGCCCCAAGGATAACTTTCCCACACCATTCATTGACCAAATCGTTGACTCATGTGCCGGTAGCCAAATGTTGTCCTTCATGTATGGGTTCTCCAGATACAACCAGATACACATTCATCCCCAAGATCAGTATAAAACTGCAATTACCCCACCATGGGGCACCTTTTCCTACAAAGTCACGCTCTTCAGTTTGAAGAATGCCAGAGCCACTTTCCAGCGAGCAATGGCATACATTTTTAATGACTTGGCTCACATCATCCTCACCTTTTTAGACAACCTTATAGCCAAGTCCAAAAAATGATGTGATCACCTCCAAGACCTTTGGACCATCTTCACAAGATGTCGCAAGTATAATATATTCTTAAACCCCCTCAAGTGTGTATTTTGCGTCACTGTTAGTCGCCTCTTAGGATTAATTGTTTCCAAATATGGAATCACCATCGACCCTTCCAAGGTTCAAGCCATCTTGGAATTACTAGCCCCAAGGACACGATGCCAGTTGCAGAGTGTCCAAGGTAAGGCCAACTTTCTTCATCGTTTTGTTCCCGATTATGCTACTTAGGCCCATGGATTTTTACGGCTTCTCATAAAATACCTACCATTTAAGTGGGATGACTATGCCCAAACCGCCTTCGATGCCCTCAAGAAAGCATTGTCACTAGCCCCCTCATCTCTTCTCTAGAATTTGATAAAGATTTCATCTTATATCTATTTGCGTCAGCTTCCGCTGTGGCCAGCGTACTAGTCCAACCTACCGAGGACCACCAAGAACATGTCATATATTATGTCAGCAAAATCCTCATCGAACTTGCACTCAACTACACTCATGATGAGAAGCTTGTGCTTGCAGTCATCCTCTTTGTACATAAACTCTATCACTATATTTTACTTCAAAAAACAACAATCTTCGTTGATTCCAACCCTATGCAATACATACTTAGTCGTAGGCTTATTAATAGTAAGTTTGCACGTTGGATCATTATCTTACAAGAATTCAACCTCAAATTTGTTATTCCCAAAAGCAAGAAAGCCATGGCCTTAGCCAAACTCATTATAGACCTTCCATCTACCACCACAAGCGAGTTTGTTCAGGACTAGTTACTCGATGAGCACTTGTTTCTCATCATGACCAATGATCCTTTGTACGACGATGTTCTCCTTTATATCCTCACCCAGAAATCTGCTCCCCACTTATCTCGCGATGATCGCCGCATAATCTGTCACTAGGCACCGTGATACCTCCTCATCGGAGACATCCTATATCGTCACGCCATCGACACTATTCTTCAACGATGTTTAATGCATGAATAATTTGAGCAAGTTCTTAATGATTGCCATAGCGGCACGTGTGGTAGCCACCTCTCTGGACTAGCCACCGCCCAAAAAATATTACAAGCAAGGTATTTTTGGCCCTCTGTATTCAAATATTGTGTCTATGTCGTCAAACTGTCCGTGAATTGTTAGGTCTTTTCCTGCAAAACACGGTCCCCCATGCACCACTCCATCCAGTCATCATTGTTGGCCCATCTTGCAAATAGGAAATTGAATTTATGGAATTACACCCAACTTCGGCCCAAGGTCACCACCATTTAATCATCGTCGTCGATTATTTCACCAAATGGGCCGAAGCAATGCGCACATTTGATTGTAAAGCAGTGACCACAGCATGGTTATTCTTCAACGACACCATCTCCCTCTTCGGCGTTCCCAAACAACTTGTCTCGGACAACGGAAGACATTTCTATGATGAAACGTTCGAAGAATTGTCACGACTATTAGGATTTAAACACAAATTTTCAACCGCTTACTACCCTTAGGAAAATGGCCAGGTTGAAGTTGTTAACAAAATCCTCAAAACTATGCTCCAATGCACAGTGGATAAAAATAAAACTAACTGGCACCACATGCCCTTTTCTACCCTTTGGTCTTACCACACTTTAGTCAAGACTGCCACAGGTTTCACCCCATTTCACCTTGTCCATGGTGTAGAAGCCATCCTCCTGATTGAGTGTCAAATCCCTACCCTCCAATTCGTTGTCGAGTTGGTACCTAAAACCCCTGCACTGGAACAACACCTATTCACCTTGTAACACCTTGATGAAGAACAATGTGACTCTCTTCAACAAAATGAAGCCATGAAAGTTTGCTCGAAGGCACACTACGATCGACAAATCCGACCCCACTCCTTCAATGAAGGTGACTTGGTTCTTTTATTCAACGTGCCAAGAAATACGGTAAACCAGGACTCGGTAAATTTGTACTAAATGGATAGGCCCTTATGTCGTTAAGCATTGTATCCCAAAAGGAGCCTATACCTTAACCGACCATGAAGGTATCTCCCTCAAGCACTCGGTTAATGGATTGTACCTCAAACGGTTCTATCCTTAATACTTAGGTACCCCACATCGAGGAAATGTTCTGGTTCTTTGGATTTTGCATTGCAAATAGCTAGGTCATGCTTGTTACTATACTTGGGTATGTGCGCCGTGTGTGCAGGATCTTGACTGAGACAAGTTCGCAACTCTTGTTTGTGTAAGAACAAGGCTCCATGCTTCATTAGATGGCGCAAAAGTCCCTACCATAGGTATCATTCTGAAACTGTCATATAGGCACTATTTACCGCCCTTTTATAATGCATTCACCAGTATTCCTGCTAATAACATTAGGGCCCTCATTCCCTGCCTTAATGTGCCATCAACATCATTACCAAGAATAGCATGTTCCTCCATGGGTGTGTGGACCATTTCCATCCCGACCATCAATTGAAACCCATGATGTCGACCCCCCACAAGTTCGAGGAATCTGACCCAGCTTGAAAAGACCCTCCCTTAGAGTATCATTTTACAATTGCGCATTTACTCCACCAAGTAGACCTCGTTAGATCCCTCGACACATGTTACGAGAAAAATTCACAAATCCCTCGACTGATGCCTCCATGAGCACTTTACCCTTCGCAATCCCCCTCGTATCATCACCCCTACAAAGACACCCATGGGGCCCCCACCCTCAAAAGAAACTAGTTCTATTCAGTTATCCCGCAGGTATACATTGCATGGCATCATTTCATGGGGCACCTGTCTTTGTGTCTGCAAGTTATCCCTCGCTTCATCATTGGAAAGTGTCCCCCGATCCACTCAAAACGGTGGGGACTCCACCCATCATAAAATTGGTCCCTCGTCACACCCAAAACTGTGGGGACCCCACCAATATTCTTTATGTACAAACAGTTCCCCTATCACCTCACATTGCGGGAACACCATATTATTTTGACAGTAACCCATGGTCGCCTTTGATCGATGCATTTGAGTTTCTATCTTCTTAGTAGTATTCGTTTTGTCAGTTACCATTACCCTTCGTTTTGCATCTCCATCAAAGCCCTTTCATTTGCAGTTTGTCTCCGTCCGTTTCAGTCTGTGTCATTCCGAAAGAAAAGTTGTCATCCCCACTCCCCATGTTTACATCGATGAAAGGAAGTTATGAGCCCCACGCTTATCAACTAGTCTTGTGTCAAGACTTTCCATCCACTAGTTGATTACAATTTGATCTTGGTCCTTTGGGTAAGACTCTTGTCTTATCATGTACTTCATCTCTTGTTGACGTCAAGACACTATATGTCGAGAGTTGTAGTACTAGTTGCAATTGTACCTTGGGATTCCTTCTAATCAATACAAGGGGTCACCTCGAACTTACTTATAGGGAGAGTCATTAGTGCTCCCTAACTAAGTGGTATACGGAAGCCCTCAAGCATATTCACATACCAGTTTGGTCCCCCACCGCCGTGGGCTTATCATGGTCACCAACAATTTCGCTTATTCATCATTCCGCAACGGCTCCTGGGTCATTCACTCAAACATGGATTGGATCCATCTTCATCTATTTACCAACAGTAGAGTAGAGTTGACCCCTTGGTTCGCTCTCATTGTAATCACTCGGACAACATTTCACAAGCATGGGTATGCCCGCCTTGTTTATAGAAAACCAGTCTTTACTACAGCACCAACGGCCGTCACCAACAATATTCCCCCATGGGAGAACCCTATTTGTCCACATATACTTTGTCCTACATAACATGAGAGAAAGAATAGAAAAACATGATGCATTATCGGCTCTACAATACCCTTCGAACCTCATACATCATGGGGCATCTGTTAACGCCTAAAAATCGCACACATGCGACATTTCAACGATTCTTCCAGTAAAGCATCAGCAACATAAAGAATGCATCTCACCACAAGCATCCTCAACATATCCAAAATACAGCACAAGTCCATAATTTCCAAGAAACAGTCAAAACAAAGAGTAGCATTGGTAATACATTGTTAATCTGTGCTATAGCGCAATTTATTTGAACAATGCCCGCACTACACCTGTGCAGTTATTCCTTCGATAGTCGTGCTAATGTCAAAACGATGGGACCACTAATTCCCTGTAGTGCATTGAAGGCTCAATCCTCTACCAGGATCCGAATTCAATTCCTCACACACTTGGTGGCATTAACCAACCCCCCTTGTGTACCTTGGAACTAGTTCATGGAGGAGGTGAGTTCACATTTGGATCTAGTTGTCTGTTGGCCACCTCTTGGCCTATAAAAGGAATCCATTGGCATGCATTTTGTAGATAAAAATCAAGATCAAGGTTATGCTGCTGGATTTGCGTTGGAGCTTCCTCATAGCCCACCGCTTCCTATCATCGTGAGCATTCCCCAAGCTCCCTTGCCACTTTCCATCAAAGGGGAAAGAGTTTCTCTCCATTGTTCCACCATCTACTTAACATTTAGTTTGGACAATAAGGGCATCCCTAAGGGAGATTGTTGGCTTCCCTTGAATCCCACGCCTCCTAGGTGTTGTACAACTATACCATTGGGCAATACAAAAGTGGTTTGGCATATCTTGGATTGTTATTGGAGTTTGCATTCCCCCCCGTCTCTTTTATTTTTCTTTTCATCAATATTTCTTTGTTTGCATGTGAATTACACTAACAATCTATTGCAAGATCACTTGGAGGAATACCAACCACACGAAACAAGGGCTCCAAGGACTGAGGCCTTGCTGCAACCTACAAGGCTTAGCCCCTTACCAAGTGGAAGCATGCACTTGTGCAATTTTTTCCACAACAGAGACCAACATCCATTGGAGCTTCCTGCTCCCAACTGTCAATCTCCATATGAGATCCTTGCATTACCATTCGTTTGTTGAGGCACCTGAAAATAATGTCACATTAAATGTTTAGGTGTGTCACTTCTATGACAAAGACCATGAAATGGGAATCCAACAAAAGAAAAGAAAAAAATAAATATCTAAAAGCAAAATGTCTAGCTAAGAGATATGAAATAAGGTGCAAGTACAAGAAAGGTACTAGAGACTGATGAGTCTTGGTACTTAATTCATGTTCTATTAGAGTTATAAGAGTCAAACCTGGCTCCACACTTAAGTGCATTCCATTTATTTCTTGAGTTCGAGAACTTGATGACAAGAGAACTGTATATAATATTGTATGCATTATCTGGAGACATATCGTGGGGGCTAGTGTTTGTGGATGAATCCATAACCTGTCTTGAATCTTGATAGAGTTATTATAATCTCACTTAACCATCAAGGATTTGACTATCTTATGTCATTCTTTGCTAGACTTGGATTGGATTGCTAATTCAGTAGTTAGACGCCAAGTTTGTTAGATATTCTTCTTAAACAAAGAGTAGATATGCTTGAACAGTTGCAAAGAACAAAGGCAATTTGTAGACAGTAGAAGCAATTTTTGTCATTAAGAAAGAACAATATTTTGCAAAGTGTGAGTATGCACCAATTTTTGCACAGTGATGAAGTCAGGAGGATAAACAATTGTATATCAAGGCTAATGCTAATCACATTATTTAACCTTCTATATTTATGAGAAAAAGGTATCATTTTTATTTTTACACAAGACACTCTATAAGAAAAAGTATCATTTTTATTTTTACACAAGACACTCTATAAGAGAGCAACATATACATCCATCATAAGTAGTCCATTTCAAAATTGGGACTGATTGTCGTGATTCAATTGCTTACAACAAAATAGATTATACTGACTGCATTACTACCCAAACTTGTATATTTTCAAAGAGAGAAAACCATAAACAAATAAACCTTTTATAGGGGTGGCTCCTCTAAGCTGTTAGAATTAGGGCTCGTAGGCTTATGGACATTCTCATCTGCTGTAGGTGGAAGAATATTTTCTTCAATGGGGACTGGGAGTTGTCTATGCAGTGCTTGGTTTATGATCATCTCCATACAATACATCTTTATCTTCTTGATGGTGTTGTAGTCCACCTTTTCCTTCTCTATCCTTGACTAATAGCTATAGAACAGAGACATTGCTGAAGCAATATGATTTTTTTTTCTCAATTTGTACATATTCTTGTACCTAATCATAATAAAACAAGTTATAGTAATTCAAATTGTTGGTAAAACATTTCTTGAATTTAGACTTGAGAAGCAGGTATCATGTAACGTGGTTAGTTCTCTTGTAGTTTTTGTTTTGGGCAGTGTTGATATAAAACTTTAAAAACAACATATTCCATTAAAAAGTACATGGTAAATAGAATCAATCTCCAACTCTAAAAGGGGTGAACCAATCCATCCCCACCAGCAAGGACCAGTTTGGTTAAGGAGAGGTGTCAGGGAGCTAATAAATATTGAATTCATGTTCAAGATTCTCTTGAGTCATACCTTGAGTGTGTATGGTCCAAGTTGCAAGCATTCGTCGAAATGAATTACCGTTTAATTTCCACCCAAATAAGACCTTAATAAATACAAGAACTTCTCTCAGGAATGGAATAAAGAGAATCATATTGGGTTGGCGCTCGAGATTGGATGCACCAAAAAGTGCGATCTTGAATCACCATTTCGAGGGTCAAATATTAATTCTATCATAGAGCGCAATCAATTCCCCCATTCAAGTAGTCTTAATCTTATTATGTATTCATGCTTCTAATCACGTGGATCTATAATGGATCACCTCTAATGCATCAATACGTAGTATCAAAGTAATCACTAGTACTAACCTTGCCCATATGATAGACTGGTAAAATTTAAAGATTGCATAATGGAAATTGATTAAGAGACAGATTAATATTAAATGTGACTCTCCTATTCTTGCATGTCTTCTCTTTATGCATGTTAACACTCATTCAAAATATTGTCACTTGAATCTTAATCCCTCTTTTGTTTCTGTTTATCCACCTACTAGAATGTGAAATCCTATTAGAAGCTTAGGAACAACTGCATGTTAAATAATGAAGTGGTGATCATTCGATGTGTGTGCTACATCAAGGGAAACTCACGGATGGGTGTGCCAGAAGGAAGGTAGATTAGTTACCTGTTTCACAACTATATGAAGAAAAATCAGAAGATACATCTATGTATTGTAAAATTGTTGCCCCTGCTGGTGACAAGGATTTGCACTCCAAGTATAGCTCCATTATGTTTGAGAAGATGAAAATTGAGAAAGAGTAGGTGGGGCAGATTGCTATTAAATAGATACTTCTTCTCATCCATGAGGTGAATGGTGAGTGAAAGGAAGATAGACATTGCATTCCTATCGTGGGCTTAACATTTTTACATTGGTAGTCATAGACCTTGCCATTGGTGGCTTAAATTACACTATTTTTTGCAAAATTAATCATTGCCCTTAGTTTTGTTTGAGGGTTACAAGTTTTCCTACCAACAACAGTGACTAATGGTAACTACGAAAAATATTTTTGATACATGAATGCTATTGATGGGATAATGGTATCAATTGGATAAAATTGATTATTGGTGGTTGGGTAAACTTCATTATTTTTCCCTATGTATTCTACTAGAATTATTCAAGTTAAAATATTTTCCTTGCTAGCAGGCCTCTGCTTGCTTGAATAGTGTTATGTCATATTACTTAATTGTGCTTGTGATTGCATTTTATGGGAAAGTAAACCCCTGAGGGAATACTGAATTGTATTTCTATGATTGGTTTATGTATTTTTGTTTCTCTATTTCTCTATATGTGTTCAACTAAGAATCAATTGTATTTACTATTTAGTTTTCTCAAGAGTCGTGGCATTTCAACATGGAGCAATTTATCCTATTTTTTTTCTATGTAACGTCGTTTGAATACCTCGCATGATTTTGCTTCTTACTCCATTAACTTTTATTCTTCTATTTAAGGGTGCTAGTTCAATGGAAGAGAACTTGCCTTAAAGGAAAGAGGTCGGTGGTTTGATTCCTCTATGCCCTATATACAAAAATCAATGACTAATTAAATTACCAGTTAACAACAATCAATGACTAAATAAGTAGCCAGTTAACAACAAAAATGACCAGTTAACTATAGTTAATGACTAGTTAATTACAATCAATTACTAAATAAATGACCAATTAACAATAAATGACTACTACAAATGATAAATTTGTGACTAAAAAAATGACTAAAATTTGCATATAAACGACTATTAGTAGCTAATTTCCACTATCTTATAGCTCGACTAACTTAGTCTTATTTATTTTAGTCATTAATAGTTGCCTTATTTAGTCGTACATTTGGTCATTGATTTAGTCATTAATTGTGGCAATTAATGACTAAATCAATGACCAAATGTATGACTAAATAAGGAAACTACTAATGACTAAAATAAATACGACTAAGTTAGTCGAGCTAGTTGAAACTGAAATTTTTAATGAAACTAGTCATGATTTCCATCTCTTCGATGAAGACATGCCTAACACAATATGGGATGATACCTCATTGGATTCTAGTCACTTACTTCAGTTTCAACCTCATTCACCTTGTACAATTTCTCAATCACACAACTTTGTTGACATCGATCACTCATCTATAAATCCGCATGTTTATATTTTTTATGATAGAATTGCAGATGGGCTTTAGGCTTCTTACCTCAAGAAGTTTCCATTTAATGGTACGGCTTTATTTTCTGTATATATATGTAAAGATTTTAGTGGTAAGCACGATGCATCTATTTTTCTATTGTTAACATATCATTTTCTATTACTAATTGAAAGTGATGTTTTTCTTACACGAATGGAAATGCTTCGATGGCTTCATTGGCTATTTCACTTTACTTGAGTTTCATTATAATTGATTCCTTTTGTACATAGTTAAGCTTAGGTTTAGATTAGTTTTTATTCATCTTACCCTTTTTCTTTTGTTTTGAATAAATGCAATTATGAAAATGATGCCAATTTCAAGAGGCGACACTTATTGATGCATTCAAGGATGTTTTCTTTACCTTTTACCCTCTTACTTATAATTATATTAGTTTAAAATTTTCTTTTAAGTCATATATATCTTTTATTTTTTTGATTTAATTGGGAAATATTTTTATGATCATAAGTAGGAACTTTTAAGAAAACAAAGAGTGCTGTTGCACATTAATATCAAAATCTTTTGAGTTGTAACAGCATATGTAATTAAGATTAAGTTTAAATTGCTTTATTTTGGTTTGTTTTCTTCTTGCTTATTAAATAGGAGGCCTAACCTATTAAAACATCTTGCTTATTTTTAAGAAATACTTATGTCGAAATTATAATTAAAAGAAAAGAGAAACACATTTTTTTTTATCTTGTATAAACTTTTTTTTTTTTTTTTCATTTGATTTGTGATGTAGCCGTCTAATTTTTCCCCATGTAAGATGTAAATTTATTCAAGTCTAAATTTTATTTTATTTTGTATATATCCATTTAAGATTTCTTGATTTTCTTGATTTTATTTTGCAAGTTTGCTAGGATTTGCTTTTGATTGGTTTGCTTGTTTTCCGAAAAAGGGGGTAAATTAATTCTAGCATATGGTAGCTTGTCTGGTCAAAGCCATGTATTTCTGTCAAGTATTTGATCGAAATCATTTTCTTTTAAAGGGACATCATTATAAAGACACTTTTCTTTTGTTAAGTCTCTAACCATAGCGAGATTAGTCTTGGTTTTGAAAAATTTATTATGGACTTAACTGATGGATTGATTGAGTTACCCGACTATTATCTAGGATCTTTATCTTTTCAAAATGACGCTATAATGTAGATGAGTTTACTTTCAAAGGAATCCTTTTCCCTAGATTGAAGTAAGTCAAGAATTGTAAGTTATTTTTAGACCTTTTATGCCATCCTTTGCTCTTTAGTGGGCCATTTGGATCTGCTTCCCCATCCACTAAGTAATCTCTGTTGAGATTAACAATAACATAATATTAATAAAATCAAAGGGATTAAATGAAGAATGGGAGGTCTCATCACGAGCCGACCTGTCATGATCATAAGTGCTATTGAAGTGACATTACCATTATCTGGTTACCAAGCCAAGGTGATGGCTCTTAGTCATTTGATTAGGAGAAAGGAGGCCTCACCACGAGCCGACCTTTTCATTTTTGGCAGTTCTTTTGAATGATGCTACCATTATCTGGTCACCAAGTCGGAGTAGTATTTTTCAGTTAATGTCTTTGAATCTTGTTTGATATTTATCTATATCTAGTGGATGGGATACAAGCATCTAAGTGAGGTTAAAAGGCTTGTCCTATGGTATTGAGGTTACATCCATATACTATGTATTCTATGGCTTGTTTTGATTATGAGAAATTGATTCCTTGGAAAGTTTTCTTCCTACATTTGTAGAATAATCATTTATCTTTATAAGCTTTTAGTTAATGGTCGGGATAGTTCAAGATTGATTTTCAAAGTTGTTGGTTCAATCCATGCCTATATAAGCTAATTGCGAGATCAAGTTATGTGATTAGAAAGTTGACATTTGAGGAGGCTTTTATCATTATTTTATATTATTTAAGATTCAGATTTATTTTGTAGAGATAACTATTTCGCTCAGCGTGTCGCCATTTGTTGGCACCCCAACAACTCCCCTTGATTTTTTGTAAAATCAAAAGTGGCCCCATGTAATTTTTGTAAAAATTTAAGCTTTTGGTTCTCTTTCATGATTGGCTAGACGATTTCATGATATTCTTTCCTTTATTTTTCACTCTCCGTGATGTGTTTCTTTGGTTTGGTTCCTATGGCTTAAGATTTGGTGGTCGTATGCTTTCTTGAGAGTTTTCAATTTTGAGCCCTTCACGGTTGGTTCTTTTGCTTACCTTTCATGCGATGATAATTTTGGAATGTCAGTTTTGTATTGAAGCAATTAGTCAAAATTCATAAACATTTCATTTCATTGCATTGTTTGACTAACTGTTTTGTCGACAAATTGTACTTCTGTCATTTATACCTTTTTCCTTTCAATGGTTAAACTACAAATTCCTTGCTCTCGTTTGACCTTAGCCCAATTAATTACATGTCTTTGTTGGAAGAAATTGATCTATTTTGAAAGGGTACCATGGCATATCAGAATAATTTGACTAAACATTCAATTTCAATTTTTTTTTTTCAATCCATGTTCTGGAGATTGTTATATCAAAAGTGTGAGGCAAACTTGTAATTTCCAATTTCAACAACACATCAATTTTTATTGAGTTTTTATTTTAACATTATCTTTATTTGTTTGGTTACAAATTTTATTATTATTTTCAATTGAGGAAAATAAAAAAATTTAAATAAACTCTTAACTTTATTGTTTGAGTTTGGACTCATTTAATTTTATTAATATAACTATGAGTCAAAACTCTATGTTTTGATAAAAGAATTTTAAAATACAAAATATCTAAATTATTAAAGTTATTTTAATTATTATTAATTTCCATTTACTTTTGTGACCAAATTTTAATATTATTTATTCTCAAAATGCCAAACCATGAATAGTTTGAATAACATTTTTTTTTACAAATATGTAAAATTCATTTGAGGACTTGACTTTATATATCATTATATTTGTAAAATTCAATGACAAGGGATTTAGGCAATTAAGTCAAAAAGTATAATGCAACTCCAAAAGATTTTTCGTATAAACTTTTCAAGACTTAATTATTTATGGTACATCTAAAACTTTATCACTGGGTTTTAAGGCTATATCAATTACATGTGTATCAAAGGATAGAACGTAATATATTAAGTTTTGAAATGAGCTCATTGAATTATTTTCACATGAAGGAATATTTCCGTTGAAAAAAATTGTCACGCAAAAGTTCATGTGATAATTTAATTTTACGTGATATTTCTTATGTGCCAATTTTGAAGATGGAGATAATCACGCCTGAGATTGCATGTGCTCAAACCAAGTTTAAAGCTCTATCAAACCATAAATCTCTCAAAAGAAGTTACGCCAGAATGCAATCTTTCAAGGAAGCTACAGCTAAAAGAGAGGAGCGCTATCGGGGTTTAACCTGTCATTATTAAGGAACAGTGGTTGAGGAAAGAAGTTACAGAAAATTACGCCTAGGTTTGCATAGGTTTAAAATCTGTTTAAATTTGTTTCATCAAATCGCCATAATGCTGACATTTGTAACTTGAAATTATTATGGACTGAAAATTATTATAATTAGCCACAGGTTGCGGATGTTGTTGCACTGAATTCCAAAATTCAAGGATGGAAGTTCATGTGAAAGGGAAAATTCTTCATCTTTTAATCTTTCAGATTAATTATCTTTTACTTGTTCCATTTTCATGGACTGATATTATTTAATGTATATATTTTGGTTGAGCAGGTAAAAAAGTGCAGAAGCGATGGATTGATTCAGAGGTATAAGTGTAAGTGGAGAACTTGACGGCTCAGTTCGTTGGAGACCACCTATAGATGGAAGGACAAAATTTAATTCACCAGATTAATAGGCAGCAACAGATGGGGTCTGTTTGTCGGCGAAGGAAGCTGTTATAAAAGAAAGAACAATGGCTGCACTGCCAGGGGGAGGTCTCGGCAGAATGGAGGAAACCGTGTTTTCTTTCATTTTGTTTTCTATTTCATTTTGTTTTCTATTTTGTAGAATTTTCATCTGCAGAAGGAATATGAGACACCACCGTGGGAAGGCTCTGTAAAGGATGAAGGGAACTTTTTCCCAGAAACTTTATTATTTTCTCCTATTGGTTCGAATTCTGGATAATAGAGGAAGACGATATCAAAACAGTATATAATACTAGATTTTCTGCTTAAATTTGAGTTTTTATGAACTATTTCTGAAAACTAGATTTATTGAAGCTAAGACTCTGATCAAGTTTCCGTTACATATATTATTCATGCTGTACCATTTTCTGTTCTTTCTATGTGTTCAATTTTACTTACATATATTTATTGTATTACTCTATGTTAAGTCATCATATAATGAATTTGGATTAATATGTCTATTTTGGGAGAGTGATTTACTTCAAAGCGCTGGAATGACAGATTGTTCTAGTTATTTTTGGTTTTATCTAAATTAATATTCTAATCATATAATGAATTTGGATTAATATGTCTATTTTGGGAGAGTGATTTACTTCAAAGCACTGGAATGACAGATTGTTCTAGTTATTTTTGGTTTTATCTAAATTAATATTCTATTACTGCTGGTTTGTATGCATGCTATGTCCTATATACAAGCTGAGTAATAGTTATGTTTTTCCATGCTTCCAAAATTACATGGTAGATTGATATCATTGGTTTTTTGTCTGAATTTATATTATAATCATTATCTCATGCAGAAAGATAACAATTCATTTTAATGTTAGGGACTTTTCTGCCTTATTAAAGTGTTAACTGTCTTCTTGTTTTAGACTTGAAATCATAACAATTCTCATGCTCTTGGCAGGGATAGGAATAGTTATTAGATCATTGTAGTGTAGATTTAGGAGCTACTAAATATTTGTTTTCTAGGATAAGTTAGCCATTAGAAGTAATTAGTCATTAGTTCTAGTTTCTTTTTGTTAATTAGCAGTTAGGTTAGGAAATCTGATACTCACACATCCTTAGGAGACTCTCTACTTAGAGAGCACATCTTAAAGGCAGCAGGGCCTCGATCCTGTGAGAAACAACTATCTTAAACATACATAGGGTTGCATTAAGCCCTCGGTGTGGGCTGTTTTTCCATAAGTTGGCCAAGGACAGTTTTTCTGGCCAACAAGGCCTTAACCCAACCTCTGGACAAACTAAGACCGAGATAATGCTTCTCCATTATTGCGCCCTGCTGAGCCAAATCACCTGAAACCACGACCTATGGAAGGTTGACACTTGGGAGCATCTGTTATGACCCTAGAATTCTTAACCAACACTCTACTCTCTTTTTCCTGAGATTCCCTCCAAACAGGGCCATACCAATATGCTAGAAACCCTACCAAACTGTTGTAGGTGCTGGAACTGCAAAAAAAAGCATAGTGAGTCAAGGAAACAAATGGAACTCATCCAACCAATGTTAACATCTTCTATCCTTCACGTCCAACATAGGGTTTGGGTCCTCAAACCCTTAAGTATTAGGTCTTCAACACATGTACATGTGCAATTCCCTTCTGCTCATTAAGCAGGTGCAAAATAGCTCCTTTTGCTTGTCAAAGAAAGGCTATCATCCACGATCTTGCCTTGGCTTCCCCTACATCACACATGAACAAAACCTTGCTTTGATACCATGTTGATTTTATAAGCTATTTCAGATCTGGGTAATTAGTTTTTTATGATTTTAGCATTTTCTAATGTTTAATCTCAATGCATCATAAAATAATTACACACTGAAACATCAACCACATATGTATGCATGTAGAGGAAACATAAAAACATTACTTAGCATTTATGAACATGAAATAACAACATAAGTAAACAATGGATGCACAATATATATCACACATATAGACTCAACATTTTACCCTGGGAAACCCTTCTTCACAAGGGAGAAAATTCCAACAACCTTTCACTATGATAATCGATTCAACAAGTACAAGTTCAACCATGAACCGACTCTTAACACAAGGGTATAAAGAATAAACTCAAGAATACGTATCTTTTCACGTGTCCTCATGAGCAAACCCATCTCATGAGGACACCCTCTTCATAAGAAAACAACAAGCCCCCTTCAAGGTTGATCCAATGGCTGATAATCTAATACACAATGGTCTAATATGCAAGTTGCAGAAGAGATATTGCATACCTCTCCTTATGTATGTCGAGCTCTCCACAGTCTAGTGAGGTGTAATAGATAGCAGGTATAGCAGTCTTCTTCCATGTGAGAGTTGGACTGTAAATAGGGTATAACACTTCCCAAACATGCCAAGTTGTAGTATGATAATAGAGCCTTCTCCAAGAGGGCCGAAAATAAGAGCTAGAGATCCCCCAACGTCATGTCTCCAAATGAAGTGTGATCTCTTATATGTGTGTGTGTGTGTGTGTGCCCAAGTAACTCATCAACAATGTGACCCTTTGAATTGTAGCTTGGCCTACTCATGTGTCACGTTGGTTGATCTTGGAGGTTCCTTGGATGTTCAATGGTTATTGAATTGACTTAGAATCTCTTCTCTCTTTCATAGGAAAGGTCTTCCTTGATCCACCTACTCAAGGACATCACACCCATATGGCTACAACCAATATGAACCTCCATCAAGTCTTTATGGGCTACAACCCAAAGAGCTCACAAGGGATACAACCTCAAGTGGGTCATCATCACGTCATGGGATACAACCTCATGATGTCCACATGGGCTACAACCTCATGTGAGGCTTTCACCAAAATGTCAAGGGTTACAACCGCATGACATCCACAAGGGCTACAACCTCATGTGGACTCACAAGGGCTACAACCTCATGTGGGCTCACAAGGGCTACAACCTCATACGAGACTTTCACCAACACGTCAAGGGCTACAACCTCATGACGTCCACAAGGACTACAACCTCATGTGGGCTCACAATGGCTACAACGTCACGTGAGTCTTTATCACGTCCGCATGGGCTACAACCTCAATGGACAATGGGATACAACCCATAAACTAGACCTCTCCTCAGCTCAACTCAGTTCATCAAGGAGTACGATACCAAGGAATGTCTCACCGATGCTGCAACATCAACAACTTGCACAAGGATGAGACAAGTGTACTGTCCATATTGATTTTATGGTGGTCATTCCAAATTCGAAGTAAACAATTATAAAAGAAAAAAGAATATAAAAAATAGCTAGTAATTGATACATTGATAAATGGTAGTTGATGCATGGATAACCACAAATTTAACTAAAAGAAAGTGATGCTTATTAATCACCCTTTCCCCTTTTATTAATTAATAATTTTTATTTTAATTGATTTACAAAAAATTACAAAACCCAAAATCACAACACTTTAAGTTTACACTTCAATATTTTACTAATATACCATGAAATAAATTTATACACCAACGTTATAATATCATATATATATATATATATATATATATTATTTATTAAAAAAATTCACATTAAAAGAAATTAATCTTATTTTTCTTCTTTCAAACATACTTTCTTTCATTAAACTCAATAAAAGTTTAAAATTTAGGCAAAAGAAAACCACCCTCAAAATTATGCAAAAGAATCGACCTTAAAATCCCATTTACATGGACGATGCATCCTTCAAAACGGGAATCATCGAATATAAGAACTTTCTTGGGCTTCAAAACGGCAATCACTGAAGATAAGAACTTTCTTGGGTAAATCTAGCACAACAGGGTACTCTTCCATCAAGAACACCCAAAACATACCCGAATATCGCTTATTTATGCCCCTCTAAATTTCAAAAATTCAACATGGGTGAAACTGCCAAGCATATCTCCATCACCACTAACTGTTGAAAGGTAAGGAGTGTTCCATTAATTTTCCAGGCCCGACTCTGTTACTCAATGGCCATATTTTGGTGGTGTGATAGCTAATTCGAATTTCCACATCTTGTTTTGTAATGAATATATTTCATTTGTAATGAAAATCCTCTCTGCAATCTTCTGACCCTTATAATTTTGCCCATGATTTTCGAATACCAAAAAACCTTACAATTACAGGACATCAGAACAACATTTTTACACGTATTGATGTTTAACTTTCATTCCTGTACGTATTTTATGTTTATGCTGGTAAACGTTGCATTTTTTGTGTTTTATTTGGTCGCACCGTGGTTTGATTTTTCTCTCTGTTTGATGAACATTTATGGAATACAGAGCATTTATGCCAGCAGTACGGTAGGAGAAAATATAGAGACTGATTGTCATAGCAGACGTGGGATTCCCGTCAGTACAAATATCGTTTGCATGGCCGATGCTGCCTATTCTTCAGTATTCAGGGTATCTGCCCTTTCTCCTTTGTCTGGTGATTTTTTATTTTTATTTTAAAGAGCAGCGGGTATATAATTGTATTAAAAAATGCATGAAATGGGAGGCAGGTAGAATATTACAAAATTGTTCAGAAACAGCTGAAAGTGACTGCAGAGGAAGCATGTAGAGAGTTTTTCCCCTAAATTTGACTGTTTTTCCTTCTCAGAGAAATTCAAAAAGTGATTGCTTGTATAGATTCGATTGCCAGTGTAAATAGCGTTTGCATGGCCGATGATGCCTATTCTTCAGTATTCAGGGTATCTGCCCTGCCTGCTTTGTCTGGTGATTTTTTATTTTTTAGTTTAAACAGGAGCGGGATAGATAATTGTATTAAAAACTGCCTGAAAGAGAAGGCATGTAGAATATTACAAAATTTATCCAGAAACAGCTGAAAGAGACTGGAGAGGAAGCAAGAAGAGAGATTTTTCATCTAAATTTGACTGTTTTTCCTTCGCTGAGGAATTCAAAAAGTGATTGCTTGTATAGATTCGAAAGAAAACACCTAGTATGCAGCCTGTTTTACAAAACATGGTCCACTACAAAAAGCTAGTCAACATGATTACTACCAGTTTCACAGTGCCGTGCTGGGACTGGCTGTGCATTCTCGGTATCCTTGACGATGGTGCCCTTCTTGACAGTTTCTTCATCTCATTTTCCCTTGATTGAGTCAACTGTGTAGTGGTAGTTTGAAGCCAAAGGGAGACCTCCCCTGTTCTGAATTAGCATTTGCTTTTTGAGAACTTTGTTTACTTCCTCCAGAGCCTGAATTTGTTGGGTTTGCCTGTGAATTTGATGCTGCTGCTGGTTGGCATTCTGCATCCGCTCATGCTGGCTGTTGTTAATTGAATCATTTTCATGAACCTTAACTGTCACCGTGAAATGGAAGTTTGATTAGCAGCAATGAGGTCTTTATGCCTTCTCAAAACCCTTTTAATCTCCCTCACTTCCGCATAGAGATTACCAAGACCGTCCACGTGTGCAGGGAGGGAATTCTGAAATGTAACTAACCACTCAATGAAAAAGGCATCAGGTTGAGAATTAGAGTTGAAACCGGCTGATAGACAGGGCAAACCAAAGCCTGTCTACACCAGACTGAGATGTGGGTTATTCCAACTGGCAGGAGGGGCGAAGTCCCAGGTGAGAACAACAGGAGGGACAGTCCTCTGCACATGATAATCGTACGACATTATCCATCCTGCAATCAAACACAAATATTATATGTTTTATTTCTACTTTTGCACATGACGTCCTGAGCTGATAACATCCTGCCACTGCCTGCATCTGGAGGTCATTACCTTGAGGCAGTTTGTTATTCAGCCTTAACAAGGCTCTATGAAAGCCTTTCACTCCAGACCATGTTGCTGAAAGAAAAAAATCTGTGTTGCTGAAGCATTTTAGGTAGGTAGCTAGAAACAAGCTGATGAAAATGTTCAAGGCAATCTAATACAGATAACATCATCCCTGTCAAAATAGCATGACCTGTGTATGTCCAAAGGGCAAAATAAGCAAAACTCTGCAAGATTATCCCTGTCAAGTTTTGCCCCTGTATTTTTTTAATAAAGCGATGATGCAATACATTTCCCCAAAATTCCTACCCAAGTATAGATTGCGCACTGGCAAAGCCTCCTGCAGACAGAACCCAGATTAATCAACAACCGATCCCTGTTCAAAGATTTTTTGCGCCCCTGCAACTATTTTTCCCTTTTAAAAATACTGCCTTCAATGTCATGTTATTTTGTATGCTTGGAACTAACCTGTTCATCCATCCTGATGACAGCAGTGTCCTTCTCCACTTTCAGACAATCCAGGCAAATGGTATCCTCCAACACCTGCATATTAAGAAAAAACAAAGAAAATTAGCCCCAGTTACAAAATCAATATTTCTAAAAGGCAAGTTAAATCAATATCACTGCACTGAAATTCGGTTTGAGATAATCCACACCTAAAGCTATACCTTCCCAACTGACAAGCGGTGGCCCGTATTCTAAACTTCACTATAAAAAAACACAAGATGATAGTCACATTGCTGATAAATAATCTGGTAAAACATGAAAACTACTTTCACCACAAAATTCAGGCTACTTCAAGCAATGTAGAAAGAAGAGGATCAAGAGATCAGTATCAAGTATTCTAACCCCATGTTAAGCTTCCTTTGTATTATATGCACGAAACGTCACTATGATGCACCCAAAACACAAGCCCCGAATGAATACCACCACTGCAATAAACACAAAAGACTTGCCCGAAATGAATACTAATCGTTGACTCTTGGCAGGTTCACTTCAAGTGGTCAATCAAAATCTCTTCAAACCCTAGCAAGATTAAATATCCACAATCTAAACCCCTGATATACCCAAGCCCCTGAATGGGAGGAGCCAAAAACTAAAAACCCCAAACCTGTAAAACAAACTCACCTCTATCTACCAAAAATAGAAACATTCGTTTTAGACCCTAGTAGATGAGAAAACTCCAGGCCTATTCCAAGTGATCTGCAGGTTTTGCCCAAAGGGAAGTTAGCTAGAGTGCAGCTAAAAAATGATTTCAATTGTTAAAGTATAGCAGTAGGGAATCAAATTATTTGTGTTAGAATTACCTTGCTAAATCGAGGGCTATCTTCACGTGCAGAATCCATGTAATTGCAGATCCATGAGATGGTCCTGACAGGTAATCCAATACAATTCCTCAACAAAGCATAGCTGTGAAAGGCTGCTAACTGATGGCCTACTAGTTTATCCATGATGAATGATAGTTGAGTTTTTTAACTTATCCAATGGTTGGAGAAACTTACCATGTAATTGGTCTTCCAAAGAGCCATTATGCATCATTGAACAATTTATAGTGAATACATTCAAACAAAAAATTCCAAATAAATGGAAAAATCGGAGATTAGGGTTTGAATTTTATAACTGACCAAAAATATGATCTTAATAACTTCGAGCAGCCAAGTTACCGTAGGAGAAATGCTGTCGGCTGTGGCTCCAGCTAGGTGACCACCAGCACTCTCTTCCATTGCCTGTGTTCTTCCATGAATTCTTTAAAACATTCAAATAATCCGATTCTTGTTCTCTGTAATGTATTTTGCTCCTATGTCTACAGGGCATTGCCCTTGTCTTTCATTTAATATAGTTTTGCTCGTGAGGAGGGGGTATGCCCAAGTGCGTTTGCTTATTTTACATACACACCCCTACATCTTTCGAAAGTGGGCAATGATCATTATTTGCAATGATATGGCCTCTCTATGTTGTGCATGAGAGGGCCGAGATACCTTTTAATTGTTCTCCTATAATTGTCTCTAGTTCTACGTTGTGTGACCAGAGCTTAGGGCTCTGTTAACTGAGGATTGCATTCTAGAAGGGACAAGATTTCCCTTTTCTTTAATATAATTTATGTAGCAAGTGTTGGATTTTGTAAAACTTCGGAAGATATTATTCATTATATTTTATTGTACCTTCATTGTACTTGTTTGTACCTCCTAAAGGAGATGAGCTGGATGTAATTATTTATGTAATCACATGAAAGAGTCCATGTAAACCTTGGGGTGCAAATAAACAAAAGAAAATTATTAAAAATAAATTATTTATTGCCCTCAGGTGAAGTCGGCCCAGTTAGGGAATTTCTGGTTTTTGTACTTGTATAAATAGGAGGCTAGTGCACCTCATTAGCTCATTCTCACACTTAGCAAGTGCGCATCACTTGGAGGAGGCTGATTTCGCATCACTTGAAGGAGGATGCTTATTTGGGGCATCTACTTGTGAAAGACACTTTCACATTCTTTCTCTTTTCTTATTTGTACTCTGATCTCAGAATTATCATCTCTCTGCGAAGGTTGCTGGGTTTTCTCCCATTTGGGTTTCCCAGGTCAAACTCTGTCTTGTTGTTTTGTGCTTTGTCTTGCTTCTAGTGATCTTGGTTATGCATTTATGTTTTATGCTATGAATGTATGAAATTCAACATGGTATCAGAGCTGTTCTAGAAGAAGCCATTGCCGAAGCATTGTCGGAACCCTGGCGGAATTGGGGTTTCATCTTGTGAAGTCTTCACCCACCATTTTGAAGAAAAAGAGCCATGGGAATTTCGTTTTTGGCAAGGCGAATCTATTGGTGAAGACAAAATTCAATTCTGAGAACTTTCAACTTTTGACCTAACTCTGTGGCTGCAACAGAATTAGGGTTTCAATTTTAACTCATTTCTCTCCACAGATTTGGACCAACCCACCCTCCATTCAACTCTCCTTGGCAAGGCGAATTTATCTGTGGGTTTAGTTTTTCAAATTATTAACTTCCATTTTTGACCTAGCTCCTGCTAGGGTTTTTGAACCAGATCTGCTATCAAGATGATTAGGATGAAGGTTGAAGATCGTTTGGAAGGAGCCTCCAACTTTATCTCCTGGAAGTCTAGGGTTCTTCTACTCCTAGAAGAAAATGATCTCTTGCTATATGTAAATGAGAAGGTCCCTGAACCAGAAGCCGAAGAGGATAAATCCCGATGGAGAAAAAATGATGCTAAAGCAAGAAGAATTCTTGTGGATTTAGTGAGAGACCATTTGGTTCCTCAAATCTCAGGAAAGAAGAATGCTAGGAAAATGTTCAAGACCATTATGAAGCTGTTTGAACACACTAGCCTAAATGTATCCATGACTTTGAGAAACCAGCTCTCAAATATGAAGATAGCAAAGTCAGAATCCATTGCCTCATACTTTATGAGGATCGCAGAACTCAGAGACAAGCTCAGCACCAATGGAGATCCTATTGGCGATAAGGAGCTTGTCCTCCATACTTTAAATGGTCTTCCACCATCATGGGAGTCCTTTATCCAAAGCATAAGTGGTAGATCCAAACTACCAAAGTTTGACAAGCTTTGGGCAGATTGCTCTTAGGAGGAGACAAGGATTGTAGCACGTCAAAGACTCCATGGCCATGGCACTCAACCTGAGGAGAACCAAGCTTTTGTTTCTCATACCACGAAGGGTAAGGGAAAATGTAGGAAGTTCCATAAACACAAGCACCAAGATTGGAGACCAAGTCCTCCCCCAGATCAAAAGGAGAAGAAGGACATATCTCAAGTTCAATGCTATAGGTGCAGAAAATATGGACACTATGCAAATAGCTGCCGAAGTTCAAGTAAAAGGAAGCATGAAGCCTCAACTGCTGATGTAGAAGAGGATCATCGTCGCAAGAAGCAAAGGGATGATGATCATTTGGAGTTCCTCTTCTAGAAGATCCAAAATGCAAGAACATAGGTCTCTTATGGTTCCCACAAGAAAGCAGTGGGGGCCCACACACCAAAACAATAAGAGATAAGTATTTTGTTTTCTTGCTTACATAGATCTGTTTTTGTCTTATATGTTTTTTATATGCAGATCTAATGTATTGAGCAATTGATATAGTTTACCCTGTTATATTATGCATATGAGCTACACAACATTTCATGAAGTTAGTCTAGATGATATCTCCCTCTTACATGCTTAGGGTAGTGCACACTCTTGATGGCATGGTCTAGTGGAGATAACAGGCATCTAGATATTTCCTAGAAGTGTTTGTTAGACATGTTAATGATTGTTGTGATAAAGTATTAGCTAAGATGCCTGTGTAAACTATTTGTTTTTCCATTTGATTATAAAATGTCACCGATCATCAGTCGGGATTTTACTTGTAGGGAAAATACCATGTGATTTGGCCTACAAGAGAAGACTTGTTCCGATGGACATATGAATCTTGTTGATGTTCAGCAAGAAGCTTCCTGGAATATGACTCTCAGCCTAGAAGGATGACCTCGGAGGAAGCTTTCACAGAAGTGAAACCAGAAGTAAGCCACCTTCAGATATTTGGCTGTCCAGTCTTTATACATGTGCCCAAGTTGGAACCTTCAGACAAGAAGGGAACCTTTGTGGGATATAGTGAGTCTTCAAAGACTTATAGAATCTACATCCCAAGGTCCAGACAGATTGAAGTCAGTAGGGATGTGATCTTTGAAGAAGAATTAGCTCTTAGGAAAGGCAGAGGATCAGACATGGAGATCGATGATGAAATGATAGAACCAAAGGAGATGAGATCATCTCCCCCTCTAGTTCAAGAGGGAGTTAGCAGAAAGGATGAACCTATCGATTCCATTGATTCAGTTGACATCCCTAGAAATGTTGCAGTAGGTCGAAAAAGACCTAGATGGGCACAACAGACTTAGCATGGAGCATATGGGAAATACAAGGCCAGATTTGTTGCCAGAAGATTCTCTCAGAAAGAGGGAGTCGATTATGATGATACATTTGCTCCTGTGGCTCGAGATACTTCCATCAGATCGATCATTGCTATTGTTTCAACTATGAGATGGAAGGGGCATCAGGATGATGCAGACCCCAACCTTTGCTTCAAGGTTGCATATGATGAGTCACTGATTTTTGTATTGTATGTTGATGACTTGTTTTCCACAAGAAATGAGAAACTCATTGTATGGTGTAAGAAGAATCTTGTCTCTGAGTTTGAAATGAAAGATCTTGGATTGATGCACTACTTCTTAGAAGTATGGCAGAGGCAGAAAGAGATTTTCCTAGGACAAGGAAAATACACCATTGACATATTGAAGAGATTCGGGATGTTGGACTGCAAGTCCATAGCTACTCCGATGGATGCGAATTGGAAGAAGTTGAGAGATTCTACTTCAGATTCTGATTTGATTGATCCCACCATGTATCGCCAGTTGATTAGGTCATTGATGTATCTGACCAACACCAGACCAGATATATGTTTTGCTGTGAATGCCCCCAGTCAGTTCATGTTCGAACCAAAGGCAGATTCACTGGATTGCTGCAAAACATGTGCTCAGATACTTACATGGCACTATGGGATATGGTTTGAAAAATGCTTCAGATAGTGACCTGAGATTGCAGGGGTTTACAGACTCAGATTGGGCCGGATATGTTGTAGATCGGAAGAGTACTTCTGGATGTTGCTTCAGTTTGGGTTCTACGGTTATTTCCTGGTGCAGCAGGAAGCAGAACTCGGTAGCACTCAGTACTGTAGAGGCCGAGTACATGGCTGCTAGCACAGCAGCTAGAGAAGCAGTTTTGCTTCGTAAACTCCTGGCAGGATTGTTTGGCCAAATTCCAGAGCCGATCGTGATTCACTGTGATAACCAGAGCTGTGTGCAGATGTCAGTGAATCCTGTATTTCACGACAGGTCGAAGCATATCGAGATTCGATATCACTTCATTCGTGATATGGTGCAGAAAGGTGCTGTTGAGTTACAGTATGTGTCGACAGACGACCAGACTGCAAATGTTCTCACCAAGGCTCTTCCCAGGATGAAGTTCGAATACTTTCGCGGAAGACTTGGAGTCGAAGAGAACGTATCCCTCCTTGAGAGGGAAAGATGACATTGAGATGCTTGCCCTGCTTTGCCCTGGTGCCTTCTGCAGTCCGGTTACTCAGCCAGATATGGGAGAAATCCCATAGGCAGATGAGTAGGACAGTCAGCAGTTGGTTGGGCTCACCCTGGTGCCTTCTGCAGTTCGGTTACTCAGCCAGATATGGGATAAATCCCATAGGCAAATGAGTAGGACAGTTAGCAGTTGGTTGCGCTCACCTTGGTGCCTTCTGCAGTCCGGTTACTCAGCCAGATATGGGAGAAATCCTATAGGCAGATGAATAGGACAGTCAGCAGTTGGTCGGGTTCACATTGGTGCCTCTGCAGTCCGGTTACTCAGCCAAATATGGGAGAAATACCATAGGCAGATGAGTAGGATAGTCAGTAGTTGGCTGTGTGGTTGCATGGGTGCCTCTATAGTCTAGGTACTCAGCCAGATATGGGAGAAATCCCATAGGCAGAAGATAGTTAGTAGATGGCCGTGCCCTTTTGCTCGTCTGGGATCTCAGTCAGGTATGGGAGGACCCCATTGGTAGATGAGACAGATAGGTAGCAAATTGTATAGCAAAGATGGTACAGCTGATAATCTCAGATATCCAGGATTGAGTGATTCTCCTGGACTCACTGAAGGACCGGTGAAGATGATGCACAGAGACTGTGTGGACAACCTTCAGTATGCATAGAGATGATGGAGACAGTGTAGGGTACAAGATGAAACCCAGATGATCGTGATGCAGATGAAGACCGAAGAATACCTTCCTCGTTGAGAGGGAGTGTTGGATTTTGTACAACTTTGGAAGATATTATTCATTATATTTTATTGTACCTTCATTGTACTTGTTTGTACCTCCTAAAGGAGATGAACCGAATGTAATTATTTATGTAATCACATGAAAGAGTCAATGTAAACCTTGGGGTGCAAATAAACAAAAGAAAATTATTAAAAATAAATTATTTATTGCCCCCAGGTGAAGTCGGCCTAGTTAGGGAATTTCTGGTTTTTGCACTTGTATAAATAGGAGGCTAGTGCACCTCATTAGCTCATTCTCACACTTAGCAAGTGCGCATCACTTGGAGGAGGTTGATTTCGCATCACTTGAAGGAGGAAGCTTATTTGGGGCATCTACTTGTGAAAGACACTTTCACATTCTTTTTCTTTTCTTATTTGTAGTCTGATCTCATAATTATCATCTCTCTGCGAAGGTTGCTGGGTTTTCTCCCATTTAGGTTTCCTAGGTCAAACTCTGTGTTGTTGTTTTGTGCTTTGTCTTGCTTCTAGTGATCTTGGTTATGCATTTATGTTTTATGCTATGAATGTATGAAATTCAACAACAAGGAAAGATGTTTTTATTGAAAGGGACAAGTTTTCATTTTATATTGTGTCTTATAAGAAAGAAGTGCGTTTTCATAAGGGGAACATATTCTCTACTTACTCTGCGGAAGATAGATGGACGTTTTCTGAAAAAAAAGAAATGCTCTATTTTATATATTGTCTCTAGTTTCAAAATGCACAAATCCCTGTATAGAAATTTTAGGAGACGAGCTTTGTAATAGTTGAGCTCTATGAATACTTCTCTAGAGTTCAGCTTTTTCTTACGATTCTTAAAGATATGTGCACATGGTTTGAAAAGCCGAGCTGTATTATGTTTGAAACTAAGAGTTGAGCTCTACTTTTGTTTATTGAAAGCCAAGTTTTAATATTTAAGAGCTGAGATTAATCCTTGAGAGCCTAGAAACTCTTTTAATTGAATTTAGAGTCAAGTTCCATTTAGTTAAAAGCCAAGTTTGTAATTTGTAAGTTGAGCTTATTGGTTGAGAAAACAAGTTTATTACTTGTGAAGTTGAGCTTAAGGGTTATTAAGCCCAGCATATTCTGAAACTTAAATTTCATTGTTAGCCATGGCCGTGGATTAACATCCAAGTCATGTTGAGAAATTGTTGTGAAAGATTTCTGTCATTTTCACACCTTAGTGGATTCGTTGCCTAGCTCGGGGGTGGCCTCTCTGTAGAAATAATACATGCCATATAGGGTGCCTATGGTTGGAAGTAAATTTGCAATTGCACATCCAGTTGCTCAGGACAAACATTCAAGATAAGTATTGATTATTTGATATTTTTGTTATAGAATTATTATGCTTAAGAATATGAACATTCTTTGTTTCATGGTAATGTTATTATGTTGAATTGGCTAGCTAGTGGTCAACTGATAATAATGGAAAGATAAATGTGTTGAGTTGAAAGTGTGTAAGTGTTCCTTACTTGACATATTAATATTATTCATTCATGCTTAACTTATGAGTATGCTATCTTAGTTAGGCATGTAAGAGTGCTATTGTTGCAGTACAATATTTGCGATTAAGATAAATGTAATTTGTATTTAATAGTGCATGCTTGTAGGAATGTGTAAGCAATCAATTTATTATGTTATTTTATTATTAGGATTTATGATGGCATAAGAACACTTGTTAAATGAATGAATGGACATATGGAGAACCATGCTAAAAATTATATTTGATACCCTATACATTCTTGGTGGTAGTTTTGGCGGAGTAGATATTCTCTACTTTTTACTATTTGATAACGAACTTGAAGTGAAGTAGTATGTTAAGAATGTTAAGGGGTTGTCGTGGAGGAACCATCTTATTAAATGCATAATCATAGTTAATAATGTATTTGCCACTTACAATTCAATGTTGCCGTATATGTACTTGTTGCCCAAAAATAAAGCATTGCTAGCTAAATTTTGATTAGGCTTTGTGTATTTGATTATGCCGCTAGAGAATTTAAAGCTAATGTTAAAGAATTGGCAGTTTGATGTTAAACTTGGGTGGTGACCGTTGTGAGGGGATATGAAGCAGAGGTATGGAGCTAGGCCCAGACCTCCCAATGGGATGGTGAAATCCATTGATAGAGATATAACCAAAATTAATGAACAATTCTCCTAAGATCTAAATGCCATTTTCACAAGCTTCAAGCTAGGGGGAGAAGAAAGGAGATTACCTATTGTAGTGTGCCAGTTGGAGAAGCCCCATGTCTACAGATCCATATCCATGACTGCTACTCAAGCCTTCTTCAAACCTACAATTGCACCCACAACATACTCCTATTCCTCTAACATACAAATCTCATAAAACAATTAGATCTATTTGCCTACCACATCAATTATGGGGGGGAAATTGAATTTAGTCATATTGAATCAAAGAAAGAGTGCAAAACTTACAATCCTTGTGCATGAGGTGCCTCCTTCAACCTTTGTCTAGGTTCACTCCTTCAGCCCTTTTCACCTTTGAACACCAAAATTTTCAAGCCAAAAGAGTCTCTCACATAAATTCTTCAGCATTTCTTTGCTCTCCCAATCCTCCTTAAATCTTCACCCTTGATGGTCGTTATATACCTTTTATGATTTGGGTGAGGAGGTTGAGAGTTTGAATGTGGGATTAAAACCCCATTCAATTTCACTTTCATTCCCTCCAATTTTATTTAATTTCACTGATTTAAGAATTCCACTATGAATTTGAGCTTTTTTGCACTAAAATGACATGATTTAGGCACTTTTAATCACTTAAAAAATTTGATTCAAAGCCAATTTTATGCACCTCCAATCATTCTAGTTGCCCCTTTTAGGCTATGTCATTAACCACCAACGTCTTTCATCCATGGAAGCTGTAGTTAAGCCATGAGGTAGTGTCTTTCTGGTGTTCCAACTTAGTGTTCTTGTTGCGGGTGAATATTAGAATATGCTTTCGGCCCTGCACTATTATGGGTGTTAAATGTTGTGTTAACAAATGCCCTCTAAAGTGTGAGGTCCCAAACAAAGCAGAGGGTCGAAATACAATAGTCTTATATTCTTTAGTGATTGAGGTTGAAGGGTTTTAGGAAGAGAACCATGGATGCAGGAGTCAGATGGCACCTGCAAGAAAAACAAGTCAATTCCCCAAATATATAGCATCTTCTCGAGGCGGGCATAGCCATGCTCAACAATAAACAAGCATGGTCACAGACAATATATAGTGGATCCAAGTCAAAAGTACATCCAAGAAGGTAAACATGCACTATGATGAGTGCGAGCTATCAAAGTCTTCATGGTACTTAGACATGGCAATACAATCTTGCGCAACTCGGGCAGTGCATCGATGAGCGATACAATTGTTTTTCCCAAGGTCTTCAATACAAACCAATGAGTCTTCATGGTACTTAGACATGGCAGTACAATCTTGCGCAACTCAAGCAGCGCATCGATGAGCGATACAATTGTTTTTCCCAAGGTCTTCAATACAAACCAACGATAGTACGAGTTTACATCATGCGAATAAAAGAACTAAAGTTGAGCATGATAAAACACCATTTGATTATCGGTCATCTGTGTTGCAGGGCTATCCATCCCCGGGGGCTGGGTTCACGTCCCCGTCCTGGGTATCGTCCCCATGTCTCGGAAATTGGGTTGGGTACCTCTCAAACGTTTTCCTAAAGTCCTCGTCGAAGTACCTGAGCACCGAAAACCTTTGGCAAAATATTTGGAAACTTCGCTTGGTTTGGGGACCCTGTCCCCTGATTTTGGGGACCCTGTCCCCCAATTTTGGGGACTCTGAGGGGACTTTGTTGATTGAAAATTAAAAAAAATTTCTCTATAATTTTTTTACCATTTTGAAGAGGGAAGGGGTGGGCGCAGGTCCCCCTACCCTCTTAACACCATGCCTTTCCCTCCCAATGCATTTTTGATTTTCATTTCACATTGGACTTGTCACTTGGAGAGAGGCAGCAACGAGAAAGGAAAGCATCCTACAGAGGAGAATTGCCATACTCTATGTTGTATGACATTGGACATATATCATGATTGATGAATCATGATTCATATGAATCATATCAATAGGCAAATAGTAATTTGAATTTCCACTTGGTTTATGTCATTAATAATTATGATTCTTTGATATCATGTTTAGACTTAAGGTTCATATGTAATTTCCACTTTATATCAATGATTGATGAACTTTGAATGAATTGGAATGTGCATGTTACTTATTGAATACTAGTGAAAATGATTGAATTTTAAAATTTTTGATATATATATATATATATACATATATATATATATATATCAGATATCTACAGTACCCTCGATGTACCCAAGTCCCCTGTTTCAAAAAGTGGCGTCCCCGTCCTTGTCCCTGTATCCAAGTTTCCTGGCAACTTAGCCGGTCATTGCTGTATATCGTTAATAGACGTGAGGAGACCCAATGATAATGATGATGGACTCCAAGGTTCTACTGCGTGGGAGCGCCCACCACGCTGCTCCTGCTCTCAAAGTTCACTCCCTTCTCGCTCCCAGAATGCTTTTGAGGCGCTCCCTACCTCTCCTATACTAAAAGCTCCTATACTGGGTTGATAATTTGATGACAATGTTATGGTACCTCCCTTCTTTGCCAAGCTCTTATAAAAGCTGTTATGGTTGATCATTTGATGACAAGGTTATAAGTTATAACTACTAGATAATTGATGTTATATGGTTTAATCCATGTTTTCTATAGCTAATTCAACATCCTACATGTTTTTTAGATATAAATACATCAAAATATATTAAAATACATACTATATAAAAAATGCCTTCGAAATGGTAGTTTTTGAAAATTTTGTTTTTTGCTTCAGTCCCCGATCCCCGCTCCCAACAACTTAGGTTTAAAGATTTCATCAAGTCCTGGTGGACCGGAGGATTCATTGGCACTACTATTGACACAATGGAGAGTGTTATTGCACAAACGAGTAGTCCTTTCAAAGCAGACTATGTATGGCCTTGTGCTAGTGATGGTAAAGCATGTAAGAGGAGGTAAGACCCAATGTCACCTCAATCTATATCCTTAACTTCTTTGGGTAACTCCTAACCTAGGGGAGAGTCCCTAATCAACAAAATGGGTACCAACAATCAACTGTAACCTGCAAATACCCCCTCTACATAACCTTGTAGCTGAGATCAATGCCTTATTTGGAGTTAATAATGAATAATAAAAGAGTCAAAATTATATAACATGAATTAATTGAATTCTGCCATTCAATATCAGTAAATATCAGCACTGTAGTATGCTTCACAAATCCCAAGGCAAGTTCAAAAAAGATTTTCCCTTGAAGGGAAGACAACTAGCTTGCTGGGCCACATTAAATGGCCTCAATAAGAACTGCAAAAACTGCTAAAATTTTGTTTTAAATAGAGCTGCATAAACCTGTTGAAATTTTAATTTTCTAAATAGTTTCACACTTCCCAGTGCAACAGGTCAAAAGCTGACGTCCTCAGGAATTTGTGGACAATTCAAGCAGGGCAAATTTAGTGGTGGACCAGATTTATCAATCAACAAGTATTTTTGGTTTTTTGAATTATTTAGATTTTTAGGGTTTTTCAATATAAATAAATGCATGTAAAAGAAAAGACAATGTAAATTGGTAAGAGAGAGATGGTTTTGTTGAAAAAAGATAGGGCATATGATTCTTGTCTCGATCCCTAGGGCATTGAGGGATTGATACCAATGTCCCTCTCTAAACATGGCTTCCAGTTTCTATACTTGCAATTAGGGCTTCAATCAACAACCTCACGAGTTAGGTGGAAGAGCCTGATTAGGGAAAGAGAAGGAATCCAAGGCCCAATACAATGCTAGGTTAACAAAATATCAACAAGAAACCCTAACACATAAGAGTAATGCACCATAAAGCATCATTAAACTAGGTCAAATTATAACTTATTGATTCTTTAACAAAGATGAGTAGAATTTTGTCCTAGGTCACCTTTGTGCTTGAGTCAGTACAACCATTCCAGTATCAACCAATAGCATGTGCAGCATAAACCTTAGATGTCACTTCAATCAACCTTCAAGCAAGGAATATCATCCCAAGAGAGGTGTGCATAGTATCAAGAGCTCCAATACACTAGTAGAAAAAGAAACGATCTCATAATGAACCCATATTTTGTTGTGCTTTTACAATGAGAGGGAGGCACTATTTATATAAGACTAGCCTCACCTAATTTTAAGTTATTAGCCTACAAGTTAATGTAAAAATATAACAGTTGGTTTGCTCACCCACAATTTGGGGGCTAAGCCACTAAAAAGACAAAAAATAACAATATAAAAGTGCAATTGGGCTACACCAAGTGCTAGGTGTGCCAAAAGGAGGACGTCGTGCCCAAACAAACCCCCATAGATGTGTGCCCTCAACATCCTCCTTCATTATATTTGTAGGCTTCTTCAATAAGGAAATACAATTTGTGGGTACATAGCCCAGAGGAGGGGTAAAATAGGTCCAAGTGAACAAATAAGTTGTGCTAAACAAATGCTATCACCTTTTACATGGCAAATAAATGAGTGTGGTCATGCATCCAAGCAATGTCACAAGGTTCGGGTTTGGGTTCAGGTTCGACAACTGTCAAATTCGATTCGGGTTCGAATTTGCCGATGAGGTTCGGCATAGGTTCGTCTAAGGATTTTTCAAATTCTAAATATTTTATAAAATTAACTTTTCTAATATATTTTTATATTCTATAAATAATAAATAACATTAATACAATTATATATAAAAATATATTTACTATACTTAGATTAAAACATTTAATAATTAAGATTATAACGTATGTAATATAATGTATAATATATATAAATAAAAAATTAAAAATTCTAAATAAATAAATAAATTTAAATATAAATACATTCTAATTTTATGTCGATTGAAAAGATTTTTAAAAATTAAATGTAGTATGGATTTGAAATGATCTAGGCACAAAGTTCAAACAACGACTTGACCCTAGTTCCTTGAAGAGATAACGAAAGACCCGTCCACAGCCTCGGCACTGGTTCCTTGAAAACTTATCGGAACACTCGTCCACGACAAAGGTTACTGAAAGGGTCGTCTAGAGTCGTCGCACTAGTTACTCGATCTGAAGACCCATTCACACAATGGCACAATTGGAACAGTGCCATAAAATCGCGGAACTCGGACAGTGAGGATAACTCGGAGACAACCAAATAAATTGCGGAACTCGGACAATGAGGATGGAGAGTTGGAGAGAAATCGCGAAAGAGAACAAGAGGATGAAAAAAACCCTGAAAAATGTTCGGGTTTGAAGTTTGCCGAACCCAATCGAACTTAATTTTTTTTTTAAAGCTCGGCAAATTTTGAACCTGATGGTTCAGGTTCACTGAACCCTGTGACACTGCATCCAATTGATTAGGCCCCCAAGGGAACCAACCCCTATAGGGCGAGCACCTCCTCGAGGAGGAAATCAAGCAGACCATCCATGACATCATTAAGGGCATTTAGCCCCAAATCAACACTCTATGCTTCAACTTGGCCTTTACATCAATTTTTTTAAACCTTTGCTCTGGTAGACCTGTAGGGAATGCTGCAGATACTCTAAGGCATAACAACTGGCTCCAACTATGGGACATGCGCTCTTCGGGGGTGTATGAGAACCCCCTAGAATATCCAGGGTACCTGTAGATCTACACACACATCTAACAACAAAGACATTAATTGCATTCGAGGCAGACACTTCCTTCTGTATTGTTCAATATGAAATGCAATAAAATCAAAATGAAATATCGACAAGTACAATGCATAGGTAATAGTAAATGCTAAGCTTAAATGAAACTTTACCTACCTACCCTAATTATGATAACAGAGAAGGGTCGAGTGAATTCATACCACCAATGTAGCCACCTGAGTATATTGTCAAAGTTTCTTTCTTTGTCTTTGGAAAAAAAATCCAGGACAAAACGACATCAACGATGAGTTGAGTACATACCATTATCTTTGTCAGAATGGAATCAGAATGATGGGAAAACCTGGGAACCTGGAAACTTTCAAATCCTTACCATGGAGGATGGTTACTTTTGCAAGCGTTATCTATCCACGCTTGTATCGGGCTCAGGTATACACATCGCCATCATATATCTGTTCTATGAAGTTCATCTGCAAGGAATTGGCTATCTGATTTTGAGCTCGAGAAGTCATTTGCAAAGATGAACCTTGGAAATTTTTTGGAGGATCTTTGAGGGCCAACTATAATATATCCTTGCACTTGTTCAAGCATTCTTTTGGACATGCAAACACTTTCTTGAACTTTCTAATATTCATGTCAGTATCAACGATAATCTTTAAAAATTTGAAATTATCAGCCACAAAATTTGTACCTTCAAGTTTTAAGCAAAAAGAGAAATAATAGATATTATGGTAAGGAGAAGTAAATACTATACCTGCCCACGTATTTGCATCAGTTCTGTTGAAATGCATCATTGAAAACTTGCATGTACTAGATAGAAATGGCTGCTTCTCATTTGCAACGCTTCCTTAGAGACATCGTTGGAAATAATAATCATGGCCCACCCTAGGAGAGGGTAAACCTATTGGCTCAATATTTGCAAAGGAAGTCTCTGTATGTACATCGATGACTTGTCAGCAAGACTGAACTGAGTGTGAAGAGATTCCATCAGAGATTAGGCTTCCAAAGTCTTCCAAACCTTTATTATAATGGGACAACTACATATGGTGACCATCTTCAATGACAACAGGATCAAAATCCTTGAGTGCTTCATCATCCAATTTAGTTGCAAAGGGATTGATCCAATCTTCATCAACCATATCTTCGTCAATTGTGCTTTCAACACTCTTGTGAATTCAAAATAGTACTTGGAGAGCTTCCTCATTTGGTTTCAGATGCGTAACAAGAACCTGTTCTAGCTGAAAAGGATCATGGACCTGCTCTTCAGGATTTGTAAGACCCCAAAGCTCAAATTTAATGCTACTTGACCTTGAAGAATCATAGTTAGGTGGGCCCAAAAATTTCCAATAATCATCACTTTGTTCGTCACGTGGAGGAACTATATTGCTTTTTTCCAAGAGTCTCAAAACATCACAAGGCTCCCCAAGACAAGGAGGACTTAGTATTTCTTCATGTTCCTCGATTAGGGCCTCTTGGTCTTTATGTTCTTTCGGGGTACCTTCATCTTCGGACATAAGGCCGAGAATGTTATCGACAAGATCTTGAACAATGTTTTCTTCAAGCAACCCTTCGAGGACTGATCTTCATCATGGATTTGTTCGACAAGGTCTGCTTTATGGGAGCGGTCAATGGATTTATCTTTGTTGTGGCACCCTTCTGCCGCAATCCTGAACAAATCATAAAATCCTCTCATCTCTTGAATCCTAGGTATCCATTGGTCCATGTCTTTGGAACACCAACGTTTACAGAATATTTCCAGAAAGTCTGCATAAAATGAAATTGACCTCGCTTCAAGAGATTCATACCGCTATATTCATAGATGAATGGCAATGGGGATTGTTCTACAATCCATCTGTTGGTCTCCTTGAAGAGAACTTGCTGTAAATTTGCTAAAATGCTAGAATTTTCAGCCATTACATTTGCTTATTAAGGAAATATTGTGGGTAAAGAATCAAAGTTGTTCTTCCCTTAGATTCAATTTAACTTTTAGTATATCTGTATTGTGCTTCACATATTGAGTTGCCATTGAAGGGTTGGTCTACCCAGTTTATTGGTTTGTTGTGCTCTTACTATCTTTAGGCTATTCTAATCTGTATAGGTCTGAAGATGTGTTGTATTGTCATTCTGAAGCAGTCATTGAGACATGGGTAATCCTATTATTTTTTAATGCTTAAGAAATAATCTCTCCTAAAAGCAGATGCAGCTCTTCAGTACATGGGGTTCTTCTAAAGTAATTTGATTTGGCACAATATTTGTTATGTTTTCTTTTGTATCTAATTTGCTGATTAGTTTGTCTTTTCGTTATGTGTTATTGCAAACCATCATATTCTGAAGGAGACTTGTATGGTGGAATGAATGTTACATCTCTAGAGAAGGGTGATAAATAGGAGTTACACGTCGCTTTTGACAAGCAAAGAACATGGATCCTGACAAAGGAAGCTCAGATTCCTCTCCACATCAATCAATGTAAAGTTCTTTTTCTCAACTTATATTTTCTAGTTTACTTGGGATGCATTTATGACTAATTGGCATGGATGAGTTTTAGTTGTTTAGGGTGATGCTTTTTTGCACTCACTTGTACCATGTTTTCAAAGCCAAACTTGAGTGAATCTAGACAACTTGATTTTTTGAAAGATCCAACCTAAGTAACATAAATGTGTTTTTCTATTATATTTTTTGGGAGTGTTTCTAACTTTATATACACCTTGGATACAGATCTACTTGATTTTCTGAAAAGTCAGGATCTTTATACAAGGAAACATATATATATATATATATGTGTGTGTGTGTGTATTTTTTTTACCTAGGAAAGAATTGAAACTTCATATTTCAGTGGTAAAGAAACTACACTTCATATGGGCATTATAAACCCAGAAAATAATCTGTGTCTAAAGATCAGAGAGGGAATTTACCTACCAGTGTAATAAGTTTAAACAGGTATAATCCTGGACTCAGGGTATAATATCACATCCCCTAAAAACAAGAAGTAATGTCAACCTCAGATTGAAAACAGAAAAAACAGTCCCTACATGGAACTAAACTTTTTCAGAAAACAACATCATTACAACTAAATAAAAAAGCTATGTTGCACAACTGTACAGAATGCATGCACTGGCTGATGAGTGTCTAGAATGGCTAGAACACACCCCCAATTTTCAGGGGGTGATGTGTTGGGGACGGTAATAGTTAATATATATATATATATATGTATGTATAAACAAAAATATAAACAAACTGCAATCTGCTCTTATACAATCACCAGTGACAAGTCTCGAAGGGTTGCACTGAGGTTAGAGTCAAGTCAATATGTATGTATGTATAAACAAAAATATAAATAAACTGCAACCTGCTCTTATCCAATCACCAGTGACAAGTCTCAAAGGGCTACACTGAGGTTAGAGTCAAATCAATGTTGAGATTTGCAAATGTAATAAGCAAGCCAGAACACTGATTGAACATTCCATTCTAAGTCCATGAGAAACCACCGCAAGCTTATCTACATGATTCACATTTAATAAGCCAGAACACTGATTGAACATTCCATTCTAAGTCTATGAGAAACCACCACAAGCTAAGCTACATGATTCACATTTAAATTATTGGTTATGGTCCATCGGCCACACCTAGCCCTAAACACTTGCTGAACTCCTCCCCATCAAATTGTTCAAAGCAAATGCCGGTTGGTATCTACATCAATAAAGATAATTAAAAAAGTCAAGCAAATTGTACACACCTCTTTAGGACTAGGTGATCCATGTGGGATATTAACATGTTTTCTCCAACCATTTTTTAACCCAACTGGAAAACTACAGTCCGAGGGACATCTACAGGTTTCTGAAAATTCAAGGGACGTGGGGCTTGTCCCCTAAAAGTCTCCTAAAGTTTGCATGGAATGTGGGAATGGTCCCCTAAAAGTCCCCGAGTCCCTGAGCATTTTGGAATGTTTCCGAGGACATCCAAAGTCCTTGAAACACGGAATGTGGGTTTTAAAGGTGGGGACAGGTCCCCATGCAACATAGTAAAAAACAAATAGGCTCAAAGAACATGAAGAGACCTCCTCGTAATTGTCTTGAGAATGCCAGCCTCTTCTTCCAGTATCTTCCAAGATCCTTCTCCACATCAAGAGATTGTTTAGAGAGGTTATAAGCTTCCTCATTAAGTTCCCCATATATGTGAGAAAAAGATATGTACTCAAAAGTGTGTTCCATAATCTTGACCTGTTCAAACAGTGGTCTTAGTTTTAGGTTTTGCACGCCAATTGAACTATTCACCCACTCAATAACTAATTTAGAATCTCCCAGAATCTCGATTTTTAAGAAACCTTTTTCCAATGCCAGCTTCTTAGAATTCACAAAGCCTTCCATTCTGCCACATTGTTTTGCTGGTCCCAATACCTGCTTTGAAGGATAACTTGTGCTCCTTAGCGAGATAGATAACATCACCAGCCCCAAACAGCCTAGGAGTGCTTTGGCAGGCTCCATTAAAGAAAGCCCATGGGTAAGATTTGTCCACCTCCAGATTGTTAATTTTAGGATTAGGTTAGGGTTTGAAGTATAAAATAAAAAATTTAATACTTTAATGCAAAAAATAAATTTCTAAACTAGTACTCGAAGCAGAATAGTACAGCTGTAACAAAACAAGATAAATTAAAACATAATTTTCATCTTTTTCAACTTTAAGACTCCCAAGAGATCCCTTTGTTAAAGTTGAAACATATAGCAACAATAACATGTAAAGAGCAGCAGCAGTAGTAAGACACAAGTGTTAGGATATTCCTATATTCCATCCTAGTCCTACTAGCTTTTCAGTCTTTTAGGGTTTGCATGCATTTTTAGGGTTTGCATGCATTCTAGGGTTTGCATGCATTTTCATGCATCCCAGTCATTAGTCCCAGCACCTAGCCCTCAGTTAGCTAGCCCCCGGAGCTTCTTTCCACTCAGTTTCAGTCCTCCTAGTGCTTAGTGCGCCCTCCTTTCACCTACTGCATGAGAAAGGTGCCCTTCCTTACCTACCAGTCCAATTGTCTTCAGTTAACTGAGTTCTCTCCTTAATTTCAGGCTTGACTCACTCTTAACTGACCTTACCACTCCGATGGACCTCCAGTGCGACTAGACTGCTCATTCTGACTCTAGTTAGCTCCTCATGCGCCCTCCACTGAGCCTCCTTCATTCAGTTACACTCAGTTACACCTACCACACTCGGTTAGACTCAATTTGACTGATGGTTGACAGTTACTTGAGCATTGATGACTCCACTGATGATGATGAAGACTTCCAGTTGTGCTCCGATGACACTTCAGTGATCTTTTGATCACTCCATGAAGGCTATTTCGAATTGCCACCTTAGGCATTCGAATCCTCATGCATTGTACTACTTATTTGTCCATATTGTGATTAATTAATTAGTGTGTGTGAAGTATTTTTGCTTCTATCCGAGTTCTACTGTATTATTATTTTGTTGCTCATCTTACTGCATTGACCACTCTTAATCTTATTCCTAAATTCTTTCTTGTGAGGTTTACATTAGCTCTTAGATCTACTGTGAGGATTTTCACAACAAGGGCAGCCAAAACACAGTCCAAGTGGTAGCCCTAATAAACCTTAAGTATAGCAGTGATGGTCACCAACCGGTCATGACAGACCTCAAATCTGAGTAGCAACCCAGGCAGCCTCAGATCACAATAGATCTGACACAAACAAGGTCTCAGTAGGCAACAACTTTCACAATCAGCCCCACACACAGTAGATCTAACCCAACCAAGAGTTCAAGTAGGCAACAGTCTTCACAAGTGATAAATGGTAGCCCTAAACCATTAGATCTAATCCAAATAAATCCCAATCAATCAGTGGTCTCCACAAGTTTCAATAGGCATCCCTAAAAACAGTAGTCAAGGGGCAGCGGCCTCCATAATAGCTCACAAGAGGTAACGACCTTCACAAATGGCAATAAACAATCCTAAACAGGCTTAGCCAAGTCACAGCCTCTCCAATTAGGGTAGTAGCAGCGCTTTACAAGCTGCGACCACTTGCAAAACAACCCATGGTGGAGTAATAGGCAGCCCTAGGGCTGCGACCAAATTCAAAACACACAGAATAGTCTACGGATGGGAGTAGACAGGCCACAAGACTCACAGCTTAGTCCACGTGGTAGGCATACAGACCACAAAGCTCACGGATCAGCCAGATTAGTCCAACAAGGCAGCAAATCAGTCAACATGGCAGCAGATCAGTCAACAAGGCAGCAAAACAACTTACAAGGGCCGCGGCCCTAGCAGTCCTATCCCAAAACAGTCCACGTGGTAGGAAGTTAGTCCACAAAGGCCACATATCAATGACAGTCACAAAGGCAGCAGCGAGCTTCAACAGACCCTAATAGCAGCAAAAACCCTTGACGTCAACCTTAAATTGTGTGCCACAAACCCTAGAACAGTCCTCAAGCAAATCAGAGCTAAATTATATCTTTATGATGATTCAAATGAAGAATTAGGCTAGTATTTATAGCCTCTTAGAGGCTTCTAGAAAGGTCTCCCTTATAATTCTTCATTGAGTTAGGGTTTTATCAAATAAGGAGGGTTACCATAAAAATAGAATAAAATAATGTTATGAAGTCTTTAGGAGTGGGTACTAGGGTCAAGACATTATATATTAAGGAGAGTCACCATTTATAAAATATAAATTAATAGTATGAGGTCTTAGGTGAGGGTACCAAGGTGATGGCTAAGGGTAGGATGACTTAGCACAAGGATCAACAAGGGTTCAGCAAAAACAAGACCCCCATAGATCTAGGATGGGTAAACAACCCTTCAAACCACAAGACCAAAGGTGTACCCACAAGGTTGGAAGACAACCCTTCTAACCACAAGACAAGTTGTTGAATAAGACAAGGTGGTAAACCTTCTAAGCATAAGACCAAGAACAACAATGTGAGAAGACCAAGGGTATACAAACAAGGGGGGGATACAACCCATTCATCTCTCTCTCAAATGTACAAGTGTTCCATACATAATTGAAAATCCATCATCACTGTATAAGAAAGGTACACACTAGATGATGTGATCCTGTAGTCCTCCTGACTGCTCCCGAGTTTAAGTGCTAGTGACTTCATAAAGGGGTGGCCATTCCCTTGATGAAACAATCTAGCTCAACCATCTCGAAGACCTAGGAGAGGAGGGCATCACACATCATCATCTTGGTTAACTGACCAGGTATGTACCTGCAGGAACTGCTTGGTCCTCGTGACCAAGAAAGTGCATGGTCCTAGACCAGGATATTCTTTGTCTCAATTTCTAGGATCTGCTTGGTCCTCGTGACCAATAAAATTTCTGTTCCTAGACTAGAATACCCTATAGATGGATAGGGGCCCTAGCCACATGCTAGTGACTTTGCCATGGCATCAACTTGCTTGGTCCTAGGCCAAGAACCCTAGGAGACTGCTGGGGGCCCTAGGGTACCTTCTAGGTACTTACTTTTCCTGGTTAACTAATCAGGAACCCTAGTTAACTGACTAGGGTGCCATCCTCCTAGAGAATGGTTCTCATTGCTGCATTAACTTTAACACTCCCTCTCAACAACACTAAGCTTGTCTCGGAAGTACCCAGACTTCGTCGTTGATAGAGGCTTAGTCAACACATCGGTAATCTCATATGACAGAACATACTGAAGTCTCTGCACCATGTCCTTGACATAGTGAAACTTCCACTCGATGTGTCTCGACCTTGTTATCACACCCATAGTAGTTGGGATACCATGGTTACAGAGCAGATATCTGCACATTTTTGAGCTTTGCCTTTACATATATTCAATGAGATCAGCTATGATGAGCAGTGTTATTTGTGATTACTCATGCATCGGAGCAACCTTATATCAGACATGCAGTAGACCTTATGCCAAGGCTGAGCCTTAAGACCTCAGATTTGATGACTGAGATGACCTTTTATTCCATACAGTTACAGGGCAGTGTTTAGAGTTTCACCAGCAGTGTTCTCAATGTGTATAGTTGGGGTCCAGATTACAGATACTGATATATGACCCAGTATATATGATGTGCATTGGTATTATTATCTTGCTGTTTAGGTCATTTTGATAGCTTGACTTGGCATATAGTAATTATGATCTAGCAATATATATATGTTAAAATGAAATTCGTTACTATGGATTACATAAATGATTGTATTACTGACAACTAGAAACTCTTGCTTTATACTCATTGTTTTTTACCTTCTTAGAAATGTGGATATGATCATTCTCGCCTTTGTGACCTGCTAGCTTAGGCACCACTTTCACTTGTCTCCATCCATCCATTTGTCTTTCTCTATTATTGATCTTAACCCTGACTTACACCTTGACTTGTGATATGGAGGACCTCCCCACTTTTGCCTCTGTGTTGGATAGCATCCATGTTAAATTTGTGTCTCGGCTCTGAGTTGGCAACAAAACTTACCTTTGGTGAGTTGGATTTTATATCTTGATCTCTCTAGTCAGTTGTTCCGATGTTTGATCTTGATTGTGGAAATCCCCATAGTTGCTTGAGTTGTGTTGGCTAAAACCTTAAGCAAATTGTACTACCTTTGGAAACTATTGATATATCTTTTGTAAAGCCCAATGAAAGGGGTTATGAAATGAAATGAAATGTAAATGCACCTTGGATAAAAGCTGCAATTAGTTGTGCTTTTTAGCACATGCAAAATCCCAGAGGGGTCCTAAAGGCCTAAAAAGCAATGGATAAATGTATGCTAAATCTAAAGATTGTTGGCCAAGGAAATGAAATGAAAGGTCCAAATAAAGTAGTGGTTAAGTATATGCCAAATCTAAAGATTGCTGACCTTAAATGAAATTTTCCTCATTGAGCCTACGGGTTATGATGTGAGATGGAGCAAGGAATAGCTAATTCTAAGTGTCCCCTAGAACCTCAAGCTACGGTTAGCCAGGCACCTAGTTCACGACGGTTCTAGTAGTAAACATTTTACCAAGGTTGAATAAGCACTTCTCTAAACAACTTACCCATTTGTGAGACACCTCCATTCCTTGTGTATTCTTTGCCCAACACATGCTTAAGTGTGTAATACCCTTTCCTTTATCCAAAGTATCACAGTGTCAAGTCAGTCAAGTCATTCCCCTTTTCCTAGCCTTGCTTCCTTATCCTTCACCCTCTTCTAGCAAATTGATCATGTTTACAAATGAGTATATTCTTGAGGTTCTTCTTGAAAGTAAATTATTAACTAACCTATTATTATCTATTAATTGCCAGTGAAATGATGCTTAATGTTTCAAAGTCTTGCTATGAAAATTATTTAAAGAGCATGTCTTAACAATTTGCACTTGCAGCAGTAGGATTCTTTAACCTGGGTCATATTTTGATCAGTTTGATCGGTTAAGCCTAGTTTGACCAAGATCAACCTTGGGATCTGTGATGAGGTGGACCATTTATATTATATGATGTTGATTTGTTGTCCCATATATATTTTTGATGACTCCATATGATGGAAACAGGTTTCAGATGATGATTGATGCAGTTTTTATTGATTATTATTATTTCTAGATCATAATATTTTTATTGGTCCGGGTATGGTGGATGCTATAGATGATCTTACAGGTTACCATGATGTGTATGAGTACTCATCCCTAGTGGATTTGGGTCTTTTGAACCCATTGAGACGCTTACTTTTCGGTTCCAGGCACTTCCAGAGATGATTTGAGCATTTTTTCACCTGTTGGCCAGTTTGGGCATGCTGATGTGGCCTGTCCAGCTGATGCATTGGAGGCAAGTCGTTACCTAGGGCGCTACACAGGAAGTGGGTGGTCTAGCCACTTGTTATTACCATATTACCCCCCTTCCGGACATGATGGGTACAGTCAGATTTTGTGCTCGGGCACCAGGCAGTTGTTTTCAGGCAATTTGATGGATTTTCAGGTGGGATAAAAATGGAATAAAAAGGTCATTAAGGAAATCGATTTGGGAAATTGAGGCAAGGTGTTGGCATGAGGTCTGCTTTGAGGTCATCCATGGTGTATCCCACTCCTTCCAGATCAGTTTGTAGCATTCAGTGGGGTCCACACAGTTATCAGGTTGTGTTTTGATGCATCTTTCTCTCGGTTGAGGGGGCCAGGATTTGATCATTTGTTCACTTGGACATGTCATTGAGTCATATATTATATTATTGTGCCATAAGGTGATGCTAGTGAAGGAAAGTGATGCCTCCTAGCCCCATCATGTGCTCCTAGTCACTTGCCCTTGTCATCTTTTATGGCACAATTGTATTATTGTCACTTTTATGTGGTGTGCATCCCCTAGGGCATCTCTTAGCTAGTGGGCACCCCCCTCATGTGAGTGATCCATGTTATATTGTACCAGCTCATCTTAACCTTTGATTGTATTATGTTTATCTTTTGATCTCAACCAATCATCGATAAAGTGGTTAGGGTTTTAGTCTCTCTCCTATTTAAGGAAGAGGCCCCCCTATTGTAAAGGCATCTAGATATTTTTGGCTCTTGGGGATCGAAATAAAGAAATATCTTTTGAGCACATGCTTGGATCTTGAAATGGGTGTTTGGCTATGATGATTGTAAATGCTTCTCCATTGCACTGAAGGAAGTTTGTAGCTATCTTGTATCTTTTTCCACTAACTTGATTTACAGGTGAAGAGGCCAATTTGGAGGAGTGCGCATTAGTGGGGAGGCTTGCCCTATAATCTTCTGTCAAATTTTGGTTCAAACAGGGAGTGATTTTGTCTTTGTACCAATCATTTTCTATCTTTTGCTTCTTACTTGTATCTACTCTCATTTTTGTTATGCTAATTGAGCTTGTCTTCTTGGTTTTACAGGAAGAGAGGGATGCACTTGTGGACTAGCGCAAAACGTACAAGCAAGAAAACTACATCTTCTTTCATTTGATCTCTGTGGGAAGTAATCCTCGTCATAATCGGCATCCATCTTCATTATCCAGGTACGCTTGAGAGGTACATATTTTCTTCCTCTAATCTACCCATTTATTCTCTAGATCTAAAAACCCTCAAAGTCAAAACCCTTGTATTTTTTTTTTTTTTAGATCTATGGAGATCTAGCAAACATTTGGGCTTAATAATTAAAGCCAACCTTAATAATCATCTCAACATTCTCGATCTAAAGTTTGGTGGACATCTGACTCCATTTACCCCCCGATCTAAGGCACTGGGCCCCGATCTAAGGCACTGGGCCTCTCCAAGGCAGGTCGCACTTGTTGGGTAGGTGGCCATTTGCTAGATCCCAATCGTGGGTATCTCTTTTCTTCTCAAATCCATAGATCCATATCATAGCAATCCCCCTAGTGCCATTTCATCTCAATCTTTACCTTGTGGGTCCCATTTGGACCATTTTCCATATTTTAAGGGTGGGTTCCACTTGGGTACTTTTACTTGGCATTAGATCTATCTAGATCTACTATTCCTAACCTGTAAGTGGCCTTATCTTTTATTGGTTGAACAATTTGTCATCTCTTAAGCCTCTTCAACCAAGCCCTAACTCTTTGGGTCCACTTATCCATTTTAGATCCAGATCTATCTCTCTTGATCTCTTCATGTTTTGTCTTTCACATTACCCTAGGAGGTCTTGAGTGGGTTCGCTAGCCCTCATAGGTTAGCTAAGGTCTCCCCCTTGATCTTGCTTAGGCTTGATCTAAAGTGAAGAGTGCCTCGGTTATTGTGACACCAACTTGCATTGGGAACCGTGGCATCTCTTGGGTCACCTCTTTAGTTGTCTACACCTCTACCATCCTAGATAGGATAACCTCTAGAGACAACTACAAGTTGTGTGATAACAGACCTGTCATAGAATACAGGATTTTTTGAGAGCTTCAAACAATTTTGAATGTCAGCAAGAAGCTTGATCTTATAGATCCACTTGGAAGTTATATCTGACTTCCCTTGTTGTCTGAGAATCACTTTACACACATCATTATCCATTATCAATTGGATGTCTTCTATCATAGCATCTTTCCAAACCTGATGTTTGGCTGCCTCCACATAAGTGGATGTTCATGAAACAGTGACATGGCTCACACTGGAGCACCCTTGAAGCCTCTTAAGAGGCTCCTCAATGAGATCAATTGAAGGCTTCTTGGCATTCTCCCTTTGCTCCTTTGAACGAGATGTCTCATAGACTTCCATATTCGAGTCACTAGAAGATTCCCTGGAGTGATGGAAGATCACATCTCTACTTTCCTTTTCTGCAATCCCACTCTGCTGCGGATTGAAGAGCACAGTTGGCTCCCTCTTGATCTCCGAATTCTGACAGGGGTCATGAACTAGAGCTTTAATAACATGTCCTATAACCTTATAAAGGTCACCTTCACGGACTCCAATCACAATGGCTGAGCTCATGTTTCCATCCTTAGGCCACACTAGAGCCTTTCCTTCTGAGAAGGCTACAAAGAACCCCTTGTCTTCTAAAATTGCCACTGAAAGAATATTCTTCTTTTAACCGAGAACATATAAGATTTCCTCAATTTGCATCAACATACCTGAATCAAGCTGTAAGGCAGTTGAATCAACTCCTTTTATGACATAGGTACTTCCATCTCCTAGTTCCACTTTCACATTGAACTTCTTGGCCTTGTAATCTGCAAGAACCTTCTTGACTCCAGTCATATGCTTGGTGGCACCACTATCTATCCACTAGGAATTTGTTGAGCTGGAGATGGAACTTGAGAGTGTTGAAACCAAGTAGCATTCTCTCTGATCTTGTTCTTTCGTCTCAGCCCTAGTTTTCTTTTGCTGTGGCTCTTCTTCTTTTGTAGCAGTTGAAGCATGATACTTCCCTCTATGCCATTTCTTGTTAGGAGGTTTCTTACATTCTTTAGCATAATGACCAAGCTAGCTACAGTTGTAACATCTTACCTTTGATTTATGAAAGTGCTTTCCTTGAGGTCCTTTACCTTTGTTCTTATGTTGAGGGAAGCTTCTTCCCTTCTTTGTCTTGGCAGCAAGGGCATGATTCTTTTCTGCGGGAGGCCCAGATCTACTCTGGATTTTACCTTCTTCTAAACAATTATGCCACAATCTATCAAAACTTGGTTGAATCTCTCTTCCATTTACTGCTGCAAGAAATGTCTCCCAAGATGTAGGAAGACCATCTATTGTTGTTTGCACAAGGTCATCATCATCTACTTCAACTCCATTTGCCATGAGCTGATCTCTTATCTGAGAGATCTTTGAGAAGAAAGAGGCAACTGATTCCTCCTCCATCTTCAATGAACGAAGTTGCTTCTTCAAGACCCTCTTCTGAGTAGGTGCCTTCTTCTCATAGAGATTTGCTAGGGCATCAAAGCATTCTTTAGCTGTCCTTATAGGAGCTATTACAGGCATTAAATTGTCTTTTCCTTGGCTTGCTTCTTCTTAAATGTTGCTCTTCCTTGATTTGTTGTGGGTTCTTCCACAACCCTAGTAACCAAATTATCCAAGTCACTCTCCTCTAGAATATTCAAAACCCTAGCTTTCCATGCATTAAAGTTTGAGGCTCCTTCAAGCCTATCTTCTGATTTAACTGAAGTGGAAGCCATTTTCAACCCTTACAGTCAACTTGATGAGATTTACCAAGAACCTTCTGTAATCAAGTTGGTTAAAGTTCAAAACCCTTACCTTAGGATCTATGTAGATTCTATTAGTTTGCAAAAACAGAGTTAGCTACAAGCCCTGAGCTTTGATACCATGTTAATTTTAGGGTTAGGTTAGGGTTTGAAGTAGAAAATTAAATTTTTTATAATTTAATACAATTTTTTTTTTCTAAACTAGTACTAGAAGCAGAATAATACAACTGTAACAAAGCAAGATAAATTAAAACATAATTTTCATCTCTTTCAACTTTAACAATCCCAAGAGGTTCCTCTGTTAAAGTTGAAACATACAGTAACAATAACATGTTAAGAGCAACAACAGTAGTGTGAATATTTAGGCGAAATTATAACAACAATAATAGATCTAACTCACAATAAAAGAACATGTCTGATTACTTACCTGGGGAGTTGAGACCTTCCTTATACTTGGAAATTTAACTTTCAGAACAGACTATGCCTCTCAGAGGTAAGTCAATCAATCAGAACAAAACTGACCCTTACCCGAGGGTTAGGTTAGTACATACCTGAGAGAGAGATGGAAGGGGCTGTAGGATAACCAAGACAATCAAATAAAGAGACACAAGGGTAGCCAAAACACAGTCCAAAGTGACAGCCCTAATAAACCTTAAGCACAGCAGTGATGGTCACCAACCGGTCATGACATACCTCAAATCTGAGTAGCACCCCAGGTAGCCTCAGATCTCAGTAGATTTGACCCAAACAAGGTCTCAGCAGGCAACAATTTTCACAATCAGCCCACACAGTAGATCTGACCCAACCAAGAGTTCAAGGAGGAAACAATCTTCACAAGTGATAAATGGTAGCGCTAAACCATTAAATCTGATCCAAATAAATCCCAATTAAGCAACGACATCCACAAATGTCAACATGCAGCCCTAAAAACAGTAGTCAAGGGGAAGCTTCCTCCACAACAACTCACAAGAGGTAACAACCTTCACAAATGGCAGCAAACACTTAGCCAGGTCACGACCTCTCTAACTAGGGAAGTAGTAGCCCTTTACAAGCTGCGACCACTTCCAAAACAACCCACAGTGGAGTAATAGGAAGCCCTAGGGCTGTGGCCACCTTCAAAACACACAGAAGAGTCCACGGATGGTAGCAGACAGGCCACAAGGCTCACAGCTTAGTCCATGTGGCAGGCATATAGACCACAAAGCTCACAGATCAAGCAGATCAGTCCAACAAGGCAGTAGATCAGTCAACATGGTAACAAAATAACTCACAAGGGCAACGATCCTAGACGCTAGTAGCCCTATCCCAAAACAGTCCATGTGGTAGGAAGTCAATCCACAAAGGCCATGGATCAGTCACAAAGGAAACAACGAGCTTCAATAGACCCTAACAACAACAAGAACCCTTGACGTCAACCTTAAATTGTGTGCCACAAACCCTAGAATAGTCCTTAAGCAAATCAGAGCTAAGTTATATCTTTATGTGATTCAAATGAAGAATTAGGCCAGTATTTATAACCTCTTAGAGGCTTCTAGAAAGGTCTCCCTTATAATTCTTCATTGACTTAGGGTTTTATCAAATAAGGAGGGTTACCATAAAAATAGAATAAAATAATGTTATGAAGTCTTTAGGATATTGGGTACTAGGGTCAAGACATTATACATTAAGAAGAGTCGCCACGTATAAAATATAAATTAATATTATGATGTCTTAAGTGAGGGTACCAAGGTCATGGCTAAGGGTAGGATGACTTAGCACAAGGATCAACAAGGGTTCAACACAAAAAAGGCCCCCATAGATTTGGGATGGGTAAACACCCCTTCAAACCACAAGACCAAAGGTGTACCCACAAGGTGGGAAGACAACCCTTCTAACCACAAGACCAAGAACAAGAAGGTGGGAAGACCAAGGGTATATAAACTAGGTGGGGATACAACCCATTCATCTCTCTCAAATATACAAGTGTTCCGTACACTAATTGAAAATTCATCATCACTGTATAAGGAAGGTCCACACTGGATGATGTGATCCTGTGGTCCTCCCGATTGCTCCTAAGGTCAAGTGCTAGTGATTTCATCAAGGGGTGGCCAGTCCCTTGATGAAACAATCTAGCTCAACCATCTCAAAGACCTAGGAGAGGAGGACATTGTTACGATGGTACCAGTACCAACGTGCCTGCAGAGGTACCCCAGGGAGAGGGTGTCATTTTTCTCGCCAAGAGGGGTGTTTAGCCAGCTTTTTCTGAGTAACGATTATGGCTAGACCCTTTGGTTTCCCCCTTGGAAGTACTATGGCTTAGTGGCATTGCTGATTGCCTCATGAAAGGGCTTGAAGCCCTGAGGTTGGTGTCCGGGGCTTCCAAGGGTGGATCACTAGGTCACATGACCTCAACTCTGATTCAACACTCTAGCGGCAGATGTTTCAGCACTGCGACACATTCTTATCTTCCGGAGCACCTCCAGTACCCTCCTGGCCCTTCAGCACTCCAACGCCCTCTCTCTGGGCCCTCCTTCAGAGGATGGCGTCATCCATGAGAGCTGATTGTGATGCTTGATAAACAGGGGGCGTTGAAGCATTTTTCACTTCTATTGGGGTTAGTTGGGGCATGACGACCCCCCCTCCATAGTCTAGCCTTCAGAACGAGCTATTTTGCTTATTTTTAGGCATTTTAGTCATGTGTGGGTAAAAACTGGGGAAAACACCCCAAATTACCCACAGTTCTGATTATTTTATATTATTTTTGTTTTAATTTTAAGTTGACATTTATAATTTCAAATTGACAATTTAAAAAGGCATGTCGGCCTGGATTTTTTTTATTTTTTGTAAAAGTGAGTGAAAAGTATAAATAACTTTTCGTCACTTCATTTTTAGACATCAACTTATGGGATTACACTTTTATTTCTGATTTTTGCCCTCACTAGGGCTCTTTGAGTGATGCGCACCTCTTGAGGATGATCATGCTTGCTAGTTTAGGGACAAATTTTTGGAATCTTTGCTCTTTGTTTCTTTGCTAAGGTAATGCTAAGAGTTGTTTGCTTGACACATGCACAAGAAGGTATCTAAGTCTCTCTCTTGATATCTTTTTGTTAAATGTTGGATGTATGCTTGTTTAAACTTTAAAGGTTGAAAGGTAGCCATTGGAGTTGCATTTTGCCCTAGAATAAGTCATTTTCTAACCTTTAGTTACCCTAGCATTGTAAACTTGAGTTTTAGGTCTCCAAAGTTTGTCTTAGCCAGGGCATCATCAACAACCTCTTGAAGTTGTTGAAGAAGCCCTAGCTTTCCAAACTTGGCAAGCACCATCTCAAGAGGAAGGCCATCCTCTTTGATGATCTAAGGTTAGGTGAATTTCTCTAATAAAACCCTATGTTGTTCATCTACTCATCTAACCTAATTTTTTGAGTTTTGCAATTGTACATATTATGTTAGATTAGCTTTATTATTTTATTTGCTGAGTTAGTTGTTATTTTTAATGTTAAAAAAACCTAGATTTTAGTGTTAAACCTAAAGCTAAACCCTGATTTTCTGAGTGACGTCCTAATTGCAGACCTAACTACCCTAGCGACCTAACCTCGCTCCACTCTCCTACCTTCGCCCAACCTCCAAAGCACCTCAACCTCCCTCCTCCACCTTGCTTGCACCTTTGGCCTCCCCTTTCTCTCACTCGCTGGCCACCTGCTAAAACCTCGGACCTGTCATCCTCTATTTTGTTGACCCTTTCTCCACCTCTGGACTTGCTACTCCTACCCGCGGCCTTTCTCTTCACTGCTGCCCTCTCCCATTTTCTTATTCGCTGCCCCTTTCCATTCCTTCATCCCCTCTTCCATCCATCTCTCTTGCCTTACTTCCACTCCCTACTCCCATCATCTTCCTACTCTTCCATCTCCATCTTCCTCGCTATCCCTCCATTCCTCCCTTGCTGCCCTATCCGTGCCCTCCTCTTACACTTGACAGAGGTCTGCAATTTAATAAATTGCAGACCAACTGTCACTCATCCTTTCTGCTGCCTTAATACACAAAAATAAAAAAAACATTAATTGAGTTAGTAATTTGTAATTAATTTTTTGCATGAAGTAAAATCTGTTATCCCTTTTTCATGGTATTGTTTGACAAAGGTGACACTTTATTATTAACTTTTAGATGGTCTGATTTTTGGCAGTCATCGTGAATTGGATAAACATTTTTATGATTCATCTCTCCTGCTCAGTGTGTTCACATATAGATATGAAGGTTAACTTAGCATTTAATTTTGCATTGTCAATGTTGGTAATTGGTGATAGTTATACTCCCTATTATTTCTCTATTGACTGCTAAATTATTTGGATACATTAGACCTTTCTACATCTTGTTTATGACATATGTTATAAGTGAACTAACCCTCGAGATTATACGATCTTTGGTGAATGGTTATAATATCTCTGAGGTATATTTGGTTACACATTGCCATGTTTATGATCTTTGCATACTTAATTGATATTTGATGCTACATTTGGTCTAGTTTACGATATATGTTTGCATTTGTACATCGGAATGATCTTTGTTATCATGTTCTTGTCTTTTAGTTGGTAGATATTATCGTTGATTGTCATGATATACATTTATATGATCTTGGATTGATCTTACGCTTTCATTGAATGTCTATGTTAATGAACAATCCTTGGTTAATCTAAGCACAATTGGGGATTCCTTATACCTGGCATAATTTGGACTTACTAATATTGGTTGGTTAATTTAACTTATCTTAATATTGACTCCATCTAGGCACTAGTCTAACTAATACTTGCATAGAAAACATAGTCTTTTGGTTCTATCAGTGTTCTACAAGGTTTCATAAGTATACTTCTCCTTGGAGGTTTTTGGCTTCCGAAGAAGTTAGAATCGTGATCGAGGTGACATTGGATCGCTTTTCTTATTTTTGCTTATCGAGAACTAGACCTGCTAGTTTGCCCGGTAACAGGCATCACACATCATCATCTTGGTTAACTGACTAAGATCCACTTGGTTAACTGACCAGGTATGTACCTACAAGAACTGCTTGGTCCTTGTGACCAAGAATCTGCCTAGTCCTAGACTAGGATGTCTCTATTTCAACCTGCAGGATCTGCTTGGTCCTCGTGACAAAGAAACTGTCTGGTCCCAGACCAGAATACCTTATAGACAAATAGGAGCCCTAGCTACATGCTAGGGACTTTGCCATAGCATCAACCTGCTTGGTCCCAAACCAAGAACCCCAGGAGATTGCTGGGGGCCCTAGGGTACCTTCTAAGGACTTACTCTGCTTGGTTAACTGATCAGGAACCCTAGTTAACTGACTAGGCTTCCATCCTTCCATAGAATGGCTCTCGCGGCTGTATTAACTTTAACACAAATTGCCTATTTGTCTTGGAACTTTGAGCTTTAGGGAACATTTATTTCATCATACAGGAATTCAATTTGATATTGTACCAGGGAAGGAGGGATCTCCTCCCCCTTAAAGAGATTGGAGTTCCTAGCTATCTAGATGGCTCTAGAGGTAATCAAGGGCAGAGATATGTGTGCTTTAAGGGAGATGTTCTCAAACCATTTCTTCATACAATCTAGTATAGTTGCCTCTTGCCATAATCCTTGACCTCCTGCTAAAGGCAGTATAACACCCCATACCTCCTTGGAAAAAGAACATTGGACCAGCAAATGATCAATTATTTCCAGCTCGTTCTTGCATAAGGGGCACTTTTCTGGGCCTTGCCTTGTTGTCCTTTGGAGGACCTCCCATGTCAGAGTTTTATTGGGTAATGCTAACAACATGAATATCCTAAACGTAATAGTGTTGAATTTTCTTATAGCAGTAGAAATACAGTTTTCAGATCTGATAATTACTTCCTAATGATTTCAAACAGTAATTTCATGTCACTGTTTTCATTGAAAAATTACACACTGAAAATTTCAACTTCAAATTGCAGCGGAAACAAAAAATGAATCACAGAAAGATAGCCATGCATAGTAGACACAATATTTTTATCCTGGGAAAAACCCAACCTTGGGAAAAAACCCGAGCAACTTTTCTTAGAAGAAATCAGTCCAATAAGTACAAGTACATCACCATGAAGAAGAAAACCCTAGCACATAGAGAGTGCGGCTTTCATGAAGAAAAGATAGCGAACCCTTGAGATGATAAGAACCTTCAATAACTGCTCCTTGAAATTTTGCTAGGCCTTCTTGATTTGTGCACAAGAAGAGAAGAGATGAACTTGGATGTTGTGATGATGAAAATGAAATGTTTGAGTTTTTATTTATACACTTCAAGTCACCTTTAATTTCTCCTGTAGGGCTGACTTGTACTTTTCTTCTAGGGCTGACTTGTACTTTTGTCTTCAATATTTCCTGGGGCTTCTTCAGTGCTTTTCGGGGTTTCTTCAATGGTTCAATGGGCTTTGACTTGTCTTCTTAGTATTTCTTCTTTACTAGAAAAGCTGTCCATGAGCCTTGTTGATGCTATTCTTCTCCTCACATGCACGTCTATTAATATAGAGTTCTAATGTTGAGTAGACCCACTGAGAAGCCCCTCATCACAAGAGGTCTCTTGAGCCTACATCTTCAACATTAGACTAGACTTGTAAACAAGTCAAACCTGCTCTATATAAAATATATCACTCCATCCTGGAGTAGGCAATGTGAGAGCACCTCGAGCCTTTCATCCCTAGCGAAATCAGCATGGCTAATATTGGGAGAAAGACTGCGTTAGGGCCATTCACCTCTAGCCAAATCAGCATGGTCCCGTGAGTGAATTTATCATCACCCCTTGGTCAAATCAGCGTGACCAATCTAGGAGAATGACTGCCCGATGGTGCTAACTGGAGAAACATCAAAACATTGGAGCTTTAACTTTCCATATTCCCCCCCTCACCAATCAGCTTCTACTCTTTCTTCTTTAAACATAGCCTTGTATACTTTCTTGAAGTGGGCTTTTTGACCAAACCAAAGCATCATCCTCCGTTCTCAGCATGATAGAACTCTGCATCAGTCTCCTGGTATAATGTTTCCATGTCAGCATCTAAACCTTCCAGCCCAAGAGTCCCATCACTCGTATATATATATATTATATATATATTGTATATATATATGTGTATATTTATGAACCAAAGATGCAAAAGCTTAGAAATGCAAACAGCCAAGGAAATCTCAAACTGTTGTGTTTTTGAATGGGGGAGGGGTTAATTTATAGGCAAAAGTTAGGATTCTCCTTGATTTTGTTTTTTAACTGTTTTTATATTTATTTGTTTTTAACTTCTTAATTTTTTTCAATTAAAAGGAGTGTGTTTTGGAGCATCCACAGCAATCTGTTTCCGGCAGGCTGGAATGTATCTGAGGTGGATCCTCTAGCATTTTCAATCTTGAAATGGATCCTTGCCACATTGGAGATGGATCTTGGCAGATTCAGATCCGTGGAGACATGGGACCTGGATCTGACCCAGGTGGATTTGGTAACTTAGGTTTAATATTAACAAAAAGATGATGAATTTTTTTGCACAAAATATTTTACTACACAGCTTGCAATAGTTTGAATTTAGGTTTGATACAGTGGAATCCTATTTTGCCGACTTCTGTTTTGCAGCCCTAAGGAGCCATACAAAGATCCCGATGATGGTAAACAACGCTTTTTGCTGGAGTTGGAGTTTATACAGTGCTTGGCTAATCCAACTTACATACACTGTAAGAGTAGATCTTGGAATTTCAATTTAACATTGTACAGGAATGTTCATATTGCAAGTGATAAATTTTCATTATAGAAGTGTTCACATTATTATTGCAAGTGAAAAGTATTCATGACTGCCTTTTTGAAGTTCATCATCCCTATTAGGAGTATTGTTGAGTGCTTTATGAAGAAATTGGGTGTTATTGAGGCAAACCACAACAAGTGTTAAGGCATAGCCTCAAGTTTCCAGTTATTTGTATGATGAACTATTTTCACTCTTTTTTCCCTTTTTACTCCCAGCATTTATAGAAGTTGTTTTTGCACTCCCACATTGTACTCACACTTTTATTGGACATATCTTTTTAGTCCTTTTGACCTAATCTTGTGGTCACTTGTTGGACATTAACAAAACTATCTTATCTTTTCCTATCCATGAAAATTTGTGTTGTTCTGATTCAGTATGTGCAGACAGAAGCACCTGATTTCTGAACACTGAAAAATTATGCATAAAAACATACAAATCAAGTGATAGGGTTGATGATCAATAGCATTTCCATTGTCTGTTGGTGCCATCTATGATCTGCCAATCTCCTTTCTTGTCCTTATTGAGGCTCTCTTAACTAATTACTGAGATCATGCATGCAGGTTTGCTTTTACTTTTAGATCTTTTCCCTCTTTGTTTATCAGTATTCACAGTAGTTTCAAGCTGAGCAGCACTCCACTAACAGATCATGAAGCAATTCTGGAAGTGCTCTGTGATGATTTGAGTTAATCAAATTCTGCCTCCACCTTTTGTCACCTGAGTCTAATTCTGAACCTTGTCTGTAGAATGGCAGTGTGTGAGATAAAGTACAGTTATTAGTGCTAATTTGAGGTTTATCTTCTACTGTTATAAGAATTTTTTTTAAAGAAAAAAAATCAACTTTGAGTAGGTGTTAAGTGTCGCGGGGCTATAAATCATAGAGTCTGCTGTTAAAATGAAGTCATTTCTAATCCTATACTTCTCATGGGCTTTACAGGTTTGTTCATGCTTTCCTGATTAATTGTTTCCAAGTCTTTTTTCTTTCTGTGAAAACACATCTTGGAGAAACCCATTAGGCACTTCTTCACATTCCGAGGATGGTGCCTGTTGATGCACAAACTAGCAGTACCAGATGATGGAAAAGCTAATCGGCTGCTAACCCGATACAACTATGAACCCCCAACCCAACATGTCACTAATGGAAGGGGATTCATCACTTCTGGCCTCCTAGGTCCAACAGTAAATGAACCTAGGCTATCCAAGGGGGACTCTCTGGCCAAGTTTTTTGCTTGAGGCTATCCTAAGACAATCTCAAGTGTACAACTTATCACTGATTTTTGGGGAGGTGCCGAAGGGATAAAATTAGTGAAGGCTGGATACACTCTAAGTTAAAAGTGAATTAAGATTATTAATTCTTTTAAACTTATCAGTTACACCATTAATCATTCATTCAATAAATGACATCATTGCATGTAAATTAAAGTACATCATCATAATGTAAGCATGGACATGATAAAATTGAAGCTAAACAATCATATAGAGCATGACACATCAATAAAAGATATCCATAACCATAACATTGAGTAGTAAAATTTTTTCCCCAAGTCCTAGGATTAAGTGGACAGGTTTCAAGATCCTCGATATACACGATGGTATGTGGGGCTTGATTCTATGTTCAAAGATCATCAAATGCAATACTGCACTCTGGGTACCGGAGTGAGTAACAGCAGCTAGCCAGAAACAACCATCTGCACCTTCAGCTCAAAGGCTATTGAACCAACTGCTTTCAAATGGGTAGCTTTCCCAGCCACAGATTTACAGGCTAACTGACTGATCTTTGTTGTTGTTTATAGATGCCAGATACATGTCTTCTACCCAATTAACGAAAAGGGCAGATTGTATAATCTCAGTTATGAATGTATAATCAGGCAAGTGCTTACATGATTCTCCTGCACTTGTGACCTAGCCTTTTCTTGGCCCCTATCCTTGCTAGAGGAGGCCTAGAGGAGCAAATGCCTGTCTTATTCCATGCCCACATTGCAATTCAATATAATTTTATACATAGTTTTAATTTTGCAGTGGTAAGCAATCAGATCTAAGTTTTAATTTTGGTGAAGCACCAACATGTAATTTTCATTACTGGCGGAGTAAGCATTGAGATCTAAAGAGGCAGACTAGTCAATCCCTTTTTTTGACATGGAATAACTTTATGTATAATATTTAAAATCAGAATCTTTGAGGCTCATCTGGATTAAGTCCTGATACAACTTTCCTAGGACAAACAGCAATCCTCTGTTTATGTGCACAACTTATACCCAGGCTAACTTTATTCCTGGATAAGTTATCATATAGAACATGTAACTGCCTTGATGCTCCTCTTCCTCTCCTCTATGTACTAAAGTAAATATAAAAGGTTCCCATCAAGCCATTGCTCTGCAACATTAGAAGGATTTTAGCAAAAAACATAAAAGGATCCCAACAAGCCATTTCTCTGCAACATTAGAAAGATTTTAGCAAAAAGAATAATATACACAGTTTACTACCAGCAGTTATTTATATAGTTCTAAAAGGCATATGGCAGCCAGCTTAATGACCTGGATCACTTTTTACTATTTAGTTGAGGACATTTGCAGGGCAGATCATTAAAAGGAACAGGAAAGAGTGAAATTTGGAAATTATGTATGGTTGGGTCCAAACCTCCAATGATTATTTTCCACCCATGAGCTCTCAGTTAATTATATTGTTTTGTTAGCAGGAGCAGGGAAGAGCTTGGTAGAATTTTAGTTAACTGCAGGCTTCCAGTTAGGAGTGATTAAAGGGAACTTATTTGTAGTTAAGATTGTATCTATATAATTAGTGGCATTTATTTGGTTCTAGTTGATTGGGGAGAAATTAAATAGAGAGTTAGATAGAAGTTAGTTGAATGGTAGACATTGGAATTTTAGAACATTGAAACTGAAATTCACATTTTTTTAGTGTCCTGAGGTGACTGAAATCAGTCTGAATATCTATCAACATATTGCATACATCCAGTAAGGGTGTTTCAGTCCAATAAGTTCACTGTATGGATAGGTTTCAGTTTAAAAAGGGGACTGAAGTTCAATAGATGTCATGGGTTTTAACTTTTGACATGACTGCATGGCTGGGTGTGCGGTGCAATGGCACTGTAAAGTTAGATTGCAGGGAAAGACGGTATCTTAAGCCCAGGTTGCAAAACATAAGGATACTGCAAGGTTAATTTGCAGGGACACCGGATCATACAGAAGAGCTAAAAGGTCATGGAAGGTGAAGCAGCCAAAATGGAATGGATGGGAAAGGGAGATTAACAGCTAGATTCTGAAAATAATTGCAAAATTTCATAATATATCTAATTATTGTAAATTTTGTATTTGGTTGTGTAATATTTTAACATGTAAAATATGAGAGCCAATTAGCTGTCCTGTGTACTTACAGTTGCTGATGGTTGCAGTTGCACTATCGTCAATTTTGTTGCACTTTGTTAGATGGATTTGCAGTGCTGATATGATTGTTGTTGGAATTCAGAGATGGGACATGCATTGAAAAATTATTGCATTCATTGATTATAGAGAAAAATAGATAATTACTAGTGTCGCTGTACAACAATTCTAACCACAAAAACTGCAGATGATGTCTTAAGCATTACAGTGACATTTATGACTTGTCCGGTATTGTTGAATATGTAACAAGGTACTAGCAACAAACAACTAACATTTCTAATATACCTAACTCCTAGACCTAGCCACCTAAAATGGACATTAAATTTGTAACATCTGTGTTCCTTGACGGCCATTTTGTTGGTAGTGATACTAGGAACATATCTGCATTTTTAAAATTTGTGTTTGTTTAAAGATTTAATGAATATGTTTCCTACTTGGTCCCAAATGGATCAGTAGATCAACTCGATTTTGCTTGTTTTACATGTGCTTACAGATGTTGTGATGGTGTACCTCTGTGTATTTTGTTCTTGCATGGAACAGTTGATTCTTTACTGCTTGATCACACTTTTGGTTTTGAAGTCACTTCGAGAAACAAGTCCTGAGGTTATTTGCTGCACGACATAGAACTGACTTCCTTCATCTTAGGTGCTAAGTTTGTGGGCCAACTATTTTTCCAAAACTGATCAGGACTTATTTTCGGCCTCATCACTTTTTGAACATGCTATTGAAGTCGCGGCCACAATGAGAATGGAGCCCTGGTGTATGGCTCAAGAGTCAATACTCCGTCAACCTCACTATTGAACCAAGGTTCTGCTGGTAGCTTTATCACACTTTGATTATCATAGTACAGTAGTGTCATAACTGTAACGTTCCAGCTATTTCTAGCACTTGAAAACTAACGTTTCTTGGTTTTAATGTGGCAAGTTAATGCTTGATTGCTTGAAATGTCAAAAATCTCAGTGTAGTGATGCTAGTGACCTTTGTTTGCCTTATCACCTCTTATCTGAAATTTTGAGCCATTGATGTATTTTTATTTGATTTAATTGTTCAGATACTGTTGACATATTGGATTATTTGCAACCAGCTTTTTAGTGCTTTTTCCTTCTATTTTCTACATATGTGGTTATCAGTTTTCTGGTGTTTTTTTTTTAAGTCATGTATTTCCTATTAAAATTTGTAAGTATTTTCTGACCAGAAAATATTGCATTTGTGTTATTTTTCTGTCAGATTTGGCTCAAAATCGTTACTTTGATGACGAGGCATTTATTGGTTACTTAAAATATCTGCAGTACTGGCAACGTCCAGAATACATAAAATTTATTATGTAATCTCTCTTCCTCGAGTGACTGCTGATGGTAACACGCATGAATGGATGTGGCAAAGGAAACTTATTTTCTTTTCCAATTACTCAATGCAATTCATTTTTATATCATCTCTCACTTAAACAATATTTAAACACCACTTATTGATTTTGTTTTTTTATGTGTACAGGTACCCACATTGTCTGTTTTTCCTTGAACTTCTCCAAAATGCTAATTTTCGTAGTGCTATGGCACATCCAACAAACAAGGTAAAACCTTTGATTTGTCTGAAGCTATGGAACAAATGAATTATATCAAGTTTTCAAATCATTCCAAAAAACGACCTAAAGGCTAGTATGAAGGAAATGAAGTTATTTTTATGTCTGGCATGAAGTGAAAATACTTGCTTCAAAATGCAAAATACATCAATTTAAAATTTAAAATTTGTGTTCTCAAGCTGCCCTGAGTAAAACCCACATAATTAAGGGTAGAACAATTGATAATTGAATAGTGATGAGGAAGAGATTAATGTCAGTATTGTTGAAATGATCTATGGCAAGAAACGAATAATATCTCCGAAACTAGTTTTCAAGAATTTGCCAAATAGGAAATCCTTTTAGCCATAGAAAACATGTGCATCTGTCTTTGTAAGTAGAACTGTTTTGAATATTAAAGCTAGGATTGAATAATGGAAACATTTGAGAACTAATATAATTGAGTGCTATTTGTTTTTATTTAATTGACAGTTAGTCTATTGCAAGTAGAATACTTCAGGTACTGGGAGCTAAGTCACATCAAGGCTTTTTGGAATCCCTAACCGGAATGGATTCCCAGGATTGTTTTAGGTGGTGTTGCCGCCTAATACACACCTGGGGGGGATGCGGCAGGAAACCTTCAAGCCGCTCCGTGTGTCCTTGGGGGCACGTGAGAGTCAAGTGCTGTCACCTGATTACTCGACTCCTCTGTCTAGGCTTACTCCTAGCGAAGCCAAGGGGGTTGTCCCTATGAAAAATAAACTAAAGCATTTAATCTATAACATAAGTAAAAGTCTATTCTAGGAGTTATGATGAAATCACTTAACAATAAACCATAATTCACTGCAATATGAAATTAAAACCCACAACTTTTAAGATACAAGAGAAAAAATCAAAGATCAGTGCCGATGAAAATGGAGTGCTTGCGAGGGTTGCTTCTGTGGTCTCGGTGAAAGTATTGCAGTGTCTCAGTTGGTAAATTTTAAGATTATTAAATGAGTGGATTAAGGAGTGGGTTAATTCTTGGTTTGTCCCAAAAGAAACCTAACCTTCGAACTGAGTGCTCTAGCAGCTTTACCAAGTGTCCAACCAGGCGAGGATAGACCGGCTTAATAGTAGCCTGCTGACTCTGTAGTTTCCGCCCATGCAACTTCCCGAGTTTTTAGAATTTGGTTCTAATGGATTTTCCTATTAAAACTAAGTACCTTGCACTCGTTTTTGATTGGTCCAGCTATTCCGACTAAGCTGCAGCGGCCAAGAGCATACTTTGGGCTTGGGGTGTGGTTCGTTTTATTAAGATGTATGAGTGGATGATTAACTAAGCTATGACCCAAGAATATCTTTTCCTTGCACCACAAAGTGATGGAGTACTTCGGTAGAGCAAGGGGTTAATTTTAGTTGTCAGTTTTAGAACAAGATTGTAGTTTGTAAAATGAACACATAAGCATACAAAATGAAGTAAATGGTCCTTGAGGACGTTTGTGTGCTTAAGTGTTTGTTGTTTAATTACTACAAAATTAAAGAAAGTTAATCTAAGTAAATAAAACTAAGCAAAATTGATAAAATAAAAAAAGTGAAAAAAACGAATCCCCCCAGGGGGGATTGGGGTCAGGCGCTGGAATTGCCTGCTGAGCTCTTTTGATTTTTTTATGATTTACAAATGAAACTCAAGAAACACTGTTGGTCCTTTAATTAGGCACCAATACAGTTTACAAATATTAGGATGATGTAAGGGAGGTAAAATCAGCTCCCCGGATGGCTACGGACACCTCCGAATCTCAGATTTTGAGCTCTAAAGAGTTCAAACCTGCTAAAAAAAAAACCAGCGAACTAAATTAGTCTTAAAAAGGCCAAGAAACACTTAAAAAGTGTCTTTGACGTTGCTACAAAAGTTTGCAAAATTTTCTAACTTAGCTAGCAACCTAGAACTGAATAAAAATGAAGCTATTAGATTCTTTAGATTGCTACTTGCTTAAATCTATTAATCAAATGAACTTTGAAGCAAGATTTAGATTTAAATAGGACAGTAACCGAGACAATGCTATTGGGAGCGGGAGCGGGAGCGAAAAGCGAAATTTTCAAAAGCTTCCGTTTCGGGAGCGTTTTTTATATAATATATATTTTAATATATTTTGATGCATATAAATTAAAAAAAACATGTATTATGCCAAATTAGCTATAGAAAACATCAAAACATAAAATCTAGATATTGATATAACCATTTAGTACACATTGATATAACATTAATGATTAATCATCTCGTCTTCTAGATTCTAGGAGCTATAACTTATAACATTTTCATTAAATGAGCATCATCAAATCATCAATCATCAACAACATCAACCTTCAAATTTCAACATATAATATTTGCCATCAAACTAGGCCATAATGTTTACAAAATAGGCCAAGCCGCCAACCGCCAAAATAAACATGAAAATGAAATACAAAGTACAAAGTACAAACTACAAAGTACTATGAATCTACTAAGCTTTCCGCTTGCCACGAGTAACTTCCAATTTCTTTTCCCGTGTTCTAGGTGGAATAGGTGCTGGTGGAAGTGATCGTGGAACATGAGTAGAAGATGAATGGCCCCCGCGGGCTGAAATTGGACGTTGTGAAGCTAAAGGAAAAACTCCTACATCTGGAAAGCTGCTTCTGCTTGGGGGTGGCATCTCTGTAGGGGTAGTCTGAATTGGATCATCATGATCACCCAATAGTTCAGCCTCCAAGCGCTCTAATGCTATGGCTCCATCCTCCACATTAGCCTCCTCTGGATTGTTGTCCCAAGTCAAAAATGTTCTATCATTCTTGGCCGCCTCACAATAATGGGACAACAACCTCAAGTTGTAGTGCACATAAACCAAGCTTTCTGCGCGATCTACATTCAGGCTGTTTCTCTTTACACTGTGGATGAAGTTGTAGGTGCTCCAACACCTCTCTGTAGAAGAGCTATTAACAACCTGTGATAGCACCCTCAGTGCCAATTTATGCAAATATGTGGCTCCAGAGCCATGCATGTTCCACCAATGGATAGGATCCAATTTGTCTCGATCTTTGGTTGCAAACAGCGAACCAAAGCGTCCATGCTCACTTATGTATATGCTCAATTCACTCCGTACTTGAGCACACTCTTCCTCATCAGGGACCAACTTTTCTAATGCAAGCATATACCCAGCAGCAACCTCTGGATCTGTGTGGGGTTTTTTCCTGACTCCACCCCCAGGTGCAGGTTGGGCCAACCAAATTGGAGAATAGTATTTTGGGGTGAGGACATATGCAAGGGCATGGAGTGGAACATTTAGATTATCCCACCTTTTGACCACAAGTTTATGAATATGGTCATACAAGACTGCATCTCTTTGCTCAACAATGTCTTTGATTTGACCAAGCATGCTATCCATCTGCTCATATACCTCCCCAATCACCGGCTGATCTGTATCTGCAAAACGAATCATGTTATAAACTGGCTTGGTGAACTGCAGAACATACCTAACCTGTGACCAAAAATGACCTTCAAGAACGGTGTCCTCCACCTCCTGAAAGTCACTTCTATCCGATGCACTTGCAACTCTGTCTTTCAATTCCTGCCATGGATCACTTGATACCATACTAGCCAATGCCTCTCTTACCTTCAAAAGCCTCCTGAAGGTGAGGTAGTAGCTAGCAAATCTAGTCTTTGCAATCTTCAATAAATCCAACTTAGAGTGATTGCGAAAAATGTGGTGGGCCATGCTATGATTGGTAATAAATTTGATCATTTTCTTACCTCTCTTGTACAAGGCACCAATCCATCGATAATTAGGGTCCTTCATATTAACAATATCACGCATCAAAAGGTTCAATGTGTGAACCAAACACCCTGACCAAAATATGTTGGGATACTTATCCATAATGATTGCTCCTGCTGCCTTACAATTAGCAGCGTTATCAGTGATAACTTGAATGACATTGTATGGCCCAATCTCCTGAATGGTTTTAAGTAAAGGTTGTGCAATATTAATAGCGGTCTTGTAGCGATCTGAGTAGTCATGGGCTGAAAGGAAGACCGCACCGCTAGCAGAAACGCCAAGAATATTTATCAACGGCCTGCCTTTAACATTTGTCCACCCATCAGATACAATGGATACCCCATAGTTGGACCAATCATTTGTGAACTTTCCAAGAGCACTATTGATTTTGGCTTTTTCCTTGTCAAGTCCCACGGTTCTAGCTTTGTCATACCCAGGGCTTCTGTATCCTTGAGGGCCACCATTGATGGCTTGTACCATTTCATGCCAATAGGGTGAGCGAAGAACATTGAATGGCACACCACATGCATAGAGAAACCTATAAACTTTTGAATCCACATCATCTCTACAACCTTGGTCAAGGAAATCGGATAATGTTCTTCCTCGTATAGGCGAGACTCCATGGGGAGATGAGGCTCCCGATCGAGCCGATGATGATCCAGCAGCACCTCCACTACCAAACATTCTCTGTGGGGATTCAGAATCAACCCTCGATCTCTTGGACTTGTTTTGAGCAGCCTCTTCTTCCATCCTGTATTTGCTTCTCTCTTTAGCTCCCACTTTGTCACAAGTTTTGACTCCATGAGACTTACCTACATCGCATGGCATAACCCCACACAAATGCTTTCTCACCCGGGTATATGAACCTGTGTATGTTTTCCCACAATGGGGGCATCCAAACTTTGTGGTTCCACCCCCTCTCCCTCCCCCTTGCCTTGTCACATACTTCCACAAAGGTGTTGTGTCTTTTTGTTTTTGCCCCACATCACCCTCACCCTCATCCTCATCATCATCACCCTCTTCCCCTTCCTCCTCTTCTCCTTGGTATGCATCACTCTCTACCTCTTCCCCCTCATCACTACCACCACCACATCTACTTCCCAACACCATCATAATGAGAAGAAGTGGAAAGAAAAACCAAAACCAAATACCCATCATGTTTCTTGATTCAAGATGAGAGTCACTTGTTCCCTGCAATAGAATGATGGAGAAGAAGATATTGGAAAGAGTAGGAGAAGAGAACATTGCAAGTTTTCCATTTTTTAACATAGTGAAAAAAAAATTGCAAAAACAAACAAAGAAGAATTTATAGAGCCTACCTTTTAGCTCTTCAATGGTGGTTGAATGTCTCTATGAAAGCTTCAATCTCCCTTGCAAGCTCTCTCCCCTTCAATCTCCCCTTCAATCTCCCATTCAATGCTCAAACTCAAAGCTCTCAAACTCCTCCCAATCAAACAAATGAGCAATGGAATGAGTCCAAATGGACTCATTCACCTTTTAATGGCCCAAAGTGACCTATCCCAACAAACAAAACCCTAAAAAAAAATTCCAAAACTCATAAAAAAATTTCAAAAATCCGCCCGTCCGCGGAATCGGCCTCGGAATCGATTTAGGAATCGATTTTTTTTTTTGGGTTCGACTGGGAATCGATCCGGGATCGACTTGGGAGCGACGATTCCCTAGCGAATTACCATTTGACAGGGATCGTTTTTTTTTGCCTTCAATTCGCGAACTGAAAAATCGATTCCTGACGGAATCGATCCCAATTCGCGCTTCCAAAATCGATCCCTCATCGATTCCGTTTGGAGCGCGATTCGGGATCGATTCGAGGGGGGGGGGGTCGATTCCCAGCTGCTTTGAACCGAGATAGAGTAAAAAAAGGATCGAGAAGAGTGAACCCATGGGGGTTGAGCGTTTTGAAGAAAGGGAAATGGATTCAAGCTCCCTGATGCACCAGTAGGATCGAGACTTGGTTCGTATTTACTGAATGAAGGCACGATCTAACATGTTTGTGGACTTCTCCAGCTGAGGGTACCTATAAACAACTGCAAACAACGAACAAGGGGATAAGAGCATATGTGTAAATAATGAAAAGAAAGCAGTGATGCAATGAATTTAATCAAGAAATTACAATACTCTTAGCCTCCTAATATTATTAACATGAATAAGCAAACTATAAAGTATTACTTATAGATCTTACAGAAGATAGCTTTCCTTTAAAGACATATAATCCCAACAATACTAGCTATGAAACATAATACAATTTACCTTAGATGTACAAGCATGAAGATCCAACCAAAGACAATCACTAGACTAGCCTCCAAAGCCTTTATTAAACTCAGAAAAATATTACAATACAAATGCAAACAGAGGTTCCACCTTTCCGATCTATACAATGGAGCTAAGCTCTCCTCAATTTATAGCATGAGGCCATCCAGCTAGGGCGCAAAATGTTAGTTTTTTACAATTTAATTCAATATGATCTAGGATCTTATCTGAGAGAATAACATGCACAAGAAATCAAACATAAGAGACAAGAGACACAAAGCATTTCACCGGGGAAACCATAAAGGAGAAAACCCCGCAACTTCCTCAGAGATAGAATGAGTAATAATACAAAACCCCAAAAGATAGAAATGGTCTCCAGCAACTTCTCACTTCTTCACTTGTGCGAACTCCTCCTCTCTCTCACTAATGCGCAAATGAGTAAATAGAGAGGAACACCCTCTCTATTTATACTTTACTTCCACTTGAATTTTACCCTAACTGGGCCGACTTCTCCTAGGAGAGTCTAATAACCCTCTACAACTTAACTCAGGGCCGAACCCTCTAGGGGAGTCTAATAACCCTATCAAATACAATAATAACTTTCCCAATCGGAGGAATAAAACCTCTTCGTCGGAATTACAATGACATATGAATACAATATAAAATATACAAGTGAATATCTTCCGAAGTTACAAATACGTTAACACTCCCTCTTAACTAGGAAGGTATTCTCTTGACACAGTTCATCAGCACAAGTCTTTGTCATCATCAAAGCTCGATCATCATCGTCACTGCTGCTTCTATCTCGACCATCAATCTCCAATCTACTCATCATAGGAAGTTCTACAGAGCACCCTTTTTCATGCTGGATGTAGGCCTAGCCTCCATGTAGGTCTTCATCATCTCTGCGAGCAAGCCATCAAGTAGGTACATCTCAGGACTTATTATATGCCACTGCAAAACCTGCAAGATCTCCTAGGACTGATTATATGCCATTGCAAAACTTGAAGGAGCATCCCAGGACTGATTATATGCCTATGCAAAACCTGTGTACCCTGGTCCCTACTGTCACCTCATCATCTTCAGATCATCTCGTCGTCAATGGAGCACAACCCAGATGCACATCACACAACACTTACATCAATTGACATGGGAGGACCAACCTACCACCATCCGGAAAAGGCTCAGCAATTACATCAACGACCATGGGAGGACCAACCTACCACCATGTCGGAAAAGCTCAACAATTACATCAACGACCATGGGAGGACTAACCTACCACTGTGTCGGAAAAGCTCGGCAATTACATCAACGACCATGGGAGGACCAACCTACCACCATGTTGGAAAAGCTCGGCAATTACATCAACGACCATGGGAGGACCAACCTACCACCATGTCGGAAAAAGTCCATGTGCATCTGCGTCTTTCGGACTCATCACTTTCCCTTGGAAGGAACCTCGATCTGAAGTACACCAAGCTTCTCTTTGAAGTATTCAAACTTCACTCTGGTTAGCGGCTTGGTCAACACATCGGCTATCTGCTCGTCTGTCGCAACATACTGGAGCTTCACTGCTCCTCTCTGCACCATATCCTTGATATAGTGGTACTTGATCTCAATGTGCTGTGCTTCGACTTGTCATGGAACACTGGGTTCTCATACAACTTCACACAACTCTGGTTGTCGCAATATATACAAGTCGCGTCCAACTAGAGATCAAACAAATCAGACATTAGCTTCCTCAGCCATACTGCCTCACAACTAGCCGAACAAGTTGCGACATACTCTGCTTCGGCTGTACTCAGTGCCATGCAGGACTGCTTCCTGCTAAACCAAGAGATCACACCTGATCCCATACTGAAGCAGCACCCCGAAGTGCTCTTCCTATCAATGGCACCGCCTGCCCAATCCGAATCAACATAACCCTCCAGTTTAATCTTCTGATTCGCATCATACTTGAGCCCATAATCAACCATACCTTTCAGGTACTTTAGAATATGCTTTGCAGCAATCAAGTGAACATGTCTCGGATCCGTTAGGAACTGGCTCAATGTGTTCTTAGCAAAGCAGATATCTGGTCTTGTATTTGTCAGATACATCAAAGATCTAATCATCTGACGATACATCGCGGCATCAACCGACTCTGATGAAGCATCACTCAATAGCTTCAGGTTCGATGCCATAGGTGTGGCCATGGCCTTGCAGTCCATCATCTCGAACCGCTTCAAGATCTCTACTGCATACTTCCCTTGTCCAAGGAAGATTCCATCCGCACTCTGCCACACCTCCATGCCTAGAAAGTAGTACATCATACCCAAGTCTTTCATCTCGAACTTGGTAGCAAGCTTCCTCTTTGTGTCAGATATCAACCCATCCTCACCTGTCACAAACAGGTCATCTACATAAAGTAGAAGTATCACTGGGTTCCCTTCCTCAACCTTGTAGTAAAGGTTGGAATCCACTTTACTCTTGGTAAAGCCCAAACTGGTTAGGAAGCTATCAATCCTGTTGTACCACGTCCTGGGTGCTTGTTTCAATCCATACAATGCTTTCTTCAATTTGCACACATGAGTCTCCCTGTCATGTGTCTCAAATCCGAGTGGCTGCTCCACATACACTTCCTCCTCTACTACACCATTCAAGAACGTTGTCTTGACATCCATCTAGTGTACCTTCCACTTTATCACTGCAGCCAAAGCAAGTGTTGATCTGATGGAAGTGTATCTGGCTACAGGTGCAAATGTCTCTTCATAATCTATCCCTTCCTTCTGGGAGAAGCCACGTGCCACAAACCTTGCCTTGTGTTTCTCTATGCTGCCATTTGCAGCATACGTGATCTTGTAGATCCACTTGGAAGTCACAACAGACTTCCCTATTGGTCTTGGGATCACATCCCATACATCATTCTTCATGATCGATTGGTACTCCTCGATCATGGCATCCTTCCATTGTTTCTTCGCAACTGCTTCGTCATAGTTGGAAGGTTCTTTGTCAATGATGTCACACAGCATGGCTACATAATTGGAGAATGGTCTCGGTCTCTTGCTTTCTCTATGCATTCCCTCTGGAGCACCATATCTCTATGCATCTTGAATTGCTTCTCGTACCCATGTTGGTTTCCTCTTGTGAGAATTCTTCTCATGTGGTGGATCTACAGGTTCTTGTGGGTCTTCCACCTCGCGTTCTCCATAATCTTCTGGATTTACTTCATTCATTGTTTTATCTCGGATCCTGGGTGCTTCTGGTTCTTCAATGTCTTCAACAGGTATCTTTCTGGATTTGTGATATGCTGAGTCTTCGTCGAATGTTACATCCCTACTGATGTCGATCTTCTTGAATCCTAGGAAATATATTCTGTAAGCCTTCGAGCTTTCACTATATCCCACGAATATACCCTTCTTTCCTGAAGGATCTAACTTCGTCTTTTTCTCTTTTGGAATATGTGTGTACACTGGGCAACCAAATATTCTGAGATGGTTGACTTCTGGTTTCTCACTGGAGCAGGCTTCTTCTGGTGTCTTGTTGTCAAGTACTCTATGTAGAGTAGGATTCTGTACATACACGGCTGTCCTTGCAGCTTCTGCCCATAGATGCATAGGAAGATCCTGGTCATGAAGCATCGCCTTGGCTGCTTCCATAATTGTTCTATTCTTCCTTTCTGCAACTCCATTCTGTTGTGGATTATATGGAGTGGTCAACTCCCTCTTAATCCCTGACTCTCTGCATAATTTCTTGAAGTCTTCTGATGTGAACTCTCCGCCATTGTCTAAACGAAAAGTCTTGATTTTCTTCTCTGTGTGGTTCTCGATCAAGGCTTTGAATTCCTTGAACTTACTGAATACTTCATCTTTGCTCTTCAAGAAATATATCCATGTCTTCCTAGAAAAATCATCAATGAAAGAAACATAATATACATACCCACTCAATGAACTGGATGACAGTGGACCACATACATTAGAGTGGATGATTTCCAAGATTCCTTTTGCCTTGCTCTTGCTACTTGGAAATGTCCTCTTTGTATTCTTTCCCTTTGCACAGCCTTTGCAAACGTCTTCATGCTTTGCTTGGATTTCTGGAAGACCTTCAACAACTTTGCTTGCAAGAGGTAGTGCTCTATAGTGCACATGTGCAAGCCTTCAATGCCATAGTTCACTAGGCTCCATGGATTCATGGACCAAGGCTTGTTCTGGCTGGCCCTTCAGTTTGTATAACCCTCCCTCTTGCTCTTCAATCACTACTGCATCATCTATGGTATTTCCCTTTGGCCACATAAGAACTTGGCCATCTACAAATGCAACCTTCATACCTTTTGCATCCAATGCAGATATGGATAGAAGGTTCTTCTTTAGTCCCGGTACAAACAGGACATCTTTCATCTTCATAGACTTTCCAGAGTCTAGTTTATAAGAGGCTTCACCATTTCCTTTTATAGGGTACTGGTAGTCATCCCCAAGTTTCACTTTGTGAGGTGACTCATGTCATATGCTTGGAGGCCCCACTATCTATAAGCCAATCATTGCTTCCATGTGTAATAGTTCCTGTGAGGGATGAGATCAAAACATACTCTTTATTGCTTGAAGAATCTTCACTTTCTTCTCTGGCTCTCTTCCTGAGAGGTTCATCATCCTTTGCAGTGTGAGCATGATGTCTTCTCTTGTTCTTCTTCTTGTGAGAGCCACTTTTATTTCTAGGACAATCCCTGGAGATGTGTCCCTTGTCATCACATGTATAGCATCGAATGGTGGATACATCTCTTCGGGATCTAAAGTTATCCCTCTGATTCTGGTGGTGGTGTTTCTCCCTCTTACTATGATGGTGCTCCCTCTTGTTATCATTCCTCCTGGAGTGTGCTGTGAGAGCTTGGTCTTCATTGCCCATCTTCTCTTCTCGAGCTACAAGTCGAGCTTCTTCTTGTGAGCATTCCTCCCACAACCTATTGAATGTGATGAGCTTCTTCCTAGCACAAATTCCTTGAATGAAGGAATCCCATGATCTGGGAAGACCATTCAAGGTGGTCATCACTATTTCTCCACTTTCTATGTCTTCTCCCACAGCTTCAAGTTGTTCTTTTATATGAGAGACCCTTGTGAAGTAGGATTGCATGGTCTCTGCATTTTGTACCTTGACATTCTTCAATTGGTTCCGCAAAGTCATCTTCCGATTTATGTTCTTCCCTTCAAATAGCTTGGTCAAGGAATCAAACATCTCCTTGGGTGTCTTTAGAGAAGACACATGAGGTATGAGATGGTCATTGATAGAATCTGCAATAATCCTCTTGGCCTTGACCAAGTTCTTCTTATGTAAGGCCTTAGCCTCATCTCCCTCTGGGACAGGAACCTCTTCACTTATGTAGGTGTCCAATTCATTCTCTTCTAGGACAAGCCCAATACTATACTTCCATGCTCGGAAGTTGTCAACCTCTTCAAGCTTATCCTCAAGCTTGGTGTGGCGAGACATCTTTAATGAGTACTTCAAATGGAAATAGAAAAGATTTAGAACTTACCACTTGATTTGCTGAAACTGGACTTGGAGCTGGCTAGGGTTTGACAGAGAAACCCTAAAAATCCAAACTTGGAATTTCAAACTTCCATTTGGATAGAAAGATGCGCCTTGGTGAGACAAGCAAGCTGGTACACTTGGATTTTGAAAATTCCAAAAATTGACCCTTCAAAAGTGATTTGCGAATTTCGGATCTGCAGTTTCTGGTCCTTTCTGGTTTTTTGGTCCAAAAGTCAAACTAGGGTTTGAAGTATCTCAGTGTTCTACCCAACCAAAAACTTCGATCTTGATCTCTAAATTTCGATTTTGATGAGGAGAACAATCCTGTGTTGAGAGCACTCCAAAATTCCGTTTTTGTCAAAAGCCCCGTAGCAGTGATAGGCCAAAAATTGAAAATGCTCAGAATCAATTTATGTTTCGACAGAAAGATGCGCCTTCCTTAGGTGAGTTAGTCTAGCCTCCTTTTGGTGATGATCTGTGTAGAGAAACCCAAAAATTAAGAAGCCCTAGCTTCTGCAGCTGCACAGTGTCTTCTTATTAGGTTAGCTCTGATACCATGTTAGTTTTTCACAATTTAATTCAATATGATCTAGGATCTTATCTGAGAGAATAACATTCACAACAAATCAAACATAAGAGACAAGAGACACAAAGCATTTCACCGGGGAAACCATAAAGGAGAAAACCCCGCAACTTCCTCAGAGATAGAATGAGCAATAATACAAAATCCCAAAAGATAGAAATGGTCTCCAACAACTTCTCTCTTCTTCACTTGTGCGAACTCCTCCTCTCTCTCACTAATGCGCAAATGAGTGAGTGAGTGAATGAGTAAATAGAGAGGAGCACCCTATCTATTTATACTTTACTTCCACTTGACTTTTTACCCTAATTGGGCCGACTGCTCCTAGGAGAGTCTAATAACCCCCTACAACTTAACTCAGGGTCAACCCCTCTAGGGGAGTCTAATAACCCTATCAAATACAATAATAACTTTTTCGATCGGAGGAATAAAACCTCTTCGTCGGAAGTACAATGACATATGAATACAATATAAAATATACAAGTGAATATCTTTCGAAGTTACAAATACATTAACACAAAACCCTAAGGAGGGCATCCTCGATTGTAGAGCAAGGCAGCTCCTAACAAATGGAGATGCGCCTCTTCACTTGGCAAAAATCAATTGAAATGGAAGTAACCGAAATGATGAAAGCAACGCACATGTGGATGAGGAGGGGGAGTGGATGTTTCCACTATTTGGTTGGCTGTTGTGTTGGATGGTTGGTTTAAATGGAAGCTAATCCAAAATTGTTGTGCCACCTCACCATGAGGTAGCCGCCCCCAATCCTAACTTATCCTCAAGCCAATTCGAATACGATTGTGTGGAGAGATCTAGACCACGTGAGAGGAGAGCGAACTTGATGCTTCTAACACCACATTGGATGGTGGGGTTGGAATGTTCCAATTGCATGCTCTAAATTTAACGCTGATCCATGTGGGTGGTGCCACCTCACAAGAGGTAAGCACCCCCACCAAACTTATCATCTTCCAATCCGTACGGCTATGTCACGAGTGAAGTCGTACCACGTGAGGAGGGCGAACCTTGGAAATAAATACTCAACGTTTGACCTTTTAATTCAATTTTTTAACATATGCTTTCACCTTCCACTTAGTCGCCCACCTTAATTTGACTTGTGCCATGTCATTTGGCATGTGCTAAATGCCTTTTTTTTAATTTTTTTAAAATTTGATCATGTTGCATTTTAGCATTAAAGTGCCATTTTGTAGCTTTGATAGGAAAAACTGCTCCACGGGGCGTCTTGGTCGCCCGAAACATAGGAAAATCGAGTACCAGGGTAAAGAGGATGCTCTGAGCTTGAAAACGAGCATCCCTGCGCCAGATTCTGACTCCGGATCACACTTTTATCACCTTTTGAAAATTTTCATTTAAACCATTAAAAAAATGGCTTAAAATGCGAAAAAATTATTTTTCTCGGAATCGACTGAAATTTCAGGGGGACCTAGTACATGACCAAACGATAAAAATTTAGCGTCTAGCATGTTTATACATGTTACAAAATGGAGGTGCAGGAGAAAAACTCATCGATTATACTCGGCTAAAGGCAAAGCATAATCGACGAGAGAAAAAACTCCTTGGGATACCTTCTTTGGTTGTCAAGTCCTAGGGAACCAAGTCACTCAAAGGCCATCATGCTAGCACACTTTATTACAAACCCCGTGGGGCATGGTCATGTACTACAAAAATTAAATAAAGGGGCCCTGAACAGGCCAAACTTGGAACTTCTGAACTCTGAAAGAGCACAAGTAATTGTGCAATACTAGCGGCTCACTAAAGTCCAACTAAAGTGCAATATTAGGTGGTAACAGGTGGAATTAGTTAGGATTTTATTTTGTCCTTGTTGGGAGCATTTATTTTCAGGGAATGGCTTACCTTTGGGAAAAGTCCCAAGAACATTTCTGATGTCTGGTAAAGGTGGGAATGGTCTTATTTCTGGAATGAAGCCAGGAGTCAGGACACACCACTTGTAACTGACTATGAAGAAAAAAAAAGAAATAAATTGTATCAAAGTTTATAGGTGACTTATTGTGATATATATGGTTTGAACTGAATCTACTATTCAGCCTTGAAGATGATATATTCAAATCACTAGGATTGCACACCCTCAAGGACTTCGCACTAAGATGACCTTTTATTCCAAGCACATTTTGCAGCCGATTGATGACCTTATTTTTAGACTTCCATATACATGCAGAAATTGGATGCCTGCCCCCAAGACCCCCCTTGGTCAGTTCTGGGTGGGTTCTCATTGACCTCGGGTTGAGACCGACCACCACATCCTGTGTTAGGATAGGATTAAACATAGTAACTTCACCTTAAATGTTTGTGTTAAACAAAGTATACCATAAGTTGCCTTAAAGACGAGTTTATGATGCACAAATCAACATGTATGGTACAACAAAGAAATAAATAAAGTGCATCCTCTCTGAAGAGGGTTAAAGAATTAATTCTTAGACTTTGCTTGAATTCTTTATGCTCAAGATAAAGATTAATTTTCAGATTTTAAGAACTTAAAAAAAATGGTTTCAGTGATTAAAATAACTAAAAGAAGGAATAATATCACTTGACTAGTGCCTAGTTGCTTGAAGAGGGCAATGGGTATTAAATTTTGGGTTAGGTTAGGGTTTGATGCAGAAAATTCAAATTTTATATACTTTAATGCAAAAATAAATGTAACAAACTAGTACTGAAGCAGAATGGTACAGTTGTAACTAAGCAAGATAAATTTAAAACATAATTTTCATCTCTTTCAACTTTAACACTCCCAAGGATGTCCTTGTGTTTAAGTTGAAATCTTCAATAACATGTAATCAACAGTAGTAGTATAACTAACAAAGTTTTAACAACAATAACATATCTAACTCATAATAAAAATGAACAAGTTAGAATATTTACTTGGAGTGTTGGACCCTTTTATACTTAGAAAAACTAACTTTCAAAACAGACTGTGTGGCTCAGAGGCAAGTCAATCAATAGGAACAATCTGACCCTTACCTGAGGGTTTAATACAAACCCAAGAGAGAGAGTGTTGATTAAGTTGTGATTGATGACAATAGTGTTTGGTGTCTGGTTGTTTTAACAAAGTCACAGGAGTCCTTTTTGTATTTGTCCAAGCTCAAGTTTGAAGCCCTTGGAGGCCTTGGAACAATAACAAAAGCCCTGGTTGCCCACTGTCTGGTAAAGTCTCCCTAAGTTGTTTCTAGGTCCCCTCTGCAGTCTCTTTGATATTCACTATGCCTCCTTGCACCCACTTTGGTCATATGGTTGTTTGGTCTTCGAAACCCTCCTCTTTTGACCTGTGCCCCTACTTGGTGTCATAACTTGATGATAAAGCCCATGTTCTTGACAAGTGGAAATGACCCATTCTGTGGTCATTTAAATTGATAATTGATGAAGCTTGAAGTCCTTGTTGGTGTTGTTTGCCCTCTTTTTCTTGGTCTTGTTTTAGTCCCCTTGCTTGTTGATCCTTAGTCTACAAGAGCGTTGAAGATGTCCTTATGATCATAACCCTTGTAGTTGTACTTGATTGAAGCACTCTAGTCATACCTTGGAGCCCATACACAGTTAACTTGTGCCCTTACACTTTTGCACTCTTGAAGAAGACATTACTTAGTGTATATGGACATATGACCCACACATATGGTAATTTGGTGTTGTGTTAGTCCTTGGAATTCATGTTGAAAACCCTTGAGGTATATTTGCATGGTATGGAGTCATTTAAATTGATAATTGATGAAGCTTGAAGTCCTTGTTGGTGTTGTTTGCCCTCTTTTTCTTGGTCTTGTTTTAGTCCCCTTGCTTGTTGATCCTTAGTCTACAACAGCGTTGAAGATGTCCTTATGATCATAACCCTTGTAGTTGTACCTGATTGAAGCACTCTAGTCATACCTTGGAGCCCATACACAGTTAACTTGAGCCCTTACACTTTTGCACTCTTGAAGAAGACATTACTTAGTGTATATGGACATATGACCCACACATATGGTAATTTGGTGTTGTGTTGAAAACCCTTGAGGTATATTTGCATGGTATGGAGTCCTTGCTTGATGATGGAGAAGTCGACCTAGTTTCAAGCCCTTATCCATGTTGAAGTTTCTCAAGCCAGCCCTAGGTGACACCCTAAACGTAGGATTTAATTGGCTAAACCTACCTCATTAATTATTAATTTAATTATCAAGCTTTAATCTTCATTGAAGGTTAGCCTGCTAAATGACAATTTAATTAATTCTGAGTCTATTTAAGAAACATGAATAGTACTTAAATGATGTTGTCCAGAGTCTATTTATTATATATATGATTACTTAAATGAGTGTGAGTCTATTTATTATATATATGATTACTTAAATGATGTTGTCCAGTCATGTACATACTTATGTTCCTAGATTTAGGATGTATATTATGCATATTAGAAAAGTTGCATTAATGAACAAGATACTACTAATATGCAAGTAATGGGTAAGTGGCCTATGGTACTGTACAACATTCCATTGCTACTTATCTAGAATGAAACCTCTTTGCTGACATGTTGGGAGTTGTGCACACTCTTAACAATGTTCTGGTAGAGATGGAAGGCATCTAGAAAGTTACCGTATGAATACGGGATATGGATGAATGTTGTATTGAAGCATTGGTTAAGATAATTGCATGACTATATGACATATATTCTTATGTGTAAGATTTCGTTTTGAAAAACTATGAAAAATTTCTAATCATGCAATTGAATTTGACTTGTAGGAAAGATCGTGTACAATCACCTACAAAAGAAGGACAACAACATTTGTTCTAGCAACAAAGTTCAAGAAAACTATCTATTGAAGATATTGAAGAATCTGAAGTTCCCAGGATCCGGGATGCAGCAATAGAAGGATGCCATGATCGAGGAGTACTAGTCGATCACGATGTTTGGGATGTGGTCCCAAGACCAGAAGGGAAGTCTATTGTGACTTCCAAGTGGATCTACAAGATCAAGCATGCTATAAATGGTAGCATAGAGAAATATAAGGCAAGGTTTGTGGCTCGTGGCTTCTCCCAGAAAGAAGGGATAGATTATGAAGAAACTTTTGCACCTGTAGCCAGATACACTTCCATCAGAACAGTACTTGCTCTGGCTGCAGTAATGAAGTGGAAGATACACCAGAGGGATGTCAAGACAGCTTTCTTGAATGGTGTAGTCGAAGAGGAAGTGTATGTGGAGCCACTCGGTTTTGAGACACATGACAAGGAGTCATATGTGTGCAGATTGAAGAAAGCCTTGTATGGTTTGAAACAAGCACCCAGGACATGGTACGGTAGGATAGATAGCTTCCTGACTAGTTTGGGCTTTACCAAGAGTAAAGTGGATTCCAACCTTTACTGCAAGGTTAAGGAAGGCAATCCAGTGATACTCCTACTGTATGTGGATGACCTGTTTGTGATAGGTGAGGATAGGTTGATTGCCGACACAAAGAGGAAGCTTGCTGCCGAGTTCGAGATGAAGGACTTGGGTATGATGCATTACTTTCTAGGTATGGAGGTGTGGTAGAGTGCAGATGGAATCATCCTTGGACAAGGGAAGTATGCAGTAGAGATCCTGAAGCGGTTCGGGATGATGGACTGCAAGGCCATGGCCACACCTATGGCATCGAACCTGAAGCTATTGAGTGATGCTTCATTAGAGTCGGTTGATGCCACGATGTATCGTCAGATGATTGGGTCCTTGATGTACCCGACGAACACGAGACCAGATATTTGCTTTGCTGTGAACACCTTGAGCCAGTTCCTGACGGATCCTAGACATGTTCACTTGATTGTTGTAAAGCATATTCTGAGGTACCTGAAGGGTACGATTGATTATGGGCTCAAGTATGATGCGAATCAAAAGTTTAACCTAGAGGGTTATGTTGATTCAGATTGGGTAGGCAGTGCTGCAGATAGGAAGAGCACTTTAGGGTGCTGCTTCAATATGGGATCAGGTGTGATCTCTTGGTTTATCAGGAATCAATCCTGCGTAGCACTAAGTACAGCCGAAGCAGAGTATGTCGTAGCTTGTTCGGCTAGTTGTGAGGTAGTATGGCTAAGGAAGCTATTGTCTGATTTATTTGATCTCTTGTTGGATGCTACCTGTATCTTCTGTGACAACCAGAGTTGTGTGAAGTTGTCTGAGAACCCAGTGTTCCATGATAGGTCGAAGCACATCGAGATCAAATATCACTATATCAGGGATATGGTGCAGAGAGGAGCAGTGAAGCTCCAGTATGTTGTGACAAATGAGCAGATTGCAGATGTGTTGACCAAACCACTAGCCAGAGTGAAGTTCGAGTACTTCAAAGAGAGGCTTGGTGTTCTTCAGATAGAAGATACTTTGAGGAAGAAGTGATGGGACACATTTGCAGGAGCCATTCCAAGCATGGTGGTAGGAGGATCCTTCCCATGGCTGTGGATGTAAGCGCTGTGTGATGAGCATCAGGACGATGCTCCAGATGATATGCATTACGACGATGTTATGACGATGATCAGGATGATCATGCGATGATATGCATTAGGACAATGCTATGATGATGATCAGGATGATCATGTGATGATGATGAGCATCGGGACGATGCTCCAGATGATATGCATCAGGATGATGCTATGTATATGATCAGGATGATCATGTGATGATGATGTGCATTAGGATGATGTACTGTATGATGATGATCAGTATGATCATGAGTATCAGGTTGATACTCCGTGGCCGTGGACAGGTTGTGCAGTTGCATAGAAAAGATCCTGGAGATCTGGACAGGTTGTGCTAGGCACGTAAAAGATCCTGGGACGCTCTTTAGAGATCTTGCAGGATGCAAGATACTCTTTTAAGGTTTTGTAAGGGTCGCATAGAAAAGATCTTGAAGATCCGGACAGGTTGTGCTAGGCACGGAAAAGATCCTGGGATGCTCTTTAGAGATCTTGCAGGATGTAAGATACTCTTTTAAGGTTTTGCGAATTCACATGTAAAAGATCCTGGAGATCCGAACAGGTTGTGCTAGGCACGAAAAAGATCCTGGGATGCTCTTTAGAGATCTTGTAGGTTGCAAGATACTCTTTTAAGGTTTTGTGAAGGTCACATGTAAAAGATCCTGGGAGATCTGATAGGTTGAGCAGTAAGCTCGTAAAAGTCCTGGGATGCTCTTTCGAGGTTTTGTTGACGCACGTAATCAGCCCTGAGGATTCCATAGGATGGCTAGATATGATGAAGACCTACAGGAGGCTAGGCCTACAACCAACATGGAAAAGGGCTGGCTCTGTAGAACTTCCTATGACGAGAAGAATTGAGAGATAGCACCAGTGATCGAGATGATGGGTATATCAGCAGTGACGATGATTCTCCGTGATCTAGTAACGATGATCCAACTCCAGTATTGAAGACTTGTGCTTATATGTATTGATGACCTGTGTCAAGAGAATACCTTCCTAGTTAAGAGGGAGTGTTGATGTATTTGTAACTTCGGAAGATATTCACTTGTATATTGTATGTATTACATTTGTACTTTATTGTATCCCCAACGGAGATGTCTTATTCCTCCGATTAGGAGTGTTGTCATTTGTATTCTATTGTTGTACCTCCGACAGAGATGTTTGTTCCTCCGGGTCGGAGAAGTCATTATTGTACTTGAGTCATGTAAAGTCATTGAGGTCCATCCTTCCATGTATGATAAGGCATTAGACCCCAGAGTAGTGTCGCAAGTTATATTGTAAGTGTCATAACTTATATTTGATGGGTTATTAGACCACCTTGGTGGGGTCGGCCCTGTATGAGTCATGTGGGTTAAAGGGTTATTAGAACACCCTAGTGGGGTCGGCCTAGTCAGCATTATGTTAAGTGGTTAAGTTGGGGCTGACTTGGTTAGAATTAAAAGTCAAGTGAAATAAAGTATAAATAGAGGATGTGTGATCTTCATTTATTCATTCACACACTCACTCACTTCGCATTAGTGAGAGAGAGGAGGAGTGCGCACATGTGGAGGAGGAGCAGCTGCTAGGAGACTATCTCTTGTTTTGGGGTTCCATCTTTGTGATCTTTGTATTGGTGCTTATTCTATCTATGAGGAAGTTGCCGGGCTTTTCACCTTTTTGGTTTTCCCGGGTGAAATGCTTTGTCTCTCTTGTCTCTTATGTTTGATAAGCTGTACATGTTGTTCTCTCAGTTAAGTTCCTAGATCATATTGAATTAAATGATGAAAAACTAACACTTCTTAGACTTGTTGAAAGCTATGTCTTCATCAAATGTAACATCCCTGCTAAGCTCAATCTGACGGTATCTTGGGATGTAAATACGGTAAGCCTTTAATTGCTCACTGTAACCCACAAATATTCCCTTCTTTCCTGAAGGCTCCAACTTTGATCTCTTCTCTTTTGAAATATGAATAAATACTGGACATCCAAATATCTTTAGATGACTGACTTCAGGCTTCACACTGATAAACATCTCTTCTGGGGTCTTGTTTCCAAGAGCACTGTAAGAGATTCTATTATGTACATAGATTGCGGTTCTAGCTGCTTCAACCCATAGATGCATGGGTAGGTCTTGATCATAGATCATGGCCTTCACTGCTTCCATGATAGTTCGGTTCTTCCTTTCAGCTACACTATTCTGTTGTGGATTATAGGGAATAGTAAGCTCCCTCTTAATCCTTACTAGTTTACATAAATCTTTGAATCACCTGAAGTGTATTCCCCTCCATTATCTGTCCTTAATATCTTGATCCTCTTTTCAGAGAGGTTTTCCACAAGAGCCTTAAACTCTTTAAACTTTTCAAAAAATTCATTTTTATTCTTTAGAAAATAAATCCATGTTTTGCGGGAGTAACCATCAATAAAAGAAGCATAGTAAACATACCCGCTTAATGAAGTGGTAGACATAGGTCCACAAATGTCGGAATGAATAATGTCCAATATGCCTTTAGCTTTGCTATCACTGCTTGGAAATGGATCCTTCGTACTTTTTCCTTGTGCACATCCTTTGCACACTCCGTCATGATCAACCTGGATTTCAGGTAATCCAATCACCACCTTACTCACTATTGGTAAGGCTTTGTAGTGTACATGAGCTAGTCTTCTATGCCATAATTCATAGGGGCTCATGGTACTAGCCATGAGTGCTGAATCTACATGACCCTTATGTTTATAGAGTCCTCCTTCTACCCCAATGACGATTGCATCATTGATAGTCTTCCCCTTTGGCCACATAAGAACTTCACCATCTACAAATGCAATTCTAAGACCTTTCTTATCTAATGCTGAAATAGAAAGAAGGTTCTTTTTCAAACCTAGAACATATAGTACTTCCTTCATGTTCATGGAATTTCTAGAGTCCAATTTGTAAGTAGCCTCTCCCATTCCTTTGATAGGATATTGGTAGTCATCTCCAAGCTTTACTTTGTGTGGAGAATCTTTTTGCAGGAGATGTGAAAGAGAGTCCTTGTATCTTGTCATGTGTTTTGAGGCTCCACTGTATCACTTCCATGAGCCTCATGAGATATTGAACCAGTGAGGGTTGAGATTAGAACATATTCTTCACTGGAATCTTTGTCTTCTCTGGTTTGGACTTCATCATCATATTCACTGTCTTCAGCTGCATGAGCATGAAATCTTTTCTTTTGCTTCTTAGATTGTCCAAATTTGAATGAACAATTTCTTGCAATGTGTCTTGTCTTGTGACAAGAGTAACATTCAATTGAGGAGAAGTTTTTCTTGAACCTCTTGTTCCTTTGAGATCTTTTAGGTCTTCTGGGATAATGGTCATGAGTACGTACATCACTCTTTCTTTTCCTTCCTCCTTTGGCATGAGTTTCCAAAGCTTGATCTTCATTGTCATTTAGTTTCTCCTCTCTTACTGCTATTCTTTCTTCCTCTTGCACACACTCTTCCCATAGTTGTCTGAATTGGATTAATTTCTTCCTAGCGCATATGCCACGAACGAAAGGTTCCCAATCTCTAGGAAGACCATTCAGAGTGGTCATCACAACTTCAACATCTTTTACCATATCTCCAATAGCTTCTAATTGTTCTTTGATCTGGGATACTCTGGAGAAATATGAGTGCATAGTCTCATACTTATGGATCTTCACACCCTTGAGTTGATTTCTCAAGGTCATCTTCCTGTTAATATTCTTTCCTTCAAATAGGCTGGTTAAAGCATCAAACATTTCTTTTGGAGTCTTCTTTGAGGACACTTGAGGAATCAAGTGATCTTTGATAGAGTCAGCTGTGATCCTCTTAGCCTTGATCATATTCTTCTTGTGTCTTTCTTTGGCCTCATCTCCTTCTGGTTCTATAAGTCCTTTTATAAAACCTTCTAGGTCATGTTCTTCAAGAATGAGCATGACTATATTTCCATGCCTTGAAGTTCTCAGCTCCTTCAAGCTTCTCATCAAGCTTGGTATTGTTTGTCATTTTGATAAAATGAGAATCTCAAATGGAAATAGAATAGATGTAGGGCTTACCAGTAAAGTTGTCCCTCTGAAAAGTGCTTCTACCTTGACTTAGGGTTTGACAGAGAAACCCTAATTTTCCAACTTCGGGATTTTGGAAAACTAATTGGATGAAAAGATGCACCTCCTCAAGGTGAGTTGAGCAAAGTACTCCTCCTCCCGATTCTGTGAGCAGATGTTCCAAAAATGTGATGCCCTAGTTCTTTGGGCTATAGTGGGAAACCCAAAAATGAAAATTCTCGGAATTGAATTCTACTTCAATAGAAAGATGCACCCTCTTTTTCAGCTGATTTGTGGAGAGAGCTCTCGGATAAGAAGCCCTAGTTTCTGCAGTTGCGAAGGCTGCACAATGTTTTCTTTCAGGCCTACTCTGAAACCATGTTAGTTTTTCACTTGTTCATCATAAAAACATTAAACAATCTAATCACTGAAAGAAAGACAAGCACGACAAACACAAAGAGCACAATATTTCTCTTGAGGAAACCACAAGGGAGAAAACCCTGACAAAACTTCCTCAATATAGAATTCACAAGTACAAGATAAAACCCCAAGACAAAATCAACTTCTCTCTTCACTTGTGCGAACTTCTCTCTCTCCTATGCGAACTTGAGTGAGTGAGATGAGTGATATAAATGAGCAACTCAATCTCCTATTTATACTTAACAAGTGACTTGACCTTTTTACTAATTAGGTTGGCTTGACTCACCTAACTGGGCTGACTTGTACACATTACAATAAAATATTATTTTCTAGTTATTTCCAGGCCGACCTAACAGTTAGGGTTTACATTGACTCTTTCAATGACTCTTACATTATCAATTACATCAATGACATCTCCCAAAGGAGGAATACAAAAAATAGACAAATACATTTAGAATATCTTCCGCAGTTACATTTCTTTAACAGAAAGAGGCAAGTCTAAACTTGCAAATGGGCCTCCAAAGAAAAATAAAGACCAAGGTTTTCAAAAAGAAAGAAGTACAATAATGAAAGTTCAAGAAAGAAATGAAGACAAGTCCAAGAAGGAGCTAGCAAAGTCAAAGCAAAATGGGGGGGAAGTTTGATTGCCAAGGTTGAGGGGGTAGTACGTTATTACTCATCACCCATTTGTGAGACACTTTCCTATTCTTTGCCCTATTGGTGAAGATCATAAAGTTTTCCCCTGTCCTGCATCTTGAGTCAGTTCAATCACCTTTGAACAAAACTTCAATTGCCCAAACTTGTACTCCGTATATGATCCACCCCTAAGAAGAAAATTTTCCTTTCAAACACTTAGTTATTATCATGGTACTTGTTAGTTTGTAAATCATTTTTCTTAGAAACCTGTTTGAAGATATTTGTTGGTATATTATCATGTCTATCATGATTAACTGTATGATGACAACTTAATGATCACTGCATCTATTGTGAACTTGTCCATGTCGACACCCTTTGTCATTGGTCCACCGGGGACACTTATGATCATAGTACAATACTACAGAGGTTCAATCACGTCTTCTTCAAAGTTACATGGTTTTTAGTGCTAGTGTATCAGTGTTCTATAGTGGCCATGAGGGGCATATTGCATATATTTGGTTGTACTTGGTATCTAGTGATTATGGGGGCATATTTGGATACCCATTTGGCCACTTACTTAGGTATGTTGCATCAGATTGATCACTACTTCCTTAGATCACTTTTTTCCAAAAAGGTGGTGGGCTTTTTCTTAGTAATTGTAGTGTTGATTTTCATGATTGTGCATGGGGTTGATATACGTAGTGTTTTCCTTGATTGATGATGGATTTGGATACCCATTTGGATCTACTTTCATCTTCCATGCTTTCATGTCAGAGTATTCTCTCAGTCTGGTCAGATCTATAGCGATCATCTCTTTAGTGTTAGTGGGCAGCTTGAAAACTTCATGATCATGCATGGGAACAATGCAACCACTTCTTCCACAATTACTTTGACATTTTTAGGAAACCATTTGGCCCTTCTATCCAGATCAACCATTTGATGCTAGGGCATTGCCCATCTGGAGGGTTTTCTAGCCACAAGGGGGTTTACAAGCTTATTTTCAGGCATATGGTAGATTAATACTTGGCAACCCTAAGATTTTTATTTGCAAAAATCCTAAGTTGTGTCTAATTTGTCATTGAGATGTAAAAAATGTGCAATTTATCTTCTATTTCTGAGTTGAGCTTGCACTTTATCACTTATTTGGGGAAATTACTACATTTTTCCCTAAGGTCAATTTACCTAGGTGGCATGGCAGCACACATGTTCAGGTATTTTTTATTATGTGGCCCATTGGCACATATGTTGAGGCACATTGGGATCTTCTAGCACTTATCTCACCTCTAGATTAGATCTTGGCCACTCATTTTCTCTTCTACACATGGATCGACCTCACTTGGCATGAATTGTTGGGCCCAAATTACTCATTGATGACTATTTGGACCAACGTTTGGATTGAGGAAACCACCCATGGTTTTTGGCACTTTGTTTCATCTTTTTCCATGGTTTTTGCTCACTGTATTGAAAATAACCCATTGTTTTAACATTTTTTTACTATTATTTACAAGTCAAGGTTGAATTTGCCCCACTAGGCTTAACGACTTGGCTTGATTGGAATGAGTCCTTGTTGCAAAAAAGTGATCTAGACCATTGATCTAGCACTTTCTCATCTTGAGATCATCACACATTGTAACAACTTCTTGGCCACTGCCCTTGAGCAATTCGCCCCTTAAAAGGGAGGTTTGTCCATCCTTAGGCTCTTCTTGTTGGTGTGCATGTTGCTTTAGTTCTTTGGTTGGTGGAAGGAGAATCTTCACGAGGGTTTGAGGTAAACTTGTTTTAATTTTACTTGTGCTTAGGAAGGTAAAAGATAATTGCTGAAACCTTGTCTTTTATGATTGAAGTTGTTTTATTTCATTGGATTGCTGCAACCTCTTGTTATCTATTTCAACTTTAGTCACTAAGTGTTTAACTAATCTTGTGATGGATCTTGTGCTTGGATAGATTTCTTTGCCTCTTGATGATTATAGGAACCCCATCATATGTTTGGAGTATGAGATCTACTTGTTTCCTTGGCTAGCAAAGGAGAGGGATTGCTTTGTCCTCCACTCTCCCTTGAAGAGTTCTCATTCACTTTTCTATTTTGCTAATTGACTCCATGGCCCAACAAATGTTGCTTCCTCCATAAAAGAGGAGCTTCCTCCATTAGTGACACGTTGGGGGGAAGATCCATAGTTGTGCCAAGTACGCTGATTTTCTGCCAATCAATTGGCCACTAGGTTGTGCATAAACATTTTTGGTGCTGTTGCCAAGGAGGCAAGACTTACCTGGTTAAAAAATTCACGACAAATTTCATTGGTGAGGATATCTCTCTTCACCTATTGACTCCACACAAAGACTCCCTCAAGGAGCGAACCACTGATCATAGGTACTGTTACCACCTAAGTTGCACTCAGTTGGACTTCCAAAGAGCTGCCAAAGTTTGCACAAACACTTGTGCATTTCAGGGTTCAGAAGTTCCAAATCAAGCCTTTTTAGGGCCTCCTTTTTAAACTTGTAATGCATGTCCATGCTCCACGGGGTTTGTAATAAAGTGTACTAGCATGGTGGTCTTTTGAGTGACTTGGCTCCCTAGGACTTAACAACCAATGAAGGTATTCCAAGGAGTTTTTTTTCCCTTGTCAATTATGCTTTGCCTTTAGGCGAGTATAATTGATGAGTTTCTCTCCTACACCTCCAAAGCTGTAATGCCTAAAGTGGTGGTTAGGCCTTGGGGGGTTACTAAAGTCCATTTTTTAACATATATAAACATGCTAGACACTCAAATAAAGTCATATGGTCATGTACTAGGTCCCTAGGTGCTTATTGGACCATTTTTTTGGTTTAATCAAAAAATTATTTTTTTCAATAAATTAAACCATTTTTTATATGGTTTAATTGAAAAAATTCAAAATGTAATAAGTAAGTGGTCTATGGGTGAAATTTGACAACGGGATGCTTGTTTTCTAAGCCAGAGCACCCATTTAACCCATAAACCCACTTTTCCTAAGTTTTGAGTAAGTATTTATCTAACCCCATCCGGTGTACAAATTCCTGCTTGCTCACAATTCAACTTCAATTTCATTTGCGGTTCCAATCCGCTGTAACAATCATTCTTCGCAATAACAAGCAATGGCCAATTTAGAGCTTCCAACGAGGTTGGAGCATGCACGGCCGTTTTTGAGAGGAGCTTATGATGAGGTCGATCCATCCCTGCCCGAATTCATGAGCGTACTGAGACAAGTGGGAGCCTCTAAATGCTGGCACAAGCATGGCAGCTTCTTCGATCATCTTGTGGATGTTTATCGAATTCTCAAGCTATGGAACGCTCCTGATTCCGTGGATGTTTTTAACATATATAAACATGCTAGACACTCAAATAAAGTCATATGGTCATGTACTAGGTCCCTAGGTGCTTATTTTCAAGTTTTATTTATTTTCGCGCTATTGGACCATTTTTTTGGTTTAATTAAAAAATTAGTTTTTTCAATAAATTAAACCATTTTTTATATGGTTTAATTGAAAAAATTCAAAATGTAATAAGTAAGTGGTCTATGAGTGAAATTTGACAATGGGATGCTTGTTTTCTAAGCCAGAGCACCCATTTAACCCATACACCCACTTTTCCAAAGTTTTGAGTGAGTATTTATCTAAAAAAATGATATTTACTCAGAAAACTCAAGAAAGACAAAATAAATGTCAAATAAAGACATCAAATAAAAAGACAAATTCCTAAATTAAAGGAAAGTATCCGGAGTTGAACTGAGGATGAACTAAAGTGATTGTACAGTCAACTGGGGATGAACTGAGCTCCGAAATAGACATGTTCAATCAATTCAGTGAAGATCCAATTAACTCTCCATCAAGGAATTCGCCCTCTTTGGATGGGGCGACTTTGTGAGGTGGAGGCTTAGGATTGGGTGTGATTTCTATGAGGTTGGGGCTTCCAACCATCTCCACATGTGGCGCAATCCTCTTCCATAAGCTTTCAATCAATTCAGTGAAGATCTAGTTAACTCTCCATCAAGGAATTCACCCTCTCTCTGCATGGGGCGACTTTGTGAGGTGGAGGCTTAGGATTGGGTGTGATTTCCACGAGGTTGGGGCTTCCAACCATCACATGTGGCACAATCCTCTTCCATCAGCTTTCAATCAAGTATCAGTTAGCATCCAGTTAGGCTCTGTTAACTCCATCAATCAAGCCATGCACCCTCCTTGGGAAGTGCACCCTACTTTGCATGTAATTTGCTATTTAAGGAAGAGCTTGCCTACTCTTTCACTAGTTGGTGTTGAGAGGCAAAGCTCTGCTCATTTGTATTTCATTGATATTATTTGAGAATAAAAAAGGATTTGGAGGTTGAATCCTTGTGTTGCTCTGTTTGTGGATGCATGATCATTGTGTTAAACGAAGGTGGCTTGTGGTGAGCTGCTCATCCGCTTCCTGCTTCCGATCTCGGTTTACTGTAAAGACAAATATTTGTTTGGTAAGCTAGATTAGTCAAGTTTGTTTACTTGTCTATTCTTGTTGTTTTCATATGTTAAGAGATTTACATGCTTGAAATATTTCATTTGTTTATGAATATTTTAGTATTGATTTTTTACATATTTGGCTTCCAGATCTGATGCTTTGTGTATAAGTTGATGTGAGCTGCAGGTACCCTTTTGGTTGACGGAAAAGAGAACTTGTTTGTTGCTCTTTCTTGTTTCTAACTGCTTTCTTTCAGATCTAGTCCCACGACAATCCATGAATTCGTCTCCAAGTATTATAGTCTCGCTTGAAAGAGCTTCTCTTTCCCCTTCTCTTCATTTTAAAAGCTATCTTCGGTTCCGGTTACTTTTGACCAGAGCATTCATAGATCTACATTTTAAAAGTTTAAATCAAGAATATGTCTACTTGCTTTGAATCACACTAAGAATCTAGATTAAATATTCAAGTTTATTTCAAAGTTTCTAGATCAAGATATTGTAGACTTTTTAGATCAAGTTGCTAGTTTTGCACATCAAAAGGCTAGGTTTGTCTAAAGTTTACTTCTGATTCCATTTAATATTTGGCAAATAAGTGCTTCACTTGTCTTGGCTTTTCCAAAAAGCAAGCAAAGATCCTAAGGAAAGTAGCTTTCTAGCTCACTTTCCTTAGTCATTTTACTCTATTTTTTATATCTGTTAAGCTAGGAATTTTTTGCAAATTTTGTACTTAAGCCAAATACACTTTTAAAGTGTTTTTTGAGGTTTTTTGAAACTAATTTGTTTGCTGGAATTTTTTGCATGTTTAGCAGGTTTGAACTTTTAAAGCAATAAAAATTTCATTTTGGAGGCTTATGTGATCATTTGGAAGGCCTTTTTGACCAACTAGTTTGTTTAAATTTTTCATAGCAAATTTATAGTATTGCCAAATCATTCCTAAAATGTTTTTGGCCATTTTTAAATAAACTAAGCTCACTGGTTTTCTCTGCATGCTTAGCAGGTTTGGACATTTCGAACACAAAAAATTTGGATTAAATGGCTTCCAAGACCATCCAGAGAAACTATTTCAACTACCTTTGCTTTCTACTGGATATTGTAAACTGTCTTGGTTCCCAATGATAAAGGACCAACAATAGTTCTCTAATCCTTGAATGTAACGCAAAAAATAAAAATAGCTCAGCAGGCTATTCCAACGCCTGCCCCCATCCCCCTAAGGGGATTCACATTTTTTCGATTTTTTAATTTTTTGCTTTAGATTAGTTTCTTTAAGTCATTAGTAATTAAATAACATCACAAAAGCACACAAATGGCCTCAAAGGACTCATTTCATATTTGATTTATTTATCTTATGTTTGATGTTTTTTCAACAATTGTTCAAAATAAACTTAATAATTCTTGCCCTTGCTTTCCTGAAGTACTGCACCATTCTTTGGTGTGTGGAAAAGAGATTCTTGGGCCTTAGTTTAGTTTAACAATCCACTTCACATATTTTAATAAAATTAACCAACGCTCGAAACCCGAAGTATGCTCTTGACCGCTACAACTTAGTTTGAACAGTTGGGTCAAACAAAAAAGGACGTAGAGTAACTAGTTTTAATAGGGAAATCCTACTAAGCCTAATTTCTGTGGATTCAGGAGGTCGCGCGAGGTTTACTATAGAGTCAGCAGGCTGTCGTAAGAAGGTCCATCCTCGCCTGGTTGGACACTTGGTAGAACTGTCACAACACCCATTCCAAGGAAGCAAGGAAAAGTTGGGCCAAACCAAAAAATTAACCCACTCCCATAATACTCATTAATAATTTAAAATTTACAACAATCCTCTGCAATACCCACAACACAACACAACAAGCATTTCACAATCATATTCTCGGCACTGGTCTTTATTTCTCAATGTTTAATTTCAATTATAAAATGTCGTGAATGCATCTATATCATGTGTTGTCTAATTAAATTTTAATTGTAGATCTTGCTTAGTTGTTGTATTTTTCCATTTCATCATAAAAACTCCTAGAAATAGCTTTTTCTGGTTTCATTAGATAAAATCCTTAGATTATTTTTAATAGGGACTGTTGCCGCTTGGATGCACACCTGGGAAAACACGGCAAAAATCTTCAAACTGCTCCGTGTGGCCTTGGGGGCAAGCCAGAGTCAAGTGCTGTCACCTGAAACTTGACTCCTCCGTCTAGGCTTACTCTTAGCGAAGCCAAGGGGGGTGGACCCTAAAAATGAAAAATCTAAGGTGTTTAATCTACAAAACTAAAAAATTTAGGAGTTAGAAATTTGATTACAAGAACAATGCAATATTCAACTTCAAATCATTTGTTATCCAACATTATCATTGAAACATAAACATCCATCATCATGAAATATTCAAAAACAAGACCAATGTTGATAATGGAGTCAAATAAAGTGCTCGAAATGAAATGACGATGTTTTATTATTTTTTGTGGTAATGAGTTGATTATTATGGATGGGGGATTGCCAATATATCGTGAGGTACTGGAAATATGTCCGAAATTTGACAAAGGTGGCTCCTCACTTGGAAATGTGGGCTGGATCGGAGTCTCTGGGAGGTGTTCAAAACTACACCAAATGAGGGTGCAGTCTAACGGTATCCCAAGGTCACTACCCAGTGGTTCGCGCTTCTTTTGAGGAATTTCCCCACACAGTATCAATAATCGTTTATGTCAGATTTTCGTAAATGGGAGGTTTATTGGAAAAATGAAACTAATTACTGGTCACTAAGTCCCTTTCTGGTTTGATCAACATGTTCAGTCAAAGCTGCCGTGATCCAGAGCATATGGGGACAAAGCCTTGTCAATTTTATGGATTTTTGAACAATGTTTTCTTTTTATTAAACCCCAAGAATCTCTTTTCTGGCCAGTACTCGGGCAAGCCCTTATCCTGAAATCCGTACTTCGGGAAAGCAAGGGGGGTTGATTAAAACTAAAAAAAAAGAAAATTGTTAAAAAATGTGAAAAAACTAGGTCCTAAGTGAACTTGAGGCCCGCCAATGGAACAGACCAACAAGGTAAATTTTAGTCCTAGTTTGATTTTATTAAGTGTGGAAAAAAGAAATCTAAACTAAAAAATTTCAAACCATGAAAATTGAGGTGACACAGTTTCCTCCTTGGGAGATGGGGTGTGGGCGTTGGGTAGCCCACTTGCTCTCGTTTAATTTTCTTTACAATGCAAATAGAAGTGCCCCAGCCATTGAAAATTGACTCGAAGGCTTACAAAAAATGATAGAATTTTTTTCGGATGAAGAGGTATGGTTCTTGGGTGCTCCGGATGGCTTAATCTACCAAAAAATGGCCAGAGTTTCCTCCTACATGTTCACAAAATGCTGCAGAACAACGAACAAATATTAGTAAAAAGTGCCCCAAAACACTTAGAAAGTGAGTTTGGGTCACTACAAAAATTACTGGAAAAAATGACTAAGTTAATCTATGATTAATGAACAGAAAATAACCAAGGAAAGCAAGCTTTCCTTGGGATCTTGGTTTGCTTGTGAGGAAGCCAATAAGATGCACTTTTTGAAATTGCAAGATAAACTTTAATCCAAATGATTAGCTCCCTATTCAAGCCTTAAGATTTTATGAAGAAAAATTACTTTTTTGTAAAGAAACTAGCAAAATAGATCTAGAAAAAGAGATAAATTTTTAATATCTTAACTAAATCTATTTTTTTTTATGCAAACAAACTAGATCTACTTGTGATTAATCTTTTTTTAATAAATAGATCTAAGTAAGATTTGCTATTTCCAAAATTCAAGTAACCAAAGAAAGTTGAAATTATGCTGAGAAAGAGAAAAAAAGAAGAGTAGCCTGTGAACGCAGAAGGTTTTGAAGGTCTGGATGTGAGACACCGAGGGCAAGATCCACCAAAGCAAGTCTTGATGGAGAAACAGAGAGCAAGCAAGCTATCCACTTCTTCCAATCCTGTGAACCTGCAGCTAAAACACTCACACAAAACCCATCAAATCTAGAAATGCATAGGGTCAGGAATCAAGACAATATGAGCATAAACAAATGAAACATATACATCTTAAATCTCTAATCAAATGACAAATAAAAGGTTAACTAATACAAACAAGTTTAGCAATCTTCCTTACAAAATCGATACCGATACTTCAGTAAGCTAGATTATGATTGAAAATACTTGCACAAAACTGCTTTAGACATAAGTTACCTCATGCCACGAGATCATTCCATCCACTCACAAAAACATCACACATGTATGACCTCCAAAGTCTTCTTTATTCACAAATGAAAGATGAAACAATTACAAAGAGGTCTGCTCCAAACTCCAACTAGAGAAAAATGGAGAGGGAAGCCTTGCTTAAATAGAGAAAGAGGGAGAAGTGGGCGCACTAGTTGAGGAGAGGGAGGGTGAATTGGTGCAGTGAATCAAGGCAAGAGGTAAGGGCTGTTCCCACCTATTGGGCTGCCATAATCAGCAACAAATCAGCCATAAATCAGCCACCTTTGTGGCTGCACACTCCTCCATAAAAGCGCCCCTCTCTCTTGGGAAATGCGCCCCCCTCATGGGGAAATGCACACCCCTAAATAAGGAAATGATTCCACCATTGTAGCTACCCCAAAAACTCATTAAAATCAGCCCATACATCCCCTTAATCATAGCTGATCCAAAACTCACTCCAAATCCCATTAAATTAGGAATTTGATTTTTCATATTTTTGCATTTTTCACTTTTTTGACTATAAGTGAAAAATAAAGTACTCAACTACTTAGGAAAGTCGGTTTTGGGGTATAGTGGATCCTCTGAGCTTGAAAATGAGCACCCCCATGGCAAAAAATACCTCTAGACCACACTTTTACAACATTTTTAACTTTTTTAATTAAACCATTAAAAATGGCTTAATTTTACAGGAAAAAATTATTTTTCCGAAACATAAAAAATACCTAGGGGGATCTAAAACATGTCCATATGACTTAAAATTAGTGTCTAGCATGTTCATATACATTGAGTCATGGACTTTAATAACCCCCTATGGCCCAACCACCACGCCAAGCATTACAACTTTTGGAGGAGCAGGAGAAAAATTCAAAAATTATGTCTTGCTAAAAAGCATGACATAATTAATAAGTGAAAAAACTCCTTGGAATACCTGACTTGATCGACAAGTTCCAGGAAGCCAAGTCCTTTACATAAAAAACCATGCTAACACACTTTATTACAAACCCCGCAGGGCATGGACATGTGAAGAAAAAAGTTAAAAAATGACCCTTAAAAAGGCCTGATAGACTTCATATCACTGATAATGAACATGTAACATGTTCAACTTTGCCCACTCACTTGAAAGTCCAACTAAGTGCAACTTAGCTGGTAACAGGGACCACCCCTTCGCTTCGTTAGGAGTAGCCTAGACGGAGGAGTCGAGTAATCAAGTGACAGCACTTGACTCTGACTTTCCCCCAAGGACACACCGAGTGGCTTGAAGGTTTCTTGCCGCGTTCCCCACAGGTGTGTATTAGGCGGAAATAGGTACAATATACCTAGTAACTCCACTGCTTTGGTTTGGATATGAAAAATGCTCCCTCTTGCAAGGAATGGGAGGAAATTCTTGGCCCTTTAGACTTTACATATATGCCAGAATTTCCTCATAAATGCCATTATGACTTATGGAAAAGGTATGCTCCTAGATTCTATGGGCATCATAGTTTTGAACCTTCAATTTTTGTTAACAACTTCCTTGACTTCATTGTAAGACAGAATCTGATTCATGAAGGTGAAGTCATGAAGATGTTTAAGATCACAGCCTTATTCTTGCTAAGGTTGACAAGAATCTAGCAATGATCACAAAAGTAGGCTAGAGCATCCAATTGTGTCTAAAAATCAGTGAAGAACCAATGAGATCAAGACATGGTGCAATATACACCCATCTCCAGAGTTTGTGTTCTCCCTAAGGAACTCCTAAAGCTCTTTGATATAGATTCCAAATTATGCTGGAGAGTGGACAGCCCTGTTTGACATGAATATGGCTTCTCATATAATTAGAAAGATCAAATGTCATCTGGAAACGACCCACTGCTGAGTATTTCTTATGATGTTTGAGCCAAATGCCTTATTGAGCAGCTTGGTACAGTTTATCACCTTTTGGACCAATCTTTTGTCAAGGTCAGGAAAGGACCATTGATGAAGTTTCTTTTAACTAATTGCTGACCATTTCTTCTTGGCAGTAGATTACCGTTAATTCTGCCTTGTGCCATGTTTTTGGTTATTAGGTGGCCTAAAGCATCAACTGAAAGGCCTTACAAAGGTGGACCTAGAGGGAAGCCCAGCTTAACTACTTCACCCAAACCAGTCATCAAAGTTCAGAGTGATATTTGTTGATTGTGATGGATGCTGATGGACACCATTAGAATTTTGAAGCCATGTAGGGTTTATTTTTAATTCCATTTCTACTTTTTCTCAAATTTAATGAGTTTTTTCTCTAATTGAACTATTTTTTCTACTAGGCAAGTTAACAGCATATGATAAATATCCCTGTTAATGTGATGTTCTATTGAAACATCTTACTCACTGGTTGAAAAGACACATTCCCTGTAAGTGATAGAAGTGGGGACATAAAGGAAATGTTCCCACGGAGTTTCTCAGGCATTTGAGCTTGTTCATATTATGAAATATTTTCAGACTCTATGGATTGAGTGTTTGTTAATATAACTTTTTCTGGGATATGCTGAGATGAGAGTTACCAGCTAGTATTGTTGTCACATGTATTTGTGTACCCGTCATCTGTCACACAAGCACTTGTACAATCTAATATGAACATGCACTTGCACAAATGATTGTGGAGCCTATGTGCAGTTTGTTGGATTTCACACTGTTCCTGCTTCCCAATTCTGGAGAAGAGGTTACTTGTAAACTCTCATCCTATGAATTACTTTACGGAATATTCCAGTGAGTTTTTTTATTTAATTATTATATTGGCAGTATTCTCTTACATGCAAGTTTGACTCACAATACGCTTGAAATTAATGCTGTAGTGATTATTCAGAAAAGAGGAAAGAGGGACTCAATATGCGACATTCATTTCTTTTCTTCCATATAGTTTTTGTTTCTTGAGAATGAATGTTCTTTCATTCAGAGAGGGCTTGCATTGCATCATATATTGTAGGGGTTCTTATAGATTTGTCTGACGACCAACCTTAAGAGAGTTTAGGCTCTTGTTAGCTTTCTGAAGGATTTGAATGTCATGTTGTGGCAAACACTAATTTTATCCCTTTTTATATCTAATTATGCTATTTGCATGTTTGTTGTGCCATTAGAGCCACATAATCCTCAAATTAGGGGAAACATTGAGCCAAAAGATGGTTCTTTTATATGCTAAGAAGCTACTTGTACAGATTTGGATCAGAGTTTTACTAGTTCTTTGTTTGCCATGTTCAGGAATTGGCCCATCGCCAACAGTTCTTTTTCTGGAAAAATTATAGAAATAACAGGTTGAAGCACATCTTGCCCCGTCCACTTCCAGAAGCAGCACCTGCACCTCCCCCTTCTGGAGCCGCAACGACACCAGCTCCTGCAGCTGCTGCAGTGCCTGTACCATCGCCAGTAGTAGCTGTATCTTCTGCCCAAAAGACAGAAAGTACACGGAGCAGCACTGGAGAGCGAAGGAAGAGGAAGTATAATAATTGATTATTGACAACATAGTTTCTGTATGTTGTATTTTTGGTCATTATGTCTGAGAATTCTTTGCAGGAATGTTTTAGATTCTGTCTTTTATCTTAAAGCTAGGGAAGCTAGATATGAACTCATATATGCTTTGTGCCTTTTTCGAGAAGTTTTTTCTCTTCTATTCAAGATTGGAAAAAAATATTTCGATATGTTTGTAAAAGTGGACACATTGCAACATGATTAAGATTTTTCTTCACATCAATTATCATTAGAACCCAATACGTAAAGACAAATGAAAGAACACATCACCGGAACTGGAGTGGTTGACTACTTTGTGTGAAAGTTTATAGGTACTACGACCTTGATGATTGGGAGTAAACCAGGGTCTTGAATCTTTGAACTCATTCAATATTACATTTTGTGTGTTTGAAGGAAATTTGCTCTCTCAAAAACTGATGAAGTTATTTGGACATAATACTTCTAGCTCTCAGGATATAGGAAAAGCTGACTTAGACAGTTCTTTGAACTATAATATTGGTGACGTTCACTTTTTTCAGCAGGAAAAAACCGTACTTTTTCTATTCATTGTGAATCAAAAAGTACATCAGCCAGACCAATCATCCGATAAGTCCATCATACATAAACCAAATCACCCAACCCAAGATTACATCATGACAGTCTTCATGAGAAGACAGCAAACTATAAGTCACATGGCAGACATACAAAAAATCATCACAAAAAGGAAGTAAACATGTGAGGATAATACCAACCACTTGCAACAAAAAAAGATTTAAAGAACCTCTATTATCTAGGGAGTTTTCAACATATTTCTCCCAGCATAAGATGAACTCTGCCCCTTTTAAAGCCTCTTTTGACAGCATGTCAGCTTCCATGTTATGTTCACGGTATATATGAGAAATGTCAACAGAGACAAAAGAAGATAAGAGTTTTGTAGTTCCCCAACACCACTTATGGAGTGCAATCACCTGTAGATTGAATTGATCATTTTCCCATTTTACAATCACCATAGAATCCCCATAGACTTTTAAGGAATCAATCCCAAAGTCAAAGCCACCCTGCATAAACACCACAAAGCCAACAACTCAGCCTTAGTGTTGAATCCCTGTCCACAGCTCAGTTTGAATTTAAAAAAAGTGATCTTTGTTAAGCCTGAGGATAACCCCAGCAGCACATAAACCGCTGCCCTGAGCAGCTCCATCGAAGAAACCTGTTGCTTCCTGAGAAAAAGAAATATTCACCACTTTTCGAACTTTGGAAACATTATCACAAGTTACAAAATATTCTTTGTATAGACTTAAAATCCTCAAACATATTTCATCAATGATAAGTTTCTTATCTTCAAAAATGAGAGAATTTTTGGCCTTGCATATACCCCAGGTAATGAAGGCAGGTAAAGTACTGTGCTCAGCACATCTCTTATATCAATGGTAGAAATTCTGTTCAAAGGTTTGAGTTCCCCAGGACTGTGAAGTATTAAGGGAAGAACAAATGGACTTCCAGATTTGTTTTGAAAACTGACAATTGACAAAAATATGATCAACAGATTCCATTTCTTCCCTGGATAATGCACACATGTTTAGCCCAATCCAACCTCTATGTGTTAGATTATCCAAAGTCTTCAGACAGTTTCAAAAGTGAGCCACAAAAAACATTTTATTTTCAATGGAATATGCCAACTCCACAATTTTTGGTACCACCATCTTGGTCACATTCACTTATTTTAGCTGGAAAATCACATTCTTCAATATAAAATAAAACAAATAATATTTCATAATTTAGTGGTATGATATAGTAATAGTATGCATAGGTCATTCACAGTTAATTTTTTTCTTTTACCAGATTAAAAAATATTACTACTTTTGAAGTGCTCTTGCCACATTATCACACGCACGGTCCACATCTATCAATCAAAAGATATGCATCAGGGCTACCGATGACCTCATTTCGTGTCGACATTTTTATTATGGGTTCTACATACTCAATGTTAAGCTCTTCTTAGTTTAGTTTGTAAGCTTTACCTTATTATGGCTTCTTAAGCTTTTCTTAATTAATTTTGTAAGCTTTCTTAATTCATTTTGTAAGCTTCATCTTATTTTTACGTGTTCAGTGTTTCTCAAATCCTTTATAAGCTTCATCTTTGAAGACTAAATTCATTTTTATAAACAAATTATCTTTCTTACAAGTCTGAAGCATGAGCTCATAAGCTCATCTATTGCTCTTTGTGAAAATTTTCTGGTATTAATACTTCAAATTTGTTTGCCCAATCATCATTTAAATTTTACTATAATGTTAGGGCTTTAATTACGTTCTTGCTTGTAATTGCCTCTTTAACACACCCTATTGGGATTGTGATGTGATGGAACCGTAGATACGTCAAAGTGTTATGCTTTACAGTTAAATTTTCAATTGAATTATTCAAAATTGTATATTATCTATTAAACTGCTTGTTATGTTGAAAAAATATGTTTATCCTTTGGTAACAAGCAAACTATGTTTCTAATTATAATCTACAAAATATTAACTTAAGATACTTATTAATGGTAAGCCCTAGATTGATTAATATCAGTTGCTTTTAACATTCCTAAGTTGCATGTAACTAAATAACATCTGAGATCAATGCCTAACAAACAACTTCCAGCCTTTTTTATAAGCTCAATAGAGGTTTTGTATGTACTAGTAAACATTGGAAATGCTAAGAGTGTAAGGTTGTTTGTTGCCCCTATTGCCTGACTTGTGAACGTTAGTTGCTTTTGACATCTTTAACTTGCGTCTTTGTGTAAAGTGAAGTTCAAGAGATATTTTACATTGAGACTTATCCATATCAAAATGTCTATATAACCAGATCTATATAGCAAAATTTGCATCATTTGGTATTATTTTGTTATTATATCTGCCGGCAGGCAGTTATATAGTAATCGGTTAGATTTTTAATTTTCAATTTTTTTTTTCCTGATTTTTTTTTTCAATAGTTTTTCTATAGTTTACATAATTTAAAAATTAAAAAAAGTTTTTAATAATTTTAAAATATCATATTATTAATTTTTTATTGGACAAAAATTATTGAAATATCATATTAATCATTTTTAATTGGATAAAAGTTTTGACAAAACTAATTTACCCTGCTATGAGGTTTAATTGTCAGAATTTTAAAATATATTAAAAAAATAAAATAACAAAAAAACATAAATATTACATCTGTGTTTTTGTTATAATTCTTCTGTCCTGTCTGCCGTCACATCTGAGTCTTCGTCCCATCACTCTGCTGGCTCTATCCTCAAGAAATTCCAGAACTACCTCTCCTCCTCTCTCAACTCTCCACGCTCTCTCGACGCGTGCGCTATCTCCTCTTCTCGGCTCTCCAACTCTCCCGGATTTGCTCTTCTCTCCACTTACAAGTTGTAGCCTGTCACACAACCATAAGCACCCATACAGCATGCTACTGTACCATTATTAAAATTTGAAATCTGACATTGCTAGCATGGTACCGTTAATGTGCATCGGATTTTAGGTCTTTTTAATTTTTGTACTTAGTGCTGTAAAACTCGGTACATTTCTAATTGCTCTACCTTTTTTATTAATTGTATTTTTAGTATTTTAATATAATTATATCATATTTTTTGTTATTAAAATTTTAATATAAGGATGGTTAATATTTCAATTTTACGAAAGTAAATACTTTTTATTTCGACTAATTCAATGCTCTCCCGGCTCTTCTTGGCTCTCTTGCAATTCCTCTTACGATTTCTGTTTTCTTCCAGCTAAGCCAAACAACCTGTCACACGTTCTCTAACCAATATATAATGTTTGAAATCCAGTTATTAGGATTTGAAATCCACTTACAGCCTGTCACACAATACCAATGATGTTTATTAAATTTTGAAAATGACATTGCTGGCATGGTGCCGTTTTTTTAATTTTTTAGTTGCTCTATCTTTTCATGAACGTAGAATCATGAATGTAATTAATGGCAGTAATTAATGTAATATAATATAAAAAATATAGATGTTACATTCACCAAAATTATCATCAATCTATTAAGTTGAATAAAATTACTATTCGATTCGGTTTAATTAATATTTTATTTAATATTTTAATATAACCGTGGTTAATGTTATAATTTTTGGGAACGAAATATTTTTTATTTCAACTGATTTTATTTTATTTTGTTTAATTCAAATAAAATTATAAATTTCTAACTTTTATTATTATTTAATTTTAATTTTTGACAATTTAATCTATATTACAAAATAAATAATTTATTTTAAATTTATTTAATTAAAATTTTAATTAATAAAATATATAATTATTAACTTAATAGAATTTGATTTATGTTCAAAAGCTTAAAAGATAAGTATTCATACATCAACATAGTTGACATGAATTAAAATATTAAGAAGGTTAGTATTGTAATAATTTTTTTAGCAATATTGATTTTCTTCTTTACACTACTTAAAATAAGAAATATTTTTGAAACGTTAGGGGCGTAGGTCAGTTTCGCTTCCGTATCTTTGAAACGTTATTAATTAATCCTAAATCTTATTAATTCAAATTAGTATCCTTGTTTCGGATCTAGAGGCAAATAATTTCCAGATTGACAATACACTTATAATTAACAAGTTAACTTAGCAATAAAACTATTAATAAAGCATAAATAATTAGTAATTTATTATTGGAGAATGCATAAATAATAAATTGGCATTATTACAAGTTTCAAATATTTTATAACTATTTTAACTTTAACTTTTAAACTATATAGAATATAAATTTCTAATTTCTATACTAAAATTCTAAAAAACTATACATACTAAATTATTAATTTTTCTTAATATTGCAATATGGACTAATCTTTCTTAAAATTTCCATTTAAATATTTTTAAGAGGTTGATATAAGCAGCTTTGCTGCTAATTCCACTTTTGAATTATGAATAACTAATATCTTACAACATTTCTAAAAGGCAGATATAAGCACCTTCAGTGCTAATTCGACTTGTTTGTTATACATCTCGAGCAACTTAACCAATTGTTCACTTGGAGTTTAACAATTATAGGCACTTACCATCAAGGGTTTGCAGTGCAAGATTCTCTTTCAATCATTAGTATGCATGAACTGTATGAATTTTGCATGAGTGATTTAGTGGATATGAAGTTTGACATCTAGTAAGAAGACTTTCTTGAGACCTCATCAGGCAATATATAGGACCTAGTTATACCTTTTGTAATGCATCGGCACATCTCAAAAGTTCAATAATGTTTGCAATAATTTCTAAAAGTTTGGTTTTAAGGTAACCACGGCTTATTTTCAAGTAAGTATGCTAGTCTTATTTGTGGTAATTTAGAAGAAATAAATGGAATCAAGAAATTCATTGCATTAATTAGAGACAAAAATGTTGTATGGTCCATTTGGTTTTACACTAGCAAAATGTAATTTTATACTCCCTATTTCTTCTCAAGTCCTCTTTAAGCTTGGATAGAATATATAATTCAAAGGAATGTTGCCTAAGTAAAGGAAATATCATTACTATTCTAAATAGAAAACTTGAATGAGTTTTCGTGTGATTTGCACCTAGTTTTCTTATCCAAATATTTGCAATTCTTACCTCCTGATTTTTCATGCAATGCAATATGGTTTGTTCATCCATTGTATTAAACAAAAAAACTAAATGGACTTAGATAAATACATTCTATCACCAAAATTCCCACATCTCATAACATAAATAACAATGTTTTGTCTATAGTAGCAAAATTTCTAGAGCTATATAATTGTACATATTGACCTAGTAAAACAACACATAAGAAATACATAAAAACAACAAAAAGAGGAGATTTGGTTTGACATTTCAATATAAAGCTAGTCTTCAACTACCTTTCTTGGTAGACTCTAGCTCAATTATTTCATTTTTTCGCTGAAACACCTACTACATCCTCAACCAACTTATCCACTTTGCCTCCTTGAACTCTAATCTACTCTTCATATCATCGATTACGGTTTCCGACAAAGAAATATTGTATGAAGTTTGGCGCATAGCCTCAATGATACCTTTCAATCGTGACTGCAGATGTCACATTGCTTTCTTTAGATCTTGAATTGCATTCTCAATCTTGTAGAGGTCGAAATTCCAAGACATCTAGATGTATTTGAACAAGCAAGAACCCTAAACACACATGGAATGCCCAAAGCCTTGACCTAAGGATAGAAAGCCAGTGTTACCTCTGTGTCCCCCAAAGGAATTGGGCTTGAGACAAGAAAGCCCATGACAAGAAAACCTTCACAGCGAGAACTTGACCGAGGTTGGATTTAATCAAAGCCCGTGCCAAGAAGGGATCGAACCTTGTAGGAAAATCTATGGTCAGAGATATCCCACAAGCTAAACACAAAACAAGACCAGATGCCTTTAAACTCATATTGTGTGAAATCCGAGGTGAGTGTGAGTGGGGTAATGGGAAGGCCTTAAATGCCAAGGAATGTGGGCATTAACCACCGAGGCTAGGTGCCATCATAAATGGCCCCAGGGTAATCAAACCTTTCACCATAATGTATGTGGTATCCACCTTTGATGTCGATGACCATCCATTTCCACACAAATGCCTTGATTCAAAGTTATGGCTTGGTTTGTCGATCAATTTGCTTGCTCATTGTTGACTCTTCTTATGTGTAATAGATTGGGTTCTTTGATCCTTTTGAGAATGTCAATGGTTCTTTTTGTAATCCCCCTTGGGTGTCCTCGTCATCGATCAAGCCCTTGTGCACAGATCTAATAACAAACAAAGAATTTCCGAGGATGATAAGTTTCTAGACCCTAAGAGAAACTGCTAGCTCCGCTTCAAGCATCAAGCCATACCACTCTACCTGGTTATTAGATGCTATAACAAGGCCCCATGCAAGCAAATTTACTATTGTCTGTTGATGTATTTGTAACTTCAAAATGTATTTCACTTGTATATTTTATATTGTCATTATACTTCCGACGAAGAGGTTTCATTCCTCCGATCGGGAAGGTTATCATTGTACTAGAGTGGGTTATTAGACTCCCCCAGTGGGGTCGGCCCAGAGTTAGGGTTTAATGGGTTATTAGACTCTCCTAGGAGAAGTCAGCTCAGTTAGGGAAAAAGGCAAGTGAAGTAAAGTATAAATAGAGAGTGTGACTCTCTCATTTGTTCACACACTTACTCATTGCGTATAAGTGAGAGAGAGACAAGTTTGCACAAGTGGAGGAGGAGGAGTTGCTGAAGTCTATCTTATTGTTTTGGGGTTTTGTACTATTGCTCATTCTATCTTTGAGGAAGTTGCGGGGTTTTCTCCTTTATTGTTTCCCCAGTGAAATGCTTTGTGTCTATTGTCTCTTGTGATTGATTTGCTGTGCTTGTTATTCTCTCAGATAAGATCCTAGTTCATATTGAATTAAATGTTGAAAAACTAACATGGTATCAGAGCTAACCTGAGAAGAAGACACTGTGCAGCTGCGGAAGCGAGGGCTTCTTAATTTTTAGGTCTCTTTCCACAGATCATCAAAGGCAAGATGCTCGGTTGAATCTCCTAAAGAAGACGCATCTTTCTATCGAGACAGAATTTGATTCCAAGCATTTTCAGTTTTTGGCTTGTCACTGCTGTGGGAAATTAAGGCTTTTGATAGAAGTGGAATTTTGGAGTTCTCTCAGCATAGGATTGATCTCCTTAGAAAAATCGAAGTTTAGAGACCAAGATCAAATTTTTTGGTTGGGCAGAACCTCGGGATCTATCAAACCCTAGTTCGGGTTTTGGGCCAGAAAAACCAGAAAACCAGAATTTGACAGAAATTGCAGATCTGAAATTCGCAGGTCACTTTTGAGGGGTCAATTTTTGGAGTTTTCAAAATATGAGCATACTAGCTTGCTCACCTCAGTCAATTGCATCTCCCTGTCCAGACAGAAGTTTAAAATTCCAAGTTTGGATTTTTAGGATTTTTCTATCAAACCCTAGCCAACTCCAGATCCAGTTTCAGCAAGTCAAAGTGGCAAGATCTAAATCTTTTATTTCCATTTGAGTTTCTCATTAAGATGTTTCACCACACCAAGCTTGAGGATAAGCGTGAAGGAGCTGATAACTTCCGAGCATGGAAGTATAGGATTGGGTTAATCTTAGAAGAAAATGAATTGGACACCTACATAAGTGAAGAGGTTCCTGTCCCAGAGGAAGATGAGGCTAAGGCCTTACATAAGAAGAACTTGGTCAAGGCCAAGAGGATTATTGCAGATTCTATCAATGACCATCTTGTACCTCATGGTCTTCTCTAAAGACACCCAAGGAGATGTTTGATTCCTTGACCAAACTATTTGAAGGGAAGAACATAAATCAGAAGATGACTTTGCGGAACCAATTGAAGAATGTTAGGGTACAAAATGCAGAGACCATGCAATCCTACTTCACAAGGGTCTCTTAGATAAAAGAACAACTTGAAGCTGTGGGAGAAGATATAGAGAATGGTGAAATTGTGATGACCACCTTGAATGGTCTCCCTAGGTCATGGGATTCCTTCATTCAAGGAATTGGTGCTAGGAGGAAGCTCATCTCATTCAGTAGGTTGTGGGAGGAATGCTCACAAGAAGAAGCTCGAATCGTGGCTCGAGAAGAGAAGATGGGTAATGAAGACCAAGCTCTCACAACACACTCCAAAAGGTATGATGACAAGAGGGTGCACCACCACAGTAAGAAAGAAAAGCACCACCACCAGAATCAGAGGGGTAACTTTAAACCTCGAAGAGATATGTCCACCATTCGATGCTATACATGTGGTGAGAAGGGACACTACTCCAGGGATTGTCCCAGAAATAATAAAGGTGGCTCCCACAAGAAGAAGAGCAACAAAAGAAGGCATCATGCTCACATTGCAGAGGATGATGAACCTCCCAGGAAGAGAGCCAGAGAAGAAAGTGAAGATTCTTCAAGCGATGAAGAGTATGTTTTGATATCTGCCCTCACAGGAACTATTACACATGGAAGCAATGATTGGCTTATAGATAGAGGGGCTTCCAAACATATGACAGGATTCAAGGAATCCTTTATGAACCTATCTGAACATGAGTCACCCCAGAAAGTGAAACTTGGGGATGACTACCAATATCTTATAATAGGAAGTGGTGAAGGCTCTTATAAGCTAGACTCTGGGAAGTCTATGAAGATGAAGGATGTCTTGTTTGTACCAGGACTAAAGAAGAACCTTCTCTCCATATCTGCATTGGATGCAAAAGGTATGAGGGTTGCATTTGTAGATGGCCAAGTTCTTATGTGGCCTAAGGGAAAGACCATAGATGATGAAATAGTAATTGGAGAGCAAGAGGGAGACTTATACAAATTGAAGGGCCAATGACTCAGTAGAGCCAAGTAAACTTTGGTATAGGAGGCTTGCACATGTGCACTAGAAAGCACTACCCATTGCAAAGCGGTTGAAGGACTTCCAGAAATCCAGTCGAAGCAAAGAAAGTGAAGAAGGCATCTCGAAGTGGCGAGAGCAAAGCAAAGATCAAGAGGGAGCACTATCGAGTAGTTCATGCAAGGAAGCTAAGATTGAGAGGGAGTCCACACAACAAACAAACAAGATAAGTATTTGAATTGTCATTTCTTGTATATATGATTATTTAAATAATAGTATTCAATGGTCTATATACTTATGTTCCTAGATTTAGGCTGTGTATTATGCATATTAGGATATTTGCATTAATGAACAATATACTACTAATTTGCATGTGATGGGTAAGTGGCCTATGACATTGTACAACATTCCATTGCTATTTATCTAGTATGAAACCTTTTTGCTGACATGTTGGGAGTAGTGCACACTCTTAACAATGTTTGGTAGAAATGGAAGGCATCTAGAAAGTTACGGATATGGATGAATGTTGTATTGAAGCTTTGGCTAAGATAATTGCATGACTATATGACATATGTCTTTATGTGTAAGAATTTGTTTTGTAAACTATGAGATGTTTCTAATCATGCAATTGAACTTGTCTTGTAGAAAAGGCCTTGTACCATTACCTACAAGAGAGATTTGTTTCGAAGACTCAACATACAACAAATCCAAAAAATTACCAGTTGAAGACATTGAAGAACCATAAGTACCTAGGAATCGAGATACAACAATGAATGAAGTAAATCCAAAAGAAGATCGTGAGATAGAAGATCCACAGGAACCTATAGATCCACCACGTGAGAAGAATTCTCACAAGAGGAAACCAACATGGGTAGGAGAAGCAATTCAAGATGCAGAGAGATATGGCGCTCCAGAAGGAATGCATAGAGAAAGCAAGTGGCCGAGACCATTCTCCAGTTATGTAGCCCTGTTATGTGACATCATTGACAAAGAGCCTTCCAACTATGAGGAAGCAGCTGAGAAGAAAGAATGGAAGGATGACATGATCGAGGAGTACTAGTCGATCGTGAAGAATGATGTCTGGGATGTGGTCCTGAGACCAGTAGGGAAGTCTGTTGTGACTTCCAAATGGATCTATAAGATCAAGCATGCTGCAGATGGCAGCATAGAGAAATACAATGCAAGATTTGTGGCACGTGGCTTCTCCCAAAAAGAAGGAATAGACTATGAGGAGACATTTGCACCTGTAGCCAGATATACTTCCAGATATTTGATGTACCTGACGAATACAAGACCAGATATTTGATTTGCTGTGAACACATTGAGCCAGTTCCTGACGGATCCGAGACATGTTCACCTGATTGATGTAAAGCATATTCTAAGGTAAGGGTTACGGTTGATTATGGGCTCAAGTATGATTCGAATCAAAAGATTAAACTGGAGGGTTATGTTGATTCGGATCGGGTAGGCAATGCCATTGATAGGAAGAGCACTTCGGGGTGCTGCTTCAGTATGGGATCAAGTGTGATCTCTTGATTTAGCAGGAAGCAGTCCTGCGTGGCACTCAGTACAGCCGAAGCAGAGTATGCCACAGCTTGTTCGGCTAGTTGTGAGGTAGTATGGCTTAGGAATCTACTGTCTGATTTATTTGATCTCCTGTTGGATGCTACTTGTACATATTGCGACAACCAGAGTTGTGTGAAGTTGTAAGAGAACCCAGTGTTCCATGACAAGTCGAAGCACATTGAGATCAAGTACCACTATATCAAGGATATGATGCAGAGAGGAGCAATGAAGCTCCAGTATGTTGCGACGGACGAGCAAATAGTCGATGTATTGACCAAGCCACTAGCTAGAGTGAAGTTCGAATACTTCAGAGATAAGCTTGGTGTACTTCAGATCGAGGTTCCTTCTAAGGAGAAGTAATGAGTCCGGAAGACGTAGATGCACACGAGCCATTCTCACATAGTTGTAGGAAAGTCCTCCTATGGTGTAGATGTAAGGGATGGGCCATTCTCACATAGTGGTAGGAAAGTCCTCCTATGGTGTAGATGTAAGGGCTGGGCCATTCTCACATGGTGGTAGGAAAGTCCTCCCATGGTGCAAATGTAAGGGCTGGGAGTGGCTTTTTCGACATGGTCAGAGGTTAGTCCTTCCATGGTCGTTGATGTAATTGCCGAGGCTTTTCCGACATGGTCAGAGGAAAGTCCTTCCATGGTCGTTGATGTAATTACCAAGCTTTTCCGACATGGTTAGAGAAAATTCCTTCCATGGTCGTTGATGTAATTGCTGAAGCTTTTCCGACATGGTCAGAGGTTAGTCCTTCCATGGTCGTTGATGTAATTGTTGAGCCTTTCCCGGATGGTTAGAGAAAAGTCCTTCCATGCCGGTGATTGTAAGTGTTGTGTTGTGTGCATCTGGGATATGCTCCATTGCTCCGTTGACGATGAGATGATCTAAAGATGTTGAGGTGTCAGTAGGGTACACAGGTTTTGCAGAGGCATATAATTAGTCCTTGGATGCTCCTTCAGGTTTTGCAGTGGGATATAATTAGTCCTGGGAGATCTTGCAGGTTTTGCAAAGGCAGTGTAATCAGTCTTGAGATGTACCTATTTGATGGATTGCTCGGAGAGATGATGAAGATCTGCATGGAGGCTAGGCCTACGTCCAGCATGAAAAGGGTTGGCTCTGTAGAACTTCCTATGACGAGTAGATTGGAGATTGATGATCGATATAGCAGCAACAACTTTGATGATGATCCAGCTTTGATGATGATCTAGTGATGAAGACTTGTGCCGATGAATTATGTCAAGAGAATACCTTCCTAGTTAAGAGGGAGTGTTGATGTATTTGTAACTTTGGAATGTATTTCACTTGTATATTTTATATTGTCATTATACTTCCGATGGAGAGGTTTCATTCCTCCGATCGGGAAGGTTATCATTGTACTAGAGTGGGTTATTAGACTCGCCTAGTGGGGTCGGCCCAGAGTTAGGGTTTAATGGGGTATTAGACTCTCCTAGGAGAAGTCGGCCCAATTAGGGAAAAAGGCAAGTGAAGTAAAGTATAAATAGAGAGTGTGACTCTCTCATTTGTTCACTCACTTACTCATTGCGTATAAGTGAGAGAGAGACAAGTTCGCACAAGTGGAGGAGGAGGAGTTGCTGGAGTCTATTTTATTGTTTTGGGGTTTTGTACTATTGCTCATTCTATCTCTGAGGAAATTGCGGGGTTTTCTCCTTTATGGTTTCCCCGGTGAAATGCTTTGTGTCTATTGTCTCTTGTGATTGATTTGCCGTGCTTGTTATTCTCTCAGATAAGATCTTATTCATATTGAATTAAATGTTGAAAAACTAACATTGTCCCTTCAGGTTCCAATAGGATCTCCCCACACCTACCACCCCTTTGTTCATCCATTGTATTGGCCAATGAGACTGCGACATTAACTCAATAGGTTGTTGCTTAAGCAAAAGTAAATAACTTCACATTTGAATATAAAACTTGAATGAGGGGTTTCGATGACTTGCAACTAGCTTTCTTAAGAAAATGTGTTATTTTTATCTTGGGAGTTTTCATTTAGTGCATTAAAGTGTCATTGTGCATTAGTGGTACTAGACAATGTTGGAAAATATGTCCTTGTGATAGTTGAAAAATGAAAATTTGAATATGATATTTATCATTAATATTGATTATTGCAGTACATATAATCTCTTAGCATGTATTTTATTTAATCTATTATGATTTTAGTCTACCTTCAATTTTCACAAAAACTCCAAAGCTATCAAATTTCACAAAGTCATCTTCTTTTTAAACTCCAGAATTGTTAAATGTCATGAACTTGGCATTTTTTCATAGAACACAATATTGTGATAAGTGAAAAATGAAAAATGAAGATATTTATGATTAATATCAATCATTACGTTACTTAATCTCTTAGCAATACTTTCATTTAATCTATGACCAGCCTAGATCCAAATCCTAGGCTCTATCAAGTGCCAAGAGGGATCAAATCTCCCGAAGTGCAAACCGCTCAGGTATTGCACTCAAGGAGCTATTCAAGGAGAGGTATTCCACAAAGTAAAAAATAATCAAATCAATATGCATCTTATCTTTAAATCTTACTTCTTTATTTTATTTCATTGATTATTTTACTTATTTTGTTTACTTGACAAACTTACACGATCTCCCTCATATTTACTTTTTACTAATATTTATTACTTTTTACTTTGTATTCTTCTTTTTTGTTTACTTTGTATTATTCTTTTTTGTTTATGGCCAACACAATATTTATTATTTTTTACTTTGTATTATTCTTTTTTGTTTACTTTGTATTATTTTGTTACTCGACAAACACTCATATGTTACAAGATCTCCCTCATACTGGGTTGTAGAGCGCCTCTTGGCGCAATAATTTTACGCTATTTTCAATTTTCATAAACACTCCAAAACTATCAAATTTCACAAAGCTGCCATCTTTTTAAACTCCAAAACTGTCCAATGTCACAGAGCAGGCATTTTTTCATAGATCACATAATTATTGATAACCATAAGATGATAAGCGAGTTCATATTTCTAAGGGGCATTATGTGTTATGTGTTGTGAATTTTGACATTATATAGATTGACTAAATAATTGATTTGATATTATAAAGAATTATATCCACATACAATTGAAAATCCAATGTCAGAGAGTAGGCATTTTTTCATAGATCACATAATTATTAATAACCATAAGATGATAAGTGAGTTCATATCTCTAGGGGCCATTATGTTGTATGTGTTGTGAATTTTGACATTATAGAGATTGACTAAATAATTGATTTGATATTATAAAGAATTCTATCCACATACAATTGGAAATCTAGTAATGGATAAAAAAAATGTTCTTATATGCCATATACTTATAATTAATTATTTACAATATCTGATATTGTCACATTATAAATCTTCGATTGATATATAATTATAATTATTAAAAAAATCATTTAAAAGTAAAATTGTAAATATATTATTAGTAGATTTGATGCTAAAAATATTGTTGTAAATTTTAATTACAAGTAGTTTAGGGAACACAAAACTATATTAGGAATTTGATATAGAAGAAAAACAAATGGAATGTAATTGCTAGACTGAATCCACTATTATTTTGTATCAAACAAAAAATTGTGAAATTAAAATAAGCATCAATAATGTCTATACTATTGTAGACATTTAAAATGGTGTGTGAATCTCACTTATTTTATAGACTTTACCTAGTACTTTGAATTCCACAAAGCTGGCTATTTAAACTAGGCCTAAAAACTGTCAAATTGTTTGATACAACTATAAGACACAATATTTAGGTTGTCATGCAATCGTATTATTATAGGTACCATCTTTTGTGAAATGAATATTTGTAAAAATTTGTAGAAAGTTAATGGAATTTCTCATGTCAGTGCTTTAGCAATGTTATAGTGCAATCATGTCATAGATTTCCATGATCTTTGTTGTGAAGTAGTCACTGCTCACTTTCACTCAATGATGCAAAAGATTTACAATGTTCTCAACACATAATGTAGATGTAACATTTTCATTTGTACACAAACATTGCAAGGTCTTAGTAGATGGAAATTAATCTTGTGCACTAATAGTAGGTAGCACAAGATTAAGAATTATATGTATTGATTTAACTAAGTTCAAATCCATAATACTTCATGAATGTGACTTCCCTACATTAGCATTGTTGTAGTGAGAGAAGCGAGTGCAATTTGCAACCAAATATGGATTAGATGTGTAACAACATAATGTTGGTCAACTAAAATGAAAAAAAAGTTGAAGACTTTAATTTACAAGTGAAAACAAACCAACCATAATAATAAAAAGGATTATAAATATGATTATCTATATCAACAAAAATAAGAATATAGAAGATTTGATTATGGATTTATTTTTGATCCCTCTACATGCTTAATAAATGTGTGGTTAAGATGGAAACATGTTAGTTCAAAATTGTAGTAATACAGATTAATCATAGTTAATGGAACTTGTATATAGGGAAAATTTTAAGGCTCCATATTTTTTTCAAAGTGTAAAAGCTTTACGAATCTTACTAATTCTTAAATTTGCAACCATAAAATGTTTGGTATTTTTTTTAAATATTCAAAATTTTAAGGACTTTATAGTTTTTGGATAATTTTGGTGATTTTTAGAGTAAAAAAAAACCATTATCCCATGGAATTTGGGGGAATCACCTTTGAAAAAAAAGACAAATTGACAAATATATTTTTGGAAAAAAAATGTCAAAAAATAACCCATGGGCTAAATTTCACCTCTAAAATTTGCCTTCTATATACATTAGCATTGTCATAGGATTGAAACCTACATAATGTTTGAAACATGTAAGAAAGAGAATAAAGATATAGATACTATGGAAAAAGAAGTACCAATCCTATAGTGCATATTTCCCATCAAAAGGGTTGTTTATGTACATACAAAACATTGTGATGACCTCTCTCATCTCCTCATGATACATTTAGAAGCTCAAGCATCAAACTATTATCTTTGCACGATAGATAAATATCTAACTTAAAAAATCTTAAATGCTTTTATTTTACCTTCTTTTATAGCTCAAAATTCTTCATTAAATTTTCGCCAATATTTAAATTATTTTCAAAGTTATTATCTCCGCCTTGAAGGTTCTAAACATGAGTGACATGTATGACTCATAAATTATAAATTGATTCTTAGTTAGCTTGAAGAAAACCAATAACATAATTTCTATCTCTACTCCTTTTGTTGAGATTACAAATGGTTTCCAACAACGAAATTTCACTTTGTATAATTTAAATCATATTTCATTTATTTCACAACTTATTGTAGAAAATATCAAAATGGTCTAACATGGTCCTCAATCCCTCAACAATGAAAACCATTTTAGGATGATAGTTCTAATGATAGCATCCTAGAGAATATAATATTCTTTGACTATTCCTCCAAGCTTATTCTTTGGATCTAATAAGTGGCTTGCAATACTTATCAAGGCATGCTCTCCAATAACGTAGAAAATAACAGAGGTTGACTTACTATCTCTTCAACATGGAAAATACAAGGGAGGATAATATGTTCATGTACATGGATATTGGGCCAAGACCAAAGTGGCTAGAGGGAGTAAATTTATAGAACAAGGATGGCATTAAAAGATTTGGTAGATGGATGATTTATGAGGTTTTGTCCATAGTTTATTACATGAATGAGATGACATAAAGTTTATGAAAATATGAATACTTACAGTCATGCATTATCCCAAATACTTGAGGATGGTGAAATTATCATATTCATCTTTCCTACTATCCACCCACACCTAGAAGGTTTTCAAAGATCAAGAGTGGAAGGATGAAAAAACAAATCTAGAAAGACACGAGTAGGGGCGAAGATGTTTTACTATATGCCAAAGGAATCTCAAAACCCCTTGCATGAAGATGTCAACTACAAATTCACACTAGGAGATGTCATGCTCATCAATAGGTTAATTATTACCAATTATGTTGATTGGAATGGACATAATTTTTTTGTGTTATGACATATATATGCTCTGGCTTATTGTTAAATAGTCAAGCGGGGCTAGTGGAAGTGTTTTTCTTGCACTTTAGTAAAGTTATGGACATTTTTGAATTACCACTAGGTTGTAATTGACCATGAATTCGACTCCAATACTATGATGTGTTAAAGTAAAACTTAGTTTATAGAATGATCAATTAGATATCATACTCAAGCATTAATAAATTCTAATGGATTTATGTCAGTTTGCGTTTTTATGCTTTATGTTGCTTTATCATATTTTTTATTTCTATCCCACATTCAAAAAGTGGATTGACTTGAACTTATTGTAACCCTATATAGTGAATCTTTCACTTTCTCTTCTAGGTTATACATTGCGATAACTCTTTCGAGTTATTTCTTGGTTTCTTTATGTTCTTGATTTCCATGATATGGTATCAAAGCTTGGCTAGAGCCTTGGAGAAGTGGAGAGAATCAAGACCTAAGGACTGTTGTCAACATAGATAGATTGACGGATTGCTAGCGTAGCACATCAAAGAGCTAAAAGGGTTTCAATAGTAGGGTGAGATGGAGATTTTATAACATGCCTCTGTTTCCAATTTCAAGGGAAAAATTAAATGTGCAAAGAAGAAAGGTCATGGCAATGCAAATGATGCCACAAAAAGTTAGTTTTTTTTTTTTTTTAATTTATTTATTATAAGTTAGTACTCACAGAGATTTGAACTTGTCATCTTCCATTTACAACTTCTCATTTCAATTACTCATTACCAATTTCTCTACCTTGGTTGGTGATGCCACAAAGAGTTAGAAGAGCATCATTTGTTACTATTGTGACAAGGTCGACAATATGAAGAAGTTTCACATAAAAAAGTTGGATAAATAGAAAAACAACTAGGGAGGGCCTCGATAGTGTTGATGTTTATGTAGCATCGAAATATATTCTTAAGAAGTCCTAGATTAAGTTGAAGAAATGAAGTGCACAATTATCCCAATAAAATGGGTAAAATAACCCTAGAAGATAAAAAGACAAGTCAACTTGAAAGATAAAATAAAAGATGAATAAATAAATAAATAAAAGTCAAGCCGATCTAATTGAGGAAATTTCTAGTGAAAAGAAGAATATAAATAAAGTGCTTTCACACTTCATTATTACAACAACAAGTTCATCTCTCTCTCTCAAGTGGTGCGCACTTCTCTAGGAGGACAAGTGAAGAAGACAAGAAGCGAGAGGAAGTTCACTCTAGGTTGTAGAAGACTAATTTTTGGGGCTCTTATTTTTTTTGTATCTTCTTTATTTGTGATCTCTCTTGATATAGATCACTTTCATATCTGATGTACTTTTATTATGTACTAAATATCTGTGTAAGAAAGGTTTGCTGGGTTTTTCCCGAGTTTGGGTTTTCCTAGGGTAAACAATTGTGTCACTTGTGTTCTTGTGCTTTATTATGTGAAAAATATACTACTATATTGTCAAAATCTAATAGGTTATGGTCCCATGCATGCTATCTTGCTGCGTGTAAAGCACAATATTTACTCTGAATCTAGGGTCCAAAAACCAGGTCCCAAAAATCTAGGGGCCAAAAATCTAGGGTCCAAAAATCATGCATTGAAAATCTAGGGTCCGAAAATCAGGGGCCGGAAATCTAGGGGCTGAAAATCTAGGGGTCGAAAATTTAGGTCCGAAAATTTAGGGTCGGGTAATTGCATATATAAAATTTCAGTTTTGGTGAAGTTTGAATTTTTTGTAGAAACTACAAAAATTAGGGTTTCAATTTACAAGTTTTTTTTTCCACGGATCCAAAAGAAAAGAAGGTCTATCCAACTCACCTTGGGAGGGCGCATTAGCCCGTGGATTCAGTTTTATCAAAGTCCAAGTTTCAATTTTTGACCCTCTCCTACTAGGGTTTCTACACTCAATCTGTCAAGATGGTTGCTGAACTCAAAGATATCTAGAGCCAAAGGGAGCTCAAGACAATTTAAAACAACACGACACAATCTGAAAAGATTACCTTCTTACTACTCTCTCAATCTCTATTTCAAACAAAGATGCTTATGCAGATTCTCCACAAAAGAGGTCAAGGGATGTAAAAGATGATCTTGGCGGAATTGTAGAAGATAGTCGAAAGGAGTACTTCCTCTAGTACACTCTATGAGTGCACCAATGATTGCAATATCAAAATGATGTGATTGTCATTGGTGATGTATGAAGATCAAGGCTATAGAAAGAAGTTGAAGATATGAGGACTCCTGTGAATTCTGCAAGGAAGCATAGATCAAGAGGGATCCTACAAAAAAAATAAAATATAAGTATTTGGATTTGGATGATCATTCGTTATTATTGCTCTTGTAGATTAGATTTGAATGTTAATAACAGTTGTATGCATATTTGTGTGCTTAGAATCAGGAAGTGTGTTATGCATGTTATAATGTAGAATATTATACATATGACTAATATTGATGATCAATAGGCTCTTATAGTGCATGTTATGTATATGTTGAGTAAGCAACCTGTAGTGCTGCACAACATTCCATGAACCCTAGATGGAATTAGTCTAGGATGAAACCTCCTTGCTAACATAGTGGAGCAATGCACGCTCCTGACAATATGTTTTGGTGGAGATGGAAGGCATCTAATAGTCACCAAGTATGTTTGGGATATGGATGGATGTTGTACTGAAGCATTGGCTAAGATGCTTACATGTCTATGTAAACTATTTTCATTTCATTGAAATATAATTTGATTTTCGTGATTATGTGATGCTACTAACCATTTGACAAAATATGACTTCTAGGGAAATACCATATGCTATAGCCTTCAAGAGAAGGACAATGGGTGTTAGGATATTCCTATACTCCATCCTAGTCCTTCTAGCATTTCTGTCATTTTCATTTTCAGTCATGCATGCAAAATTAGGGTTTGCATGCATCCTAGTCATCAGTACCAGCACCTAGCCCTTAGTGAACTAGCCCCCAGAGCTTCCTTCAGATCAGTTTTAGCTCTCCTAGAGCTTAGTGCGCCCTCCTTTCACCTACTACATGAGAAGGGCGCCTTTCTTCACCTACCAGTCCAGTTTAGTTAAGTTATCTTCAGCTCTTTCCTTGATTTAAGGATTAACTGACTCCTAACTGACCTTATCACTCCGATGGACCTCCAGTGTGACTAGATAACCTGTTCTGACTCCAGTTAGCTCCATATGTGCCCTTCATTGAGCCTCCTTCACTACATTAGTGCTTCCATGTGCCAGTTAAACCAACCACACTCAATTAGATTCAGTTTGACTCCTGGTTGACCATTACTTGTGCATTGATGACTTCACTGATGAGAAGGTGGACTCCTAGTTATGCTTTGATGACTCTCCACTGATTATGGATCTGTGCATGAAGGCTAATTCAAATTACACCTAGTGAATTCGAATCCTCATCCTCAGCATTGTATATTTACTAGTTTACTATTCAGATTTATGTAACATGTGTAATTATTCTGCCTCTATTAGAGCTCCTTTGGATCTATGTTCTATTGCTTCTCTCTTCTTCTGTTATTCCTGAATTCTTTCATTGTGAGGTTTACATCATCTCTTTGGATCTTATGTGGGAATTTTCACATGGTATCAGAGCCATTTGAGAGTATATTCTACCTCCATTCCTGAGATTTTTTTGCAGGTATTTCGAAGTTCCAGCAGTTGCAGCAGCAGATTCAGCAGTTTCTATTTGCACTTGTTCCAGCAGTCAAAGATGAGCAATTCGAATGCTTCTTCTTCTCTTTCTCCTATGATCCTCACTCCCTTCAATTACTTCGAATGAAAGAGTGATATGAGATTACACTTGTGGAATAGACATCTAAATAGAATGGTATTTGAAAAAGATGCCATAACACATACAGCTGTAGAAAGAATCAAGCATCTAAATAAAATGGATGAAGCTTTTGGTTTCATATGTCTTCACATGTCTAAAGATCTTTTGTTTCATATTGAAGGATTAAAGTCTCCAAGTGAGTTATGGACTAAATTGGAGAGTCTTTTTGGCAAACAAGATGGGCTAAGAGGCCATATTCTTGAAAAGGAATTGGTTGCCCTACAACCTGGCAATTTCGAGAGCATTCAAGCATTCTTCTCAAAATTTAAGAATTTGTTTTTACAATGCAAGTATTGTGGCATCACTAAAAGTGATGAGCAATTGGTGCTCTCCATTTTGAGCAAACTTGGATCTCAATTTTCTGTCTTTGTATCTACTTACCATTCTGGGCGAATGTCAATCCCTAGTTGGAAGTTTCCTACCCTAGAAGTCTTCATTCAAGCCCTCATTCAAGAAGAGGACAAACTGTTTCAAATGGGTGCCATAAACACCTCCAAAGATCTAGCTCTTCTAGTTGGTGAAGCAAGTGGAGCGAATGCAAAGGGAGGCAAGAAGACAAAGACAAGAAGCCATCAAAATCCAAGAATGACAAACAAAAGAGACCAAATTGTTCCTACTGCAAGAGAGGAAACCATCCTAAGAAAGCTTTCATGCACAAGAAAATTGATCTTCTAACCAAGCTTCTTGAACAAAACAAAATTGTTGTTCCAAGAGAAGCAAAGATGTCTGATTCTGGAAGTGGATCTGATGATTGCCATGCATTGATGGCTGGTTTTTCAAAGTCAAAATCCCTCCTCATAGATTCTGGAGCCTCCAACCACATGGTTACCTCTGAATAATCCTTTTCCTCTTTGGATCTCCAAGATGGGCCTACCATTCGCATGGGATACAACTCTAAGATTTCTGCCAAAGGATTGGGTACAATTCATATGGAGCATGGTAAGTTCAAAAATGTTTTGTTTGTTCCTTCTCTAACAGCTAATTTGTTGTCAGTATATCAAATGACTCATACAGGATCACCAAAGCAAGTAATTTTTGGTCCAAACACAATAGAGATTATAGAAATCTCCACTGGAAAGGTTATAGCGAATGGGATTGCTAATCATGCCTCAAAAGCATATGAGTTCTCACACTTCATGCCTTTATCTCCGACTATTCCTTCAGATTTTGATGAAGATCACAGTGACTCCTCTTCTAATGAAGAATAAGATCAAGATTTTGATGTTGAGATCATGGTTCAAGAAGATTCAGATCGAGAACCAACACCTATTCTCAGTCCATATTCAAGGTCAATATGGTCTCACACAAACCTTGCTACTACTGAGAACACAGTTGATGACTTATCTATTCACAGAACTACTAGACTTCAGCATCATTCCAACCTTGCATTATGCCATCCACCTCTCCATGAGAGATGCAGCATGATGATGGGGTTCTCTCTTCCATCTCTTGGAAAGACTCTTCATGTTCCATTCGCTCCAGTTACAAAAAGAGTTCCTGAAAGACTTGCTTCGTCCAACACATTCTCCACACAATGGGAGGCATATCAAGAGACTAGATCCAGATCTAGCTTCTACTTTGGCTTCCTACAAGGGATCAGCTTGCCAAGTCTTTTGCAAAAGTTTTCCCTGATGAAAGCTTCTTTCTTTTCTGCATAGTATGATGGTTCTTTGAGTTATTTATTGTTCTCTTGAGGGGGGGCATTTTTCCCATGAGGTTTTCCCCATTTCCTCAGTTTATGGACAGTTCTTTATTTTTATACCATTTATTTGATTGTATGGGTGACCTTTGGTCCTACTTACCAGGGCCTAGGATGGATTAAGGGGGGGGTGTTAGGATATTCCTATACTCCATCCTAGTCCTTCTAGGATTTTTTTCATTTTCATTTTTAGTCATGCATGCAAAATTAGGGTTTGCATGAAATTAGGGTTTGCATGCATCCTAGTCATCAGTACCAGCACCTAGCCCTCAGTGAACTAGCCCCCGGAGCTTCCTTCAGATCAGTTTTAGCTCTCCTAGAGCTTAGTGCGCCCTCCTTTCACCTACTGCATGAGAAGGGCGCCTTTCTTCACCTACCAGTCTAGTTTAGTTCAGTTATCTTCAGTTCTTTCCTTGATTTAAGGATTAACTGACTCCTAACTAACCTTATCACTCCAATGGACCTCCAGTGTGACTAGATAACTTGTTTAACTCCAATTAGCTCCATCTGCACCCTCCACTGAGCCTCCTTCATTACATTAGTGCTTCCATGTGCCAGTTACACCAACCACACTCAGTTAGACTCAGTTTGACTCCCGGTTGACCATTGCTTGTGCATTGATGACTTCACTGATGAGAAAGTGGACTCCTAGTTATGCTTTGATGACTCTCATTATGGATCTGTGCATGAAGGCTAATTCGAATTACACCTAGTGAATTCGAATCCTCATCCTCAACATTGTATATTTACCAGTTTACTATTCAGATTTATGTAACATGTGTAATTATTCTTCCTCTATCAGAGCTCCTTTGGATCTATGTTCTATTGCTTCTCTCTTCTTCTATTATTCCTTAATTCTTTCATTATGAGGTTTACATCATCTCTTTGGATCTTATGTGGGCATTTTCACAATGGGACTTGTTTTGAAGAGCAAGTGATGGATGTATGGTCAGCTAGATTAAGATCCTGTTGATATTTAGTATTTGAGAGCGAGCAATATGCTCAAATGCAAAGGGAGCAAGATGCTCAGATGCAGAGGGAGTAATATGCTTAAGGTACATAGAAACTAAGATGCTCAAATGCAGAGGGAGAAAGATGCTTGGGTGCAGAGAAAGCAAGATGCCCAGATGCAAAGGGAGCAAGAAGCTCAAATGCAAAGGGAACACGATGCTCAAATGCAGAGGGAGCATGTCGCTCTACCAAAGAGGGAGATGTGATGAGTCTGAAGACAAATATTTGTAGCATCAGGCGGACATTTCCCCCAGTATTAGCCATGTGACTTTGTTACGGGTGAATGGTCTGGAGGCAGGGAATTATCAAATCCCAACCACCCTATGACAGGGTGGGGAGACTGGCCCTTGATGAGTAGTGTTCATGCATCGAGTATTCCATCAGTATTAGACATGTGACTTGGCTAGAGGTGAATAACTCAGAGTAGAGCAGTGCCTTCTTTTGGACATCTTGTGACAAGGTGGGAAGATTAGTCCTCAGTTGCACACACTATCCTCCTATAGGTTGAGCATCGAGCATTTCCCCAGTATTAGCCATGTGACTTGGCTAGGGTTAATGAGTCAAGTCGGATAGTGGCTTCTCTTGGACACCAAGTGGGGTCGAGAGATTAGTCCCTAAGATGACTCAAAATGGGGCAATGCCTTCTCTTGGACACCAAGTGGGGTGGAGAGATTAGTCCCTAAATGCTCATAGTGGGGCAATGCCTTCTCCCAGCCATCCTGTGGTGGGATGGGGAGATTAGTCCCTAGTTTCTCACTCATCATCTCATGACTCAGAATGGGGTAGTGACTTCTCCTAGCCATCCTGTGATGGGATGGGGAGATTAGTCCCTAGATGCTCATGCAAGATTATGATCAACCTCTCCATTGGAAGAAGAATATGTTGATACTTCAGGATGTATTCATGAGAATTCCTCCCTCATTGAGAGGGAGTGTTGTTGATTGCAACATCGTTGAGAAATTGATCTGACTCTATCTTGAGAGGGGGAGAGAGGGAGATTAATACTTCTCGACGAACTGAGTTGTGTTGAAGACCTTTCTTATGATGACAAGATGTATGAGACAAACCGTGACTATCAGATTATATCCAAATGTGTTCCAAAGTGATGATACCTCCCTAGATGAGAGGGAGTGTTGATGTTTTCATGAGTTCCAACCCTAATAATCCATGTGGACTAATTAGTAGAGGGCTCAGATGAAGAAGAACCTCCAGAAGACAAACAATGTTGAAGATCGTGCAAGAAGAATACATTCCTCGCTAAGAGGGAGTGTTGATGTTTATGTAGCATCGAAATATATTCTGAAGAAGTCCTAGATAAAGTGGAAGAAACGAAGAGCACAATTACCCCAATAAAATGGGTAAAATAACCCTAGAAGATAAAAAGACAAGTCGACTTGAAAGATAAAATAAAATATAAATAAATAAATAAAAGTCAAGCCGACCTAATTGAGTAAACTTCTAGTGTAAATAAGAATATAAATAAAGTGCTTTCACACTTCATTATTACAACAAGAAGTTCATCTCTCTCTCAAGTGGTGCACACTTCTCTCGGAGGACAAGTGAAGAAGACAAGAAGCAAGAAGAAGTTCGCTCTGGGTTGTAGAAGACTAATTTCTCGGGCTCTTATTTTTTGTATCTTCTCTATTTGTGATCTCTCTTGATATAGATCACTTTCATATCTGATGTACTTGTATTATGTACTGAATCTATGAGTAAGAAAGGTTTGCCAGGTTTTACTTGGGTAAACTATTGTGTCTCTTGTGTTCTTGTGCTTGATTATGTGAAAATTATATTGCTATATCGTCAAAATCTATCAAATAGAATACTCATGTCATAAATACTACAAAGGAGTCATCCTCCTATGCATTCATGGCTAAGCAACCAATATATAGCCATAGGTTATTTGCTTGGTACATCAACTCAAGTGCATGTCATCATTTTATCGATAGACAAGATTGGTTCATGGAGTACACTCCATGTGGTTTTAAATATTTAGTGATATTAGATGGGTGTGAAAAGTACATGGTTGGGAAATTAAGTGTTAAGATTTTCTTTGGAAGGAACATTCTCATTTTCATTAAAGTGCAGTATGTGCTAGATATGGAACTTAATATGCTATAGTTAGTCAGATTATGAGACATTGTTCTAGCTTGTTGTCAACTTTATCAATCATAAATGCTATGTAGTTGGAAAGGAGGCTCATAAGACCATTTCTCATTGTGTGGAGGATTATGGACTATCCATAATAGTTGATATTGGACAGGTTAAGGAGCATGCATTGTCAACCAAGAGTGCATCAAACATCATTACACTTTGGCATTGACAGTATGGACACCTCAACATCAACTACCTCTTTAGTTGGAATGTGACAATCTATAGATGGAATTCTAGGCATCAAACAAAATATTTAGGGAGTATGCAGATCTTTCTAGGGAAAGAGGCAACATAAAACCCCATTGGGTGAAGGAAAATCTTGGAGAGCGACTAAAGTCCTTCAATTGGTTCATGCAGACATGCATGAACCAATGAACATTACATCAATCATTGGTTCTACGTATTTCCTTCTATTTGTTGGTGACTATAGTAGGAATATGTGGGTGTACTTTTTGAAGTTAAAATCCAAAGTTTTCAGTGAGTTTTAAAATTTTAGAGCATAAGTAGTGTAACATGCCCAGACATTACATTACCTAAAAATGCACCCGAATTTTTTTAAGAGCATGTATTTAAATATATGTGAATCATGAACACCCACACATATGCATCATAGGCACTACTATCAACCTATGCCCCACAAAGTCATAAATACTTGCTTTGAGGAAGCTTAGCACGAACTAGCGTAGATCAACATGCTATTAACTTGATATTAACCATAATTAAATGTTTTAGTAACACAATCAAACCTTTTCAAAATATTAACCATCATTACTGTTAAATTCAATATGCTAAGATATATAACATCAGTATTCCATTCAATTTCACAACAATAGCATATACAGGACCACTGAAAGAACAACAAGCACATCATAAACACAAGAGACACAATTTATCTTGGGAAACCATCATCGGGTAGAAAACCCAACAAAGCTTCCTCAATATAGATGACCAACAAATACAAAGATGTAATCCCCAAACAAGAGCTCCTTCTCCTCCTTTGCATAGATCTCTCTCTCTCCTATGCGCAATTCACAAGTGAGTGAATGAGTGAGTATAAATGAGGAACACACCTCCTCTATTTATACTCTACTTCTACTTGAATTTTACACTTGACAGGTCAGCCTCAATAGTTTATTCTCTTGTTGATTGGGCCAACCCCTCTAGGGGACTTAAACACCCCATTACAAATGACTCTTAGGGGATCTATTGCCCCAACTTACATGGGAGGATTTACCTCAATAATAACATCCCAACGGAGGAATAAAACATCTCCGGATGAATAATAATAAAGTACAAATAGAATATTCTTTGAAGTTACAATATCTCAACACTCCCCCTTAACGAGAAGGATATTGTAACAACATCTGCAGGAGCAAGGAGTCATCAACTACATGATACATCTATAAATCATTGGAAGCTTTCTTCAATCATCATCAGTAACTCAAACAACTACTAGAACATTTTCAATATCTTCAATACTGGAACATCAACATCTTCATTATTGAGTCTTCATCTTTTGTAGCACTCGATCATCTACATCAACAACATCATCTAGATCTCCCAATCAACAGCATCTTCTGGATCTCTCGATCAGTAACATCATCATCTGGATCTCCCGATCAACAACATCATCATCTAAATATCCCGATCAATAGCATCATCTCGATCAACAACATCATCATCTATATCTCTCGATCAATAGCATCATCATCTAGATCTCCCGATCAACAACATCATCTAGATATCTCGATCAACAACATCATCATCTGGATCTCCCAATCAACAGTATCATCCTCTGGATATTTCGATCAACATCATCATCTGTATCTCTCGATCAACATCATCATCATCTGGATCTTTTGATCAATAGCATCATATGGATCTCTCGATCAACAACATCATCGTTTGGATCTTTCGATCAACAACATCATCTGGATCTGCAACACACCTAATCCAATTACGGGATTGTCGAGCACCCTATATGCAGATAAATTATCACCAACGTACAAAGCATGCGAGATTTATTGTCAACCCGAGAAAGTCTTTTATTTCAAAGGATAAATGCACAGTATATGCTTAAACATCAATTCATTATAATTGCTTACTGTTATCTTCTAACAACTATGTCCATCTCAAAGATCTGTGTAATCCCAGTTGCTGTCTAATTACTATTCCACCATGCATCAACAAGAAATTAAATAAGCTTCAAAGACAATTGCAGATACAAAGAAATCCTATTCACATCTAGAACTAATAACTCACTTCTTCAATCTAATCACTCTTGAAAATCATAAACAAAAACTGAATATTAATCTAGAAATTCAATTGCAAGGGATTGAGTTCAGCTGTTCTAAGAAATTAAATTGCAGGAATGAAAATCAACAATCATACAAGAAAAATAAATTGTAAAAGGGCTCATGGGATCACAACTTAACTATAAGATGAACAAGGCTGTGTATAACTGCCAAATGAAACGCATAAAGCAAGCCCTACTCAGTCGACTGTTACTCTGCACCATTTACCAATCTCAAGGAGATATAATCTTAACTATACTGAAAATCCACACAAAAACTACTACTGCTGCGTACAAAAGAATATCATGAACAAAGCATCACACAACAATGAATTCCAAATTCTAATTTAACTCAGCAATCTCTGTGGAAGACGGGCCCAGCCTTCACACAGAGACGCTGGCTGAACAATGCAAGTTCCTTTAAATCAAGGGTAACTCCTTATATTAACAGAAGATGATTACACAGTTGCTTTCATTGCTAATACAATGAATTAATTATCTGTTGTTCAACCCCTGAGTCGAGGCAGCTCCCCATATTTATACATACAGATCATAACATCCAATCCTATAATCGGGAAGCCATGAAGATCTCTGATCTTCAGGCACCCTAAATAATACAAACTGTTACAAACATAGCATAGTAAGGATATGGAAAGATATGAGGAAGTTGTGGATTGGCCCAGGAGTGGCGACCTTTTCAGATCACGATTAACTCGAGCAGCAAACGACTAAAAGATCTCCAATTATGGCGCATTCTGTTACAGCTACCCTGTTCACAGCTCTGTCTAGAATGTTGCATTAGAACCACGTGCCTTACTTGATGATCCGAGCCCCAAGGATCCTTTCTAAGCAGTGAACACCTTTCAAGACTTGTTCAGCCCCACCTTCCTGCAGTCCACTTATCTCAACTACCTTCATAAATCATAATATGTTAGCACAATTGAGAGATAAACAACCTTAATTATCACAATCATAAGCATTAATAAGATAAAACAATGATTAGTCATACCTTGGTAATTTGGGGAAATAAAGTGAGGACAATAGGTCTGATTAGCATGATAAATGGTGTAGGACAGGGAAAATAAAGGTGATCAAGGATGATTAGAAGGGGCCAATTCTGGGCTCAACATCTCCCCCCAACTACCCTGTTGCATGTCCTCATGCAACAACCTGCATCATTCAGAATCTGAGTCCTGTACTGAGCTCTATCCATGGAGAGAGGAAGAATTGTAGGGAACTCAGGCACCTTATCTGTCTTTTGAAAATCCTCTGTGAGTAACCCAACATCTTCCTTCATCACTGTTCCCCTATCACTGCTACTTGCTGGTGTCTGGAAATGCAGTTGGTGTAGTGGGAATCTTCCTGCAGTCTCATTATGCTGTGCCTGGGGGCTCGAAAGGAAATCTTTAATCTGAATCTAGATCAATGACATTTCTGGGAGGTAGAAGCACTGGTTCTTGTGGGACAGTGTCTTCTAGCACATCTAAATTTAATAAGAGAGTTGTTGGTTCTTGTGTAACAGCAACATCCTTTAGACTCTCTTCAACAGCTACCATCATTGCTTTTAGAGACACTAGTTCTTTTGTAACAGTGTCTTCTTTGTCCTTCTGCTGCTGAGATTGGATATCTTTCTCATTGTGCAGCTCCTCCTCCAGGATTTCAGTGTCACCTGAGCATGGTGTCTGTACCTATTCATCTTCACTCCACCGTGTATCGGGAATGATATCCACTCCAGGATTATCTTTTTAATGAAATTCAGGAGTTCCGGCTGCAGCTTCCAAGGATGTTGGTTCTTGTGTAGCAACACCTTGGCTTGCCCCTTCATCCTCCTGTTGTTGCAACTCTTCTCCTATGAGCTCTGTGTCATGGGAGTCCTCTGGGGTTACAACCCAGAGTTCATCATTAAACTCCAGAGTATCCTTTGTCCCAGGTTTTTCTCCCATCTGTTTGGCTGATTGGACAAGTATACTCAGGTTTGCTGGTTCTTGTGTTACAGCACCCTGTTTCAGTTTATCAATGTCCTGCCTTTGTGGCTCTTCTTCTAAAATTTCTGTGTCATGGGAGCATTCTGGGGTTACAGTATAGAATTCTTCATTGGCCTCCAGAGTGTCCTTCATTCCAGGTTCTTCTTCCTTCTGCTCTATAATCTCTGTATCATGGGAACATTCTGGAGTTACAGTATCGTCCTTATTAAGCTCCAAAGTGTCCTCCATCCCCTGTTCTTCTCCTATCTGTTCTATAATCTCTGTGTCTTGGGAAGTGGTAGCTTCAGCAAGGATGTTCAAAGATGCTAGTTCTTGTGTGGCAGCACCTTCTTTTTCTGCTGCTTCCTCTATTGTGGCCGCGGGCTGTTGTGCTGAGTAAGTGCTAAGTAAAATTTTGTGGCCTGCTTCCTTGAAGATTTCTCCACAGGTGGGACAGAGTATTCGTTCATCCTCCTTCCCAGCTTCAGCAGAATCTGATCCCTCCAGTTGTTCTGCAGCCTCTATCAATGTATACATTTTTCTTTCACCCTGTTTTCTGCAGGTTTCCTTCCAAATTTCCAACTCCCTTCTAAGTACTTGCAGGTCCTCTTTTAACATTGCGTTCTCAGCCAGAAGTCCTTCAATTCCGGGTTCTTCCTCCACTGGCCTTTGTGGAGCATCCATTGGTCTTGGTACAAGGATTGGGGGCTCAACCTGTGCCTCTAGGGTTTCCCATCTTCTCCTGGCTGCCTCTGCTGCTGTAGATGATCGAGTTCTTTTCTTTCTGATTGGTGATATTAGGTTAAATTCATTGGTGGATCTTTTTCTTTTCTTTTGTGGTGTTTTCTTCTGTGGAGCTGGTACATAGGGAATCACAGCTGAGGTCGAAGGAATGTTTTCTTGCCTCTCTTGCTGTTCTTCTTCAATTAAAGCTCCTCCTTCCCACTCGGGTGAGGATTCAATGGTTACCAGCTCAATGTTTTCTTCCATTGCCCTGGCTCTGTCATCTTTAGGTTCCATTGTCGCAGCATTTGATGCTGCTCCAATTTCACCTTCTTCTGTCGGAGCTGCCCTGTTATCTGGGTTTTCCACAAAGGTTTTATCTACACCATCTCCCAATGGCTCTGTTTGTGCCTCCAATTTCTCTTCTTCAAATGCAGTTTCATCCCCCAATGGATTTGCTTGTAACCCCTGTTGCTCTTCTTCTAATATGGTTTCATCCCCCCCAACTGTCTCTGCTTGTGACGGAGGTTCATCTCCCCCAAATGGTTCTAATTGTGCCCCTGGTTGTTCTTCCTCTAATATAGTTTCATCCCCCCCAGATGGCCCAGCTTGTGCCCCCGGTTGCTGTTCTTCTGCCATGTCATCCCCCCCCCCCAACTTCAATGGAGGAACTCCGGTCCTCCTATTGTGGTGGAACTTGTATTTGCTATAATGGGACGACCCGCAAGGGAACGGGTTGCTGAGGTCGGGTTATGAATTGTTCCCAAGTTATATGATGTTGGGCAAGGGTTCTTACAATGATTAATTTGATAAGGCCATGGTGGGTGAGAGAGGAAAGTGGGTGCTTAGCAGACTGAACAAATGCCGCCATATGATGCAAGTCATGCAGTAAATAATATGGAATGTTTAATAAAATGCCATGGCGAAGATGAGAAAGTAAAGGGAGTTCAGAGTTATACACAGTTTGATATCTACCTTCACAGGTAATGTACTTCTTGAGAAAGACAGCAACCTGGTCCCATGGTCGCGGTAGTGAGTTTAGTGCGATCCCTCTTCTGGATGATTCAACTTGCTCCCCCTCCAGTAGAAATTCTTCCCGGGCAGTCGTTGCAGGGACTCGTCGGTTAAACCATGGTTTTCCCACCATCGGGATGGCTGTAACCTCGGATACAATGATCTTGGAGACTTCTATGCGCAGCCCCCACACCGTGGAGTGAGTTTTGGTAAGATTCAAAGCAAATTGCAGGGCTGCGTCCTGATCGAATCCGTCTAGTCGCTCAAAGAATTCGAGCCAGCCGGCAGCTTGAAAGATGGCAAGAACTTGAAGATTTCTCCTGAGTTCCCGTGTATTGAAAGGTTCATGATGAACTGGAATCCCCATGATCCTGGCTACAAGCTGAAGATGCTATCCCACAGATTACAGGATCCCAAAATGGAAGTTGCAGCACAGAGGATGCATGAATCGCTGAGCGGAGACGTGGAGAGAATGGGCAAATTTGGAATGTTGAGCACAGAAAAACGTTCAAAATTTCCATGCCGAATTAGGGAAGGCGGCAGTTATTAGTGTTTACGTCGTACGAGGGAAAGGTTTAATTAGGTATAATGGTGGTACCAGTGAAGGTACGACTGATATTGTTTAAATGATATCAATACTTAATCATGTGATAAATGAAAGCCATACCTCATAAAACTGTGTGTCGGATAGCCTGCGGAGAATGGTGGAGCGTGCAGTTGGTGACGTTGCGGAGGCGAACTCGTGCACAGTCTGAAGTGTGATCATGATGACTCGGATAAGGCAATAATTTCTTCCGTCGGTGAAACACAAACCATCGCGTCCTCGGGGTCGGAATGATGAGTTTGCCGGCTCGACTGAGGTGAATCAACACCATGATTTAGCAGGTTTGGAGCAATTCTTCCGTTAACACAGGAGTTACCACTGCAAGTTGCCAAAAATGATATCACGGCCGTTGAAAAAGATGTTGCAGCTGCCAAGAAAGAAGTTGCAGCCGTCGGGAAAGAAGTTGCAGCCACCGGAAAATGATTCACGGCAGCTGGGAAAAGAATTTACGGCATCGGGAAAAATTACGGCTGTCACGGAAAAGTTTAACGGTGGCGGGAAAGATTACGGTTGTCACGGAAAAGTTTTACGGCGGCGGGAAAGATTACGGCTGTCATGGAAAAGTTTCACGGCGGCGGGAAATATGTCGCAGTTTACCGGGAAATATGTTGCAGCCGTTGGATGATATGTTGCAGCTACCGGAAAATGGTTCACGGCAGCCAGGAAAGAGGTTTTACGTCCGTTGGAAAAACAATATTGCCGCCGCTGGAAAATGGTTCACGGCCACCGGGGAAAAAAATGTTGCAGCCGCTGAAAGAGGTGTTGCAGCTGCTGTGACATGATATTGCAGCTGCCAGGAAATGGTTCACAGCTGCTGGGAAATGGTTCACAGCTGCCGGGAAAAGGGTTTACGGCCGCCGGGAAAATAATCTTACGGTTGGCGGGAAACGGTATTGCAGATGTGGGGACATGATGTTGCAGCCGCTGTGACATAATGTTGCAGCCGCCGGGAAAAAGGATACTACGGTCGGTGGGAAATGATATGGCAGCCGCTGGGAAATGAGGTGGCAGCCGCTGGGACATAGTGTTGCAGCTGCCGAAAAAGATGTTGCAGCTGCCAGAAAAGATTCACGACAGCTGGGAAAAAGGATATTACGGCCGCTGGGAAATGATGTGGCAGCCGCTGGGAAATGAGGTGGCAACCGCTGGGACATAATGTTGCAGCTGCCGAAAAAGATGTTGCAGCTGCCAGAAAAGATTCACGGCAGCCGGGAAAAAGGATATTACAGCCGTTGGGAAATGATGTGGCATCCGCTGGGAAATGATATGGCAGCCGTTGGGAAATGAGGTGGCAGCCGCTGGGACATGGTGTTGCAGTTGCCGAAAAAGATGTTGCAGCTGCTAGAAAAGATTCTCGGCAGCCGGGAAAAAATATATTACGACCGCTGGGAAATGAGGTGGCAGCCGCTGGGACATGGTGTTGTAGCTGTCGATGTTGTAGCTGCCAGGAAAAGTGTTGCAGCTGGGAAAAAGGAATTGCGGCCGCGGGGAAAATGATTTTACGGTTGATGGGAAACGATATCGCGGTTGCCGGAAAAGATAATGCAGCTGCTGGAAAAGATGTTGCAGCTGCCGAAAAAGATGTCGCAGCTGTCGAAATTTTTTTTTTTTTTTTTGTTAAGGCAAAAGGAAAATACAGCATAGGACGGCACAGGGAGACTCTCGCTTGACGGGCCCAATCTGGTCGTTCTCCTGGCGCTTCCCTGGAATTTTTTTTTTTGAAACATAACAGCAAACAAAAAGATCAAATGCAAGGAGGAAAAAAAACGACAATTATACGCTACAACAGGAAATTATTTATGTACAGCAATTTAAAATACGATTTCCAGTTTAAGGATTGGCAAAGGCAGAGAGAAATTCCTGCTCTGGTGCCAGCTGATAATCTGGATCGGCGGCAATTTGCGAAATGAATGCATCTTTTGAGATGGGATTACGATACAGTCACAGTCTGTGGCCATTAGCAAGTAATGGTATACGGTTTTCATCAATGGTCACCAGGCGAACAGTGCCGTTGTCAAATACCCTGTCGACCAAATATGGACCCAACCATCTTGTACGTAATTTACCTTTAAAATCCTTCTTGAATCTGGAGTTGTATAATAGCGCCCAGTCTCCCTCACAGAAAATTTTCTTTTTAATAAATCGGTCATGCCAGTTGGATCTCTGTTGCTGAAGCAACACAGTCTGATCTACTGCAGCTAACCGTTTCTCATCTAATTCATTTAATTGATTCAATCTTCTCCTCTGGGCTTCTGTTACATCCAGACTCATTTCTGTGGCTGTTTTCAGGGTTTTGATCTCAAACTCAATTGGAAAGATGGCACTCTTTCCATACACCAGATCATAGGGAGAAAATCTTGTGGTGTTGCGCCAAGTTGTGCGATATGCCCATAGTGCTTCAGGAAGTCTGTCATCCCAATCCTTTCGATGGCTTTTAACTATTTTAGTAAGGATTGCTTCAATAACTTTATTAGTACTTTCTACCTGACCATTGGCCTGGGGGTGGTAAGGTGAATCTATCCTATGTTGCACATGATACTTCCGGAGCAAGGATTCGAATTGGTGTGAGATGAATTGCGGTCCCCCATCGGTAACTACTTCCTTTGGTACCCCAAAGCGGGTAAAGATTTCACTGTACAGAAAATCAATCACCGCCTGGTCATTAGCCTTAGCCAAAGCTACAGCCTCTACCCACTTGGTCATGTAATCAGTACAAACCAGAATGTAAACCTTCTGTCTGGAAGGAGGGCTGATAGGGCCAACAAAATCCAATGCCCATCTATCAAACGGTTCAAGTACCACTTGGGGATGTAAAGGCATCTGATCTGTTTTATTAGGTTGGCCCATCCTTTGGCAGCTGTCACAGGACTGAACATATCTTTTAGCGTCCCTGAACAGAGTCGGCCAATAGTAGCCCATCCGCAGCGCTTTATGCCCTGTTCTTTTGTCTGCAAAGTGTCCTCCACAAGGTTCATCATGACAGGCCTTTAGTATATGAAAGATCTCATCTTCCCTTACACATCTCCTAATCTCAAGATTGGGTCATGTGTAAAAGAGATGACCATTGAGCCAACAATACCTGCCACTTTGCTGGATAATTTTTCTCTTCTCTCGTTTAGACATGTGTGGCGGGAGCTTCCCTGCGACCAAATAATTAGCAACGTCTGCATACCAGGGGGAATGAGCTGAGAGTGCGAATAAATGCTCATCTGGAAAAGAATCCTCAACAGGCAAACTGTCATCACTGTTAGTAAAACGTGATAAAAAATCAGCAACAACCTTTTCTTTTCCAGGTTTATCTATAATGGTAATATCAAATTCTTGCAATAATAAGAGCCACCTGGTTACTCTGGCATTGGTGACAGGTTTGTTCATCAAATACTTAATGGCAGAGTGGTCAGTGTGCACAAATGTAGGATACCCAGTAATGTAATGCCGAAATTTATTAATAGAATAAACAATAGCAAGGAATTCTTTTTCGGTGACAGTATAATTAAGTTCAGCAGGGGCTAAGTTTTTACTAACATAATAGATAGCATAAGGTATTTGACCATCCTGCTGTCCTAGTACTGCTCCAATGGCTGTATCAAAAGCATCTGAAGAAATGTGGAAGGGTAGGGTCCAATTAGGTCCCCTTAAGATAGGAGCTGTGGACAGCTTGTCAAACACTGTCTGGCATATTTCACTCCACACGAACTGTGCATCCTTCATTAACAAAGAAAACAAAGGAGAAGCAAGTTTGGAGAAGTTTTCTATAAATCTCCGATAATATCCAGCATGTCCCAAAAAACTTCGCACCTCCTTCTGAGTTGAAGGAGTCGGTATATTTTTTATCACCTTAATTTTTGAAGGATCCACCTGAATGCCATCGGTAGAGATGAAATGTCCTAATACCACCCCCTCACTCATCATCATATGGCATTTTTCAGTACTTAATGAGAGGCGAGCTTGTTCACAGCGAATTAAAACCTTCTTTAAATTTTCCAGTGCTTCCTCAAAGTCCTTGCCATAGGGAGTAAAATCATCCATAAAAACTTCCATACTATCATTAACTAATTCAGAGAATATGCCAATTACAGCTCTTTGGAACATTATTGGTGCATTACATAAACCAAAGGGAAGCACTCTGTAAGCAAACGTTCCCCAGGGGCAAGTGAAGGTGGTCTTATCCTGGTCCTCAGGAGCAATCTGAATTTGGTTGTACCCGCTGAACCGATCTAAGAAGGAGAATAACTTCTTCCCTGATAGGGTATCAAGTACCTGGTCAATAAAGGGCAGAGGGAAATGATCCTTTTGCGTAGCTTTGTTCAACTCCCTATAATCAACACAGACTCTCCATTTACCATTTTTCTTGGGCACAATTACGAGTGGGGAAACCCATTCACTATCTGAAATAGGATATATAAATCCTGCTTCCAGAAGTTTTTGGATTTCCTCCTTCACTATATCCCTCAGATTGGGGTTCATGCATCGTTGGGGTTGACAGACAGGCCGGGAATCATTTTTAATATAAATATGGTGGGTGCACAGATTAGAGGGAAGACCCCTCATGTCTGTATACTCCCAGGCGAATGCCCCCTTATGTTCCTTCAAGAGACTGATTAGGCGTGTCTGTTCTTCTGAGGAGAGACCAGGGTTGATGTTCAAAGTCCTTCCAGGTTCTACCTCAATAGGAATACTTCTCGAATTTTTCAAAACTGGGATTATGTTTGTGTCACCGACTAGTGCTTCTTCCGTAAGATTTTCTTGTTCTTCCTTATCAAGGGTAATGTTCAAGATTTGATAGACTTCTTTATCCACTAAAGCAGGTTCACTAATGAAATTACTGATGGCATCGTCTTCTGTTTCGTTTTTAAAAGTTAAGGCCTTCCCTATTGTTAATAGTGGCTGAACATCCTCCTCCTCCTCCTGTTCTATCCAGAGAGAAGTTTCAGCCTCTAAACTTGGCCGAGCTGGAGGATATAGGGTGAGGTTTTTAATCTCTGTACCATCAGATATAATCATGGACCCAGATCGACAGATGATGCAAGCATCAGCTGTGGCCAACCAAGGTCTCCCCAGGATCAATGGATGTCCTCCCAGCTGTGATTTTGGTTGCAATATCAAAAAGTCAACAAGGTATTCCCATGAATCTACTGAGATGACAAGGTCATCCAGAATCCCTTCAGGTCTAATGGTGGATCTGTCTGCCAATTCTAAAATGGTAGGGGTCGGCCTAAAATTAGTGAGTCCAAGCTTCCTTACAGTCTCGATTGTTATGACATTGATCGCTGCTCCTAAGTCAACTAGCACGTTGGGTATCTGTGTTTGTCCTATATGTACAGTGACAGTAGGATTGCTAGGGTCGTCATACTTGGTCACAGGGGTTTTTCCTGTTATTAACGCAGATAAATTCCCTATGACATGAACAGTGGGAGGGTCTCTAGGTTTCCTCCCTGGTTTCTTAGTGCACAGGTCCCGAACGGTTTTAGCATAAATAGGCATGTCTTGAAGGGATTGCAGAAGGGGGATTTTAACGTAAGGATTCTTCAACTCTCCTAGGAGGTTGAACTGAGGTTGCCCCCCTATTTTTGGTAGCATTAGTCTCTCAGGGTAGGGTGGTTTCCGTACCAGCTGGGTAGGCTGCATATTATCTGATTTCTCATTTAATGTTTCAGCCGTCCCATCTAAGGGATGCTCAGCACCTTCAGTGATAGGAACCAGATCGGATGGATGCTGTAAACTCTCTCCTTTTTCATGCACAGAAGGTGGAATATCTTATGTAATTAAAGGTTCTATTATCTTCCCAGATCGTAGACGAATATCATTACAAGGTACAGGGGAGAGAGAGTAGGCCGACATATTGACAGTTTCCAATTGATGGACTATTTTATTATTCGGGTTAGGATTAGGTTGGGAAGGCAGCTGAGGCCATATTGGTATATTAGGAACAGGATTATTCTGTAGCTGCAGCTGCGACTACTGAGGTAGGTATTGAGGATATTGAGGAAATTGAGGGTATGGAGGAGAATATGGTGACTTTTGAGGTGGGGGTGGTTGAGGAAACTGGTTCCCGAGAGGAAAGTTCCTCCATCCAGGAGACCACGACGTAGGTTGATGTGGTGGTTGTGTCCAAGGACCCCATGAATTAAAATTTTGCATTGCAGGTTGGGAAGGATTCCACTGAGCATAATTTGAAGGGAATTGTGTATTCACATTTTGCATATTATTATTCCAGTTGCTCATATTATTCAAAAATGGAAACGAGTCCAGAGGCATACCTTGATTTCGAGGCTGCCAGGGTTTCTTCTATGCAATAAAATAGGATGATTCCACTTCTGGAGTTGATGCCTGCAGAATAGCCTTTACTTGGGGAAGTGTGGGACACTCTTTCATGTCATGGTTCAGCTCACACAGCTGACATACTTCTACTTTGTCAAGAGGGCATTCTTTCAGTGGATGATTCTTTCTACATCGGGGACAGAACACACCTAGAGTGAGATCTTCCACTGCCTGTTTTTGTTTTGCTTTCAGGACATCAATCTCCGAAGAGATGGAGCTCATCATTTCTGTTTTAAAATTTTCAAGGAGATTGCCTATCTCTGCACATGTAGCTCCTCCATTGGATGACTTCTGAGTTCTGTCGAAGACATCACGTTCCAGCTTATCCCGTTTATCCCACTTATTATTCCTGGAAGATCCCCTGGAGTATCTCTTACATAATTCCACAATCGTCTCAAAAGGTTCTTTGGAGATATCGCCCTTTCCTAATAGATTTAACATGTCTAAACAATAATCCCTGATCCCTCGAAGCAAGATGATCTTGAGCATGTCCAACCCCATGTTTGTCTGCCCGGCTCTTTGCACATTGTACAGCAACATTTCTACAAAATCCTCCAGACTTTCATCCTCCTTCTGCACCATCTTGAATAATTCCTCTCTTTTGTCCCTAGTGTTGCAATATTCTTGATATTTCTCCAGGAATACTTGCTTCATCTTGTTCCAATTAGCAACAGTTCCTCCCCCAAGGCTCATGAACCATCGTAATGCATTGTCCTTTAGGGTGGCAGGAAAAAGTTTCAGCTTTTGGGCATCTCTGACGTAATCATAGCTGCGACAGAGGATATCAAATTCAAAAAGGAATTCGTCTGGATCTTCTACCTCCCTGCCATGGAAGCGAGGCAACACCGATGGTGAGATGTTCTTCATAGGAGCTGTCCCTTCTAGCTGCTGAATTGGAAATTGTAATGTAGCCGTAGTTCCTTCTGGCAGGGAGTAATTTTCATGATGGTATTCTACCACTGCCTCTTCCTCTTCGGTCTCATGTCTATTATTCATCTTTTCTTATGTATCCTCTTCTTCGTTCGTTCCTACGTTCTTTTCCTCAGTTGTAACAACTGCGTATTCTTCAGTTGTAGCAGCTACGTACTCCTCAGTTGCAACAACTGCGTATTCTTCAGTTGTAACAGCTGCGTCAGCTGTACCTTCCTTAGCAGGTGTATATGAAGGAGTCATGGCTGCTCCTGTATTCTCCACCGTGGACGTTGGCGTTCCAAAATTGGCATGGTTTCGTCTGATAGGAGTTTCTTGATGACGAGCCCTAGTGGATGAATCAGTTCTGTCAACAAGATCGTCGATGAATGTTCTTCTGCCCAATTGTTGTCCTCGACCACGACCTGAACTACCTGCGCTGTTAGTAATTTGTGGGGTTTTGGGAGTTGGGAGGTGATCGTGTTTTACCCTCCTTGTATTCATGCAAACAAAATCATTTCAGCAAAGAAAAGACTGACTAGAAACAATTACCAGATGCACTAATGATCAATGTTTAATTTTTATCCTTCCCCGGCAACGGCGCCAAAATGTCGAGCACCCTATATGCAGATAAATTATCACCAACATACAGAGCATGCGAGATTTATTTTCAACCCGAGAAAGTCTTTTATTTCAAAGGATAAATGCACAGTATATGCTTAAACATCAATTCATTATAATTGCTTACTGTTATCTTCTAACAACTATGTCCATCTCAAAGATCTGTGTAATCCCAGTTGCTGTCTAATTACTATTCCACCATGCATCAACAAGAAATTAAATAAGCTTCAAAGACAATTGCAGATACAAAGAAATCCTATTCACATCTAGAACTAATAACTCACTTCTTCAATCTAATCACTCTTGAAAATCATAAACAAAAACTGAATATTAATCTAGAAATTCAATTGCAAGGGATTGAGTTCAGCTGTTCTAAGAAATTGAATTGCAGGAATGAAAATCAACAATCATACAAGAAAAATAAATTGTAAAAGGGCTCATGGGATCACAACTTAACTATAAGATGAACAAGGCTGTGTATAACTGCCAAATGAAATGCATAAAGCAAGCCCTACTCAGTCGACTGTTACTCTGCACCATTTACCAATCTCAAGGAGATATAATCTTAACTATACTGAAAATCCACACAAAAACTACTACTGCTGCATACAAAAGAAATATCATGAACAAAGCATCACACAACAATGAATTCCAAATTCTAATTTAACTCAGCAATCTCTGTGGAAGACGGGCCCAGCCTTCACACAAAGATGCTGGCTGAACAATGCAAGTTCCTTTAAATCAAGGGTAACTCCTTATATTAACAGAAGATGATTACACAGTTGCTTTCGCTACTAATACAATGAATTAATTATCTGTTGTTCAACCCCTGAGTCGAGGCATCTCCCCATATTTATACATACAGATCATAACATCCAATCCTATAATCGGGCAGCCATGAAGATCTCTGATCTTCAGGAACCCTAAATAATACAAACTGTTACAAACATAGCATAGTAAGGATACAGAAAGATATGAGGAAGCTTTGGATTGGCCCAGGAGTGGTGACCTTTTCAGATCACGATTAACTCGAGCAACAAATGACTAAAAGATCTCCAATTATGGCGCATTCTGTTACAGCTACCCTGTTCACAGCTCTGTCTAGAATGTTGCATTAGAACCACGTGCCTTACTTGATGATCCGAGCCCCAAGGATCCTTTCTAAGCAGCGAACACCTTTCAAGACTTGTTCAACCCCACCTTCCCGCAGTCCATTTATCTCAACTACCTTCATAAATCATAATATGTTAGCACAATTGAGAGATAAACAGCCTTAATTATCACAATCATAAGCATTAATAAGATAAAACAATGATTAGCCATACCTTGGTAATTTGGGGAAATAAAGTGAGGACAACAGGTCTGATTAGCATGATAAATGGTGTAGGACAGGGAAAAGAAAGGTGATCAAGGATGATTAGAAGGGGCCAATTCTGGGCTCAACAGGGATGATCAATCCCTCTCATTTTAGGAAATGAGTCCAAGGATGATAAAATCCTGATCCACTTATGGGATGATCAATCCCTATCACTTTAAGACACCATATCATGTATAGGGACGATGCAATCCCAACCACAGTGCTAGTCCTTTTTCATACTGGATGTGACCTAGATCAAATCTAGGATTTACAACTACAGAGCCAGTACTTTTTCAACTGGGGTGTGACTTAGATCAAATTTAGGATTTACAACCACAGAGCCAATACTTTTTCAACTAGGGTGTGACCTAGATCAAATCTAGGATTTACAACCATAGAGCCAGTTCTTTTTCAACTGGGGTGTGACCTAGATCAAATCTAGGGTTTACAACCATAGAGACAGTACTTTTTCAACTGGGGTGTGACCTAGATCAAATCTAGGATTTACAACCACAGATCCAATAATTTTTCAACTGGGGTGTGACCTAGATCAAATCTAGGATTTAAAACCACAGAGCTAGTACCTTTTCAACTGAGGTGTGACCTAGATCAAATCTAGGATTTACAACCACAGAGCTAGTACTTTTTCAACTGGGGTGTGACCTAGGTCAAATCTAGGATTTACAACCACAGAGCCAATACTTTTTCAACTGGGGTGTGACCTAGATCAAATCTAGGATTTACAACCACAGAGCCAGTACTTTTTCAACTAGGGTGTGACCTAGATCAAATCTAGGATTTACAACCACAGAGCCAATACTTTTTCAACTGGGGTGTGACCTAGATCAAATCTAGGATTTACAACCACAGATCTAGTACTTTTTCAACTGGGGTGTGACCTAGATCAAATCTAGGATTTACAACCTATCAATGATCACCTGCTGCTACACTGAGCAGTCCAGGAGCGTACATCACATCATTACAGGACCTGCGAATGATCACCCGCTGCTATACTGAGCAATTCAGGAGCGCACATTACATCATTATAGGCTCAACATATTTCTCAGAGACAAGAGTCTACGGATTCCTTTAGGACATGTGTCCAGGGATGATACAATCCACTCGTCAACTTAGACCAAGTCTAAGGACCACTCATCGACCTCATCATCGGTATCATCGACCTTATCTTTGGGACATGTATCCTCATCATCGATACAAGTATCCACATTATCGATACAAGTATCCACATAATCGATCTCATCGTCGGTACATGCATCCTCATCATCGATACATGTATCCACATCATCGACCTCATTGTTGGTACATGGATGATACAAGTATTCACATCATCGATACATGTATCCACATCATTGATACAAGTGTCCACATCATCGATACAAGTATCCACATCATCGACCATATCAATCCCCCTTTCGAGGAGGGTCCTTTTGAACTACACCAAGCTTGTCTCGGAAATAATCAAACTTTACTTGAGACAAAGGTTTGGTCAATACATCAACAACTTGCTCATCAGTGCTCACATACTCGAGCTTTATAGCTCCTTTCTGCACCATATCCCGTATATAGAAATATCGGATCTCTACGTGCTTTGACTTATCATGGAACAATGGATTCTCTGTCATCTTGATACAACTCTGGTTGTTACACATGATCAAAATGGAGTCCATCTCCAAGTCAAATAATCTCGATAACAACTTCCGAAGCCATATGGCTTCACAACTAATAGAGAAAGATTCTATATATTCCGCTTCAGTAATGCTGAGAGCCACACTGTACTGCTTCCTGCAAAACCACGAGATCATAGCAGATCCCAGACAATAACATCCACCCGATGTGCTCTTTCTGTCTGATACACTTCCATCCCAATCTGCATTTGTATAACCATACAATCTGAAGTCATGATCTCCAAGATAATATATACCAAAGTCTATCGTACCTTTTAGGTACCTCATCACATGCTTTGCAGTTATCAGGTAAACACGTTTGGGTTCCACTAGATACTGGCTCAAGGTTTTCACAACAAAGCATATATCTGGCTTGGTATTCATCAGATACATCAATGACCCAATAATATGTTTGTGCTGAGTTACATCAACAAATTCTGACGATTCATCAGCCAACAACTTCAAGTTGGAATCCATGGAAGTGGTCATGGCCTTACATTCCAACATATCAAATCTTTTCAATATTTCCACAACATACTTTCCCTGGTTGAGAAAGATTCCTTCTGGGCCTTGCCATACTTCCAGACCTAGTAAGTAATGCATCAATATGAGATCTTTCATCTCAAATTCTGTAGCTATCTTCTTCTTGCTTTCCATGATCTGTTTCTCATTCCCTGTCAAAAAGAGATCATCCACATATAGTAATAGTATGACAGGTTCATCATCCATAACCTTAAGGTAATGGTTAGGATCAACTTTACTTTTGGTAAAGCCCAAGCTTGTTAAGAAGCTATCAATTCTCCCTCTATGATTGAACATCATTCACACTCTGCATTGAGTGATCTTCTGCATATCTATCCGTGCCATCTCCCCTCATATCGGTCTACTGATATGAGCCTCAAGATCATTCGAACTCTATGGTGAGTTCCTTCTTGCATCCATCTTAGAGAAGAATGTCATCTGTATATATAAACCATCTTCATCCTTGTAGCAAAGGTTGAAATCCGCATCACCCGTGGTGATCATTAAGCTCATCAAATTACTATCGATCCTGGGTACCCGTACAAATATTTCTTCAATTGTGTGATTCTCTATCGAATCCTAGGAGTTTGCTCGATTCACACTTCTTCTTTAATTACACCATTAAGAGAATGGTCTTGTCTAGCCACTTGGAGCAAACATCTCGTCATGATTCTCTCCCTCTTTCTAAGAGAATCCTCTAGCCACAAGCCTTCTATAGTACGTTTGATTTGTAAGTCTTCTTGTTGAACATCCATCACTTGTTCTTTGGAACAAGTGTTCATCATCCTTCTTTTTTAGATCATAGCACATGATCTTTCCTACAAATCAGAGTTAATTACATGATTAGTAATACTTCATAGTCATCAAATCATGTTGACATGATAACCTATTATGCATACAACTATTACGAGCAAAATCATTAACTATTCAGAGATTCAAATAACAACTCAAATACTTATCTTTTATGTTTGTGTGGTTGCCTCCTGCTTGATCTCTATTTTCTCTTTGTGATAGAATCATCTTTGAACTTATGTCCGTTATGTACCACTATGCATGCTTAAGTGTGTATTAGTTTCATCATTGTGTCTTTCCTCAAGATCTCATACATAATCATACATTCATTAGTATAATATTAATACTATCAAAACATTATGATTCTAAATAATCTTAAGCATGTATGGTCATGATCATTTCATACATAGGTATACTTATCTAAGATCCTAACAAAGTATAATTTTAACTTGATATAGGAAAACATACCTAGATTATCATGCTTGCTAGTTATGTCTAACATACCCAAACAATGTCTTCTTTGTTCTCTTCAATGATTTAGAAACCATGTGCTAGTAACCTGCATATCTCATAAGTTAAGCATTGTATAACCAAATTATACATACCTTGTAAGTAGAGCTTCTATGTGATCAATGCCTACGGATGAGTCTATCTTCATGTCATCATGGTCATATGGATTTGTCTTTCTTGATGTACCTTTCATGTTAGCAGACAACATCATCCTCATAAAAGATCACAAGTGCATTAGTACAATCATAAGTGTCATAACCCTAATCAATGAATGTCTTCTACATGCATTCATACTTTTACTAAGGTTATCATAAAATCTAAAATTAATCATAATTGTACTAACCTCAATAATATGAAGACAAACAGATTTCAAAACATACCTGTATCTCCTCAAGTCATACCTGTCGAGATTGCTTGTAGTCTTCTCTATAAGGGTAAAAACCCTAACCATCCAAGGTAGATCACTTGTAAACATCTTATATGGGTTCATAGTTCTAGTATTATAGAATATCAGTGCCATTTAAACCTCCATTGCTGCTCTACGAGTCTCCCAACTTTGCTATGGTTTCTTCTTACTTGGAAAACCTAATTTTCAATCTCCTTCCTCCCACAACATTTTGATGGAGGATCAATATCTATGATGAATGGATTCCAAATCCATTATCAAGGTCTCCAATGTTCCATCAGGTGTCTCCAACATTGTATCAGGTCCTTCCATACCTAAAAAAACTGAAAACCCTAAGTGAGAGTTTCTTCCTCCTCTTCCTTGATTTCCTCTGTTGAGCCATTTCAGATGTGCCGTATTGTTTCTGGTGTATCTCTGAAATTTTGGATCTGCAGGGTCTAAAACTTCGGCTTGTGGTAGCCGGACCTGTCATCTTCCAACCCCACAGGTTTGAGCTTCATTGGATTCTCCATCAAAGAGATATGCTCAGTTTACCAACATGACCTGTTTAAGGGATGAAACAAGATATCAAACTTGTACGGAGTTCCACGTGTCACTGTTTCATCTCCGGCCTTTGAAACTCAGACCTGTGAAACTATAGTCCATTCCCTAACTGTCACTTTTTATAGAATTCCATTTGGAGCTTCCAATCCCGAGATATGACCTTTTTCCCCAGGTCACCTATTTAGGGATTCATTTTGGAAGAGGCAGAAACCCTAACTTGTACGAATCATATCTCAAAAAGTATAACGAATATGAGGCTAAAACTCGGACACAAGGTACAGGAACATGTCATCTTCGGCCTCTCCAAGTTTCAGATCCTGAACCTTTTCCAAAATGGATTTATAGTGAAATTTTTATGATGACTAGGTTTTGCTATACAAAACCCTAACTTTCAAATTGTCGCAAGTGACACAAGTGTCGCAAGTACCATACATTGCCTTCCTTCAGGTTAGCTCTGATACCATGTTAAAATTCAATATGCTAAGATATATAACATCAATATTCCATTCAATTTCACAACAATAGCATATACAGGATCACTGAAAGAACAACAAGCACAACATAAACACAAGAGACACAATTTATCTTGGGAATCCTGTTGGATATAACTGACCAACAAATACAAAGATGTAATCCCCAAACAAGAGCTCCTTCTCCTCCTTTTCATATATATCTCTCTCTCCTATGCGCAATTCACAAGTGAGTGAATGAGTGAGTATAAATGAGGAACACACCTCCTCTATTTATACTCTACTTCTACTTGACTTTTACACTTGACAGGTCGACCTCAATAGTTTATTCTCTTGCTGACTAGGCCAACCCCTCTAGGGGACTTAAACACCCCATTACAAATGAATCTTAGGGGATCTATTGCCCCAACTTACATGGGAGGATTTACCTCAATAATAACATCCCGACGGAGGAATAAAACATCTCCAGATGAATAATAATAAAGTACAAATAGAATATTCTTTGAAGTTACAATATTTCAACAATTACACACTACCATCTAAGGTATATAACTACTTCACGATCATCGATACCCCCATACTAAAGCTCCTATAATCCCATTGCATAGACCCTACATACATGATTTTATCTTACTTACGTAAGTATAAACATAGGGGTGTTTTATCCCCTTACATAGACTCCTATTATACAAATTATAGGCCTATTATCAAATTCGGTAAATACACATATTATAATTTTTTTGCAACTTTGACTAAAGACATTAAGAAAAGATAGCCATATGCAGTGATTTAGTTGAAAGGAGGAGGAAACTGCATTATTGATTTTGAAGCTCTAAGGCAGTTTCCTCCTCCTTTAAAGAAATTATTCTAATCCTTTAGAACCTTTAGGATTAATAGCCAAATGCATCAAACTTCTTTTCAAGATACAACAGATACAAACCTAATTGAATGCATAACTTTCCACTACTTCAAAGTTTATGAAGTCTTCAAGCCTAAAAGACTAATCTTTAACTCCAACTTAACACATCGTGCAAATCATGTAGCTAAGTGATCCAAAACTTTATTATGTTGAAAAGTTAACTCTGGAGGTCCTCCCATGTTTTTGGTGCAGGTGTGATGAGGAGGACCATAAAACTTTTGTTCTTTGTATTTATGTAACAAAGTGACATTTATGTAAATAAAGTGAAAGTGATTTTATACTTTATAAAAGTGGGTCACTTAAGTGATGTATTTTTTAATTAATTATTAATTAGAAAAAAGTGCATCTATTGGGAGCCCCAAATATCCTAATCTTTTCCTAGCCATTGATTAGGTAGTTTCCTTGGCAGTTAGGTTAGTTGATGAAAAAAAAGTATAAAAATAAGAAAAATACACAAATGAAGAACACTCACCATCAAGAGAGGAAGAGGAAAGATTTGAAGAGCAAGAAGAGGGCCAAGGAAGGGCATGATTTCCAAGAGAGGAACAACATCACAATTTCCAATGCAATCCGTACAACAACATTAACTCAGTCACACGTGTGGGAACGAATTTCCAGAAAGTGGCTTGAATCCCAAGACTGTAAGCAAGGCATTTAATGCAGACTGTACAACATTGAACTAGCACGTGCAGGCACAGATTTAGAGGCTGAAAAGTACAGTTCGTACAATAGAAAGTACAATCCGTACAATAGACCGTACAATAACCTTTTGGCACATAAATCAAGGTTGGCTCATATTTATAGGTTGTCTAATTTCTATAATAAATTTTGTTTATGGATAATCTGTCAGTTAGGGTGTAAATAAATTCTAGTTTTGAATTCCTGATTCTCTTCTTAAAGAATACATTTTTCCTAGGGTTTTCCCCAAGAAGTGGTGTTTTGCCCTGTCTTTGAACAAAATATTTGTGTCCATTTAATTAAAAGATTGTTTCAGTATTGGTAGTAATTTTGAAGTACATTTCAGAAGTGTGGTTTTACTTTCCGGAAATTCAAGTTAAAACTCTAGTCTCTGTAAGTGTTTGACATAATGTGTAAATGAGCAAAATCATATTTTAAGTCAATTTTCTTCATGGTATCAAATCTCAGTTTAACAGAGCCATACTGAAAAAGATAGTAAGCAAGTGTTCTTTGAAGTTTCAGAATAATATTAAAGTTGTCTTTCAGTTATTTTTGGTTGCAAGTTATTTTCCATGATGAGCATTAGGTATGAGGATCGGTTGGATGGAGTATCCAACTACATCCCGTGGAAAGTAAGAATCACTGTTGTATTGAAGGAACTTAAAGTTTGGGGTTTTACTAATAGTGTCATGACCAAGCCAACAGATAAAGATGAGCTTGTGGAGTTTGAAGCTCTTGAATCCAGAGCCCAGAGAGTTATCCTGGATGGGGTTAAAGACCATCTCATCCCACACTTAGCTGAAAAGAAAAATGATAAAGAGATGTGGGACACATTGACCAAGTTGTTCGAAGCAAAGAACAAGAACCAGAAGATGGCCCTAAAATACAAGCTACACTGCATTAAAATGAAAAATGATGAGGGTGTAGCCTCCTACTTGACTCGTGTCACACAAGTCAAGGACGAGTTGGCAACAGTAGGAGAGACTATCCCCGATTCAGAGTTGGTGAGGATAGCCCTGAAGGGCTTCACCAAGAAGTGGGAGGTATTTGTGAAATGTATTATGGGCAAGGAAACACTTCCCAGTTGTTCGAGATTATGGAATGATTTTACCCAAGAGGAAATCCGGGATGGGTCACAGGTTGGCCAAACAAGTGAGCATGCTGAGTAGGATGTGGCACTTGCAGCCAAATCCAAGAACAAGAAGAAGAAATATCTGAGTTAGATCAAATGTTATCATTGTGGTCAGTTAGGGCACTATGTCGCGAAATGTCTTGAGAAGAAGAAAGGAAAGTCAGAGAAAGATTCAACAACTATTGCAATGGAAGAGTTTGCAGGTGAATTTTCTCTAGCCTCTTTTGACTCTAGTGTAGGAAGCTCAGTTTTCGAGCATGTATGGATAGTTGACAGTGGGTCAACCAGACATATGACTGGAGTGTATGATTCATTCTAGATTATCACAGAGTTGGGACCAGGACATTTCATTCAGACAGATATTGACAGTCCACAGATAGTTGTTCGAGGGGTTGTAACAGTCAGGTTCCAACTAGACCTTGGAGCGGTCTTGGAGATACATGGAGTCCTCTTTGTACCTGGGATGAGAGTTAGCAAACTATCAGTGTCATCTCTTGAAGATGATGGTTATGGGATGTTGGTCAGGGACGGTCATGTCTTCATTTATCAAAGGGGTGATCTTGTTTGGACCACAATCTTATTTGGTGATCGCAGGGACAGATTATACAGTTTGAGAGCACATGTTGTACGTCCATGGACATGTGGATGGATATCAGAGTCAAATTATGGGGATACAGTTGATCAACATGTTGTGTACATTTATTCTGATGAGGAGAGTGATTCTCTCCACAGTACTGGCAGAAGACTCAGCCAGGCAAGTGATGGTGTTGAGCAGGTTGATGAGGTTTAGGTTGAATCTCAGGAGTCAGAGTTTTTCAGTGGTGGGCATTTTTCTCCGAGAGACATTCCAGAGCAGGAGGGAGCTACATCAGGAGTCAGAGGCAGATATTTGGATGGTGCCATAAGGACCTCCCTCGTTAGGAGGTAGTGTTGAAAAGTTAACTTTGGAGGTCCTCCCATGTTTTTGGTGCGTGTGTGATGAGGAGGACCATAAAACTTTTGTTCTTTGTATTTATGTAACAAAGTGACGTTTATGTAAATAAAGTGAAAGTGATTTTATACTTTATAAAAGTGGGTCACTTAAGTAATGTATTTTTTAATTAATTATTAATTAGAAAAGTGCATCTATTGTGAGCCCTAGATCTCCTAATCTAATCCTAGCCATTGATTAGGTAGTTTCCTTGGTAGTTAGGTTAGTTGATGAAAAATAAAGTATAAAAAGAAGACAAAGACACAAATGAAGAACACTCACCATCAAGAGAGGAAGAGGAAAAATTTGAAGAGCAAGAAGAGGGCCAAGGAAGGGCACGAATTCCAAGAGAGGAACAACATCACAGTTTCCAATGCAGTCCGTACAACAACATTAACTCAGTCACACATGTGGGAATGAATTTCCAGAAAGTGGCTCGAATCCCAAGACTGGGAGCAAGGCATTTAATGCATACCGTACAACATTGAACCAACATATGCAGGCACATATTTCGAGGATGAAAAGTACAATCCGTACAACAAAAAAGTACAATCCGTACAGCAGGTCGTACAACAACCTTTTGGCACATAAATCGAGGTTGGTTCAGATTTCTAGGTTGTTTGATTTCTGTAATAAATTTTGTTTATGGATAATTTGTTAGTTAGGGTGTAAAGAAATTCTAGTTTTGAATTTCTGATTCTCTTCTTAAAGAATACATTTTTCCTAGGGTTTTCCCCAAGAAGTGGGGTTTTGCCCGGTCTTTGACCAAAATATTTGTGTCCATTTGATTAAAAGATTGTTTCAGTACTGGCGGTAATTTTGAAGTACATTTCAGAAGTGTGGTTTTACTTTCCAGAAATTCAAGTTAAAACCCTAGTTTCTGTAAGTGTTTGACATAATGTGTAAATGAGCAAAATCATATTTTAAGTCAATTTTCTTCATATTAAAGCCTGCAAACTTGGAATTTAAACTCTATAGGAATTTTCTAAGTTGCTTTAAGTTTGATAAATACAAGCTACAAGATCATATGCATTACTTGTCATAACATAATTAAACTTATAACAGGAATTTGACCATTCCAACATACTCATACATGCCCAATACATTTAGTCAAGTATTTTTTATTTATATTTTAAACTACATTTAAACCATCGTGTTAAAGACTTTTACATTTCCCTTCAAGTAAAATCAATTTTACTTTTGATTTGGAAACTAAGAACCACAGAAAGTTCTGTTTTTTTAACAATGGAATTGGCAAATAAAATTTTCAGCCAAACCTAATTTTACATTGCACATGAAATACAACATGAATTCTTAAACACATAAATATAAGCAATATTTCAACATATAACCCTACAACAATGTCAATTCAGTAATAACTACTCAAATTTCAAACAATACCATGCCATTTAACAATGGAATTACCTTGAGAAGAAAACAACTCATAAGTAAATTATGATTTGCAAACTACTTGGCATAGGAGCATTTAAGTGATATTCAATTTCTCCATCAACCATTACATAGAATATTTACTTTTACAAATACCATTTTTCTAACACATAGAGTATAAAGGCAATTTCCACAATAATATAATATTTGGTATTGGTTTGCAAACCACACACTCCCAATTCTTAAAATACAAATGCAAATACCACTCATTCCTAGCCCATGTTTTTTGTATGTAAACCAAGCAAATCCAACTAGTGGTTTTTTAATACAAAATGCCATTTAATGTAAAACATAGTAAATTATCCTTTTCCAACCAAAGAAACCCTTAGCATATGTAATTACCCGTGCAACTATAGGGTAAATATTTGCTTTATACCTATCAAGCAAGTTTGGGTCGCGCCCATCTTCTACCAAAGTATACACAAAATGTTTAAACTTCATTGATAAATTATTAAAAGCATTTGTGTGCAGTCTCTCTCTCTCTCTCTCTCTCTCTCTCTCTCTCTCTCTCTATATATATATATATATATATATATATATATATATATATATATAATTTACAAACTAAATTTTGTAATACAAAATTTCACATTTTACATCAATTATGAGATAAATACACAGCCAGAGATGCAAATTTAAGTACTATATATATATATTCTACAAACACATCAGTCATCGAATTTCTCCCAATAAAATGGAATTAAGAGTTTGAACTCTTTGACGTAAAACATATCGTTTACAAACTAGTAACTAACTGTTACTACATGAATTTGTATTGGTAAATATTTACAAGGTCATTAAGCATCCAAGTTATAAAGAAAATGTTAATCAAGGCAGGTCTTTCCACAAAAACTAAAACAAGGGTCAAATTCAATGGCTCCTACCATTCCTCTAGCTAAAGTCTGTATAACCTAACCATTATTTTTGTAACTTCCAAAATTCCCTTGCAAACTAATTACTAAAACATAAGGTAAATACTAATCATTTACAAAATTACAATTTCACTCACAGGGTTATGTAATGAGTTCTGAATATTCACTTCATTAATTATTTGCATTGGCAAAAAAACACACAAAACAGAGTAAGATACTTATTTGGTCAACTGAAACAACAAACTAAACCGTGGTGAGGCACACACCACCCTACCATAGGCAAATGAGCTCATTAAACTCTCAGCTCCTTTGCCACCCCCAAGTCAAAACCATGAATCCACAAGACAAATAGCTTAGTCAGGGATGAATTCAGGTTTATTTGGCATGAATATTAGATTTTCCAAGTTCTGCAAATATCCCCTCTCTTGGGAAGCTCCTGCCTTACTCCCCCCCCCTAATGAATAAATGGTCCAGGCATGATTTTCTTTTTCCCCCAAAGGGTCGAATTCTTCCCCCCATCTTGCATGGATTACCTCCATGCATATTTAACAAGCATTAATTTTGTCACTTCCAAAATTCCCTTGCAAACTAATTACTAAAACATAAGGTAAACACTAATTTACAACTACAAGATTACAATTTCACTCACAGGGTTATGTAATGAGTTCTAAATATTCACTTAATTAATTATTTACATTGGAAACAAAACACACAAAACAAAGTAAGACATTTATCTGGTCAATTGAAACAACAAACTCAACCGTGGTGAGGCACGCACCACCCTGCCATAGGAAAATGAGCTCATTAAACTCTCAGCTCCTTTTCCACCCCAAAGCTGGAACCATGAACCCACAAGGAGAAGAGATCAGTCAAGCTTGAATTCAAGTTTGTTTGGCAAGAATATTAGATTTTCCAAGTTCTACAAATATCCCCTCTCTCGAGCAACTCGTGCCCTACTCTCCTTCTCCCCAATGAATAAATGGTCCAGGCATGATTTTTATTTTTACCCCAAAGGGTTGAATTATTACCCCCATGTTGCATGTATTACCTCCACGCATATTAGCCTTACACCACATGGTCTCCTCTAGGGGGATCACGTTTTTCCTTTCTCAAATTTAAGAAATCCTCCTTTTTTAATAACTTTACTAAACCACTTTTAACCTTAAGCTAGGTTTTGGGTCTTAATTAAGGAGGTGAGTAAGGTGTAGTAAGTCTAAAGACAAATTTTGGCATTTAGGAGAAAAATAGGGTCATATGCTAGGCCCCCTAGGCCATCTATGACCCCCTTCCCATCACTCCAAGCCTTTTCTCTCTTGTGGATTCATATTTCATGGTTCCCCAATTTTTTCTATGTTTGCTTCATCCACAACTAGACATAATTATTTTACTAACATTATAGTGTCCGGTACATTTACATTGTACTTTGGCTTATAGCCAATTTTAAGCGTAATCAAAACACGGGGAACACTTGGGGTGTTACATTCCCCTCCCCCTTAAAACAAACATTGTCCTTGGTATTCCAACACTTATGGATATATAAATTTTTACATATAACATAATTTATAAAATTACGCAAGGATACCCCTGCATTTCAACTTTCAAGATGCACTTTTAGAGCTAATTTAGGTCCCCCGGACCTTGGGCTTCATCACCCTGCTACGGGTGGCTAGAATATTCCATCTCAGCTAGTAGATCGACCAAAATAGGAACTCTTTCCACTGTGCCACCTTCCAACTCGATTATGGGCTCTAACATTTCATTCATTTCATCTTCCTTGTATCCTCTTTTTGAGCACTTCTTGTGGAGATGGTCACCTTCACAACCCCAACATTTAACAATTGGTTTGGATTTCTTTTCAATATTACTTTTTGTTTGCACTACATTTGCATTGGTATATATTTGAGAGCATTTTCTAGCCATACAACCAAGTGGACATTCTTTTAAAGAATCTTGACATCCACCCTTTACCACGACTACCAGGACATCTTTTACTTCATTTTGTAGATGAATTGAATATGGTAAGATTTTAAGATTCACTTCATTTTTTTTCCTTTGCATTTTTATCATTTCCCTAAGATTTTCTTGGGTCTTTCTTATTGCTTAAAGCAATTCCTCAGCAAGGTGGAAAAACTTCTGATCAACTACCATTTTTTTTCTTGTTTCTTTAAGAGGTTTCCCACTGTTGTCCACTAGCAGGAACTAGTACTACTCTTTTAACAGAAGCAACCAACCTTTGTCTTTTTCTTTTCTGAAGCTTACCTGTGAAATCCATCAACATGAATTCCATTAGGCCAAACATGTACGTTTGTATTAAAATCAGCCATCAATGTTTTTTTATTCCTGCATAAAATGCTTTTATGCACCTGTACTTGCGCATACTCCTTACACACAAATTACTTCAATCATCATAAATTCCCTTCACATAAATTTATTAATTTCAGCATGTGTTGTTTATCGCAAAACATAATTAAATACATCAATTTCAACTATAATATGCATTTTCAACACGTTCTTTCCTGGAAAGTAATATATAAGTGAAAAGGGGAAAAGAGTAAGAGTTTCCCCCCTTTTTATCGGTCTTATCCTGAGCTCCACAATGCCCATGGCTTTCTTTTGCTCCTCATTTCTGGACACCTTCCTCTCCAGCTCAACATTGTAGGTCTGATTCCCTAGTCCAAGTTTTCATATTTAATTCATATATTTAAGTTTTCATTTTACTTTGATTTTCAATATAAATATATATTTTATATCCATATAGTATCCAAGAAATTCAATATATTACAAAGTTATAATTACATATTAAATTAATTCAAAATAGTCATTAATAGGAAAATATTATTGTATTTATTCTTTTTAAAAAGTTAATACAGGCTTGACGGACTTATCTTTTTGACTGCTTGTCTTGGCCCTTGAAAAATTACTAAAGTTCTTTAATGCAATGTTGTAAGATAGGAATAACTACATTGAGTCCGAGTCACCTTTCTCTGAGGTGACCACCCGGATCCTGGCCAGGCTTCCCTCTTATCTCCGACTTGACCTCTTCTGATATTCTTTTTACTCCATCATGACTGAAGCCAATTTCCAAAGTCCAATTAAAGTAGAAGATGAAGGGTTTCATTACCAAAAGAAACAACCCTTTATTTTTTACATCATAACTTTTGGTTATTACCCAACCACAACATAACTAATTACTTTTAACTTTTTACATTTTGTTCTTAATTCATAAATTCTCTTTAACACATGATTACAAGGATTGATCCATTTTAACTCTTTTATTTCGAATTTCTTTTCCATTTATTACATGGGGAAATTTGTACGTGACATTCTTCCCTCCTTGAGTTGATGATGTCCTCATCATCCTTGACCCCATCCGCATCAAAAATTCAATATGAGATATCTCTCTCTCTTTTATTTTTTAAGTACAAAAAATATTCAACCTCTATTTTTTTCTCAAACATCATAATGAAAGTCATAGATCAACAAGCATCGATAAGTTGGTATAATATTGAACAAAATCTTATTATAACATAATTAAAGCAATTTATATTCCAAAGGTGAATATTGAGTGGTATCAGTCACTATATGTCTCATGTATTAACAAGTTGAATGTCCCCAACCTTGAAATTACTGAAAATACTTCAATATAAATTTTCCTTTCACAAGTTTTATAAGTTAAATCTTGGTAAGTATATACTTCACACAAATTTCATATAATAACTCACCACAAAAATAATTCACTATATTCACTAGATATATCTAGTTCATATCATACACCATGTATTAAGCAAAAAACACATGCCTTGTGAATTTCTTAAATCATATCACTTAAAAGAATTATTGATCATTATTTGTATACTTTAAATAAATCAATAGGATTACAATTATATGAAAATGCATAAAATAATTATATCACTCTTTACCACAATATGGTACTATCCTCATCACATTATCATTTAGTATAGATGACTAGAATAAAATATCTATCATCTACCTAGATCCATTTCCTTTTAGGATCTCAACATAACCACAATGAATAGGTTGTTCACATGGACTCAATAATTAATAACAACATAATCATGTTGTTAATGACTTGATTTTAATTTGGTTATCATCACAAAATTATCTGAACGAAATGCATCAAACCATAGATAAAAAGAATCAATAATGATTTGTAAGTAATTGACAAACACACACATAAGAATTGAACACCAAGTACTAAGATGAAACTCATTTTTAAATCCCAAATGCATTTAAATTCTATAATGATATATTACAAGCTCATGTGATAAATTATCACATCATGCGACCTATCACATGAAACCACAAAACTATAGAGATAAGCCAGTATGAGACAAACACTTTTGTCTCCGATAACTCTATCACTCATTCCAATATTTAAAACACCTTTCTCTTAGCTACTCTTCAAACCAAACTGTGATATGCCCATATACTATTATGACCCTATATGAAATTATTTTCTAGTCATAACGAGGAGGATCACACACATGGTATGACTAATAGGCTATTGGGTAGTAGTGCAACTATTGTGATTTTCCTAACCAAGATACATTAGAAAATCTAGCAAGTGTGACTCTATAATAGTACAACTTAGTTTGTATTATAAGATCCTATGGAAATTATATTTATTATGATGTCACAATCATATCGGTACCACTACCATGTTAACAATATAACCTCCCATGGTGCATATGCTTAGCATAATCCTTATGAATTATTATGTCTTTCACATGACACTAAATACTATTTTTATAAAGGAAAAAACCTAGCATTTGGGCTCACAAGTTTATTCATGGTTTGTAACCCATTCCAAAAGACAAGTACTTAGATAAATAATCTAGAAGACAAATAAAGTGTTTGTATACTCTTCTAACTAAATTCTATGAAGACTTTTATTTTACGGGGAAATTCAATGAAGTTGAAGCTACACTAAGATTGATTAAAGATTCTATGTTCACTGATAGGGTGCATAATTTGAGTAATCCTCCTATCTATTCTTATCATCAATAATTCTTGGCTTAAAGATACCTATCACGAGGATGGAGTCTCTTATATATTCCAGAAAAATTAATTAGTATGGGGATGATGCTAATGACTTATAAAACATAAGTAAATTATCGTTCAAGTAATTAGAAGAGTCTAGCAGTATGCATAGAGAAGAAGGATTATGACTATTACTGCTAGTATTGTGCTAATTCAACTTGTTTCTTCTAAACAACCTTCTATCTTATCAATGTATATGTTGAAAAGGGTATGGGAGAGGGGGAACCTTGCTTTACTCCAATATTACAATTAATATATTTTTACCAACCCTCCGTCTTAAACTTGCCAATGACATTCTCATATAACCTTATCACAACAAATCTCAACTTAAAAGGAATCTTTAGGTCTTCTAATCTATTCCATAAGTTATTTTTAAGAATTACATCAAAAGATTTTCTAAAGTCTACAAAGTAACAAAAGAGATAGAACTTAAATTTAAACCATTTACTCTTTATAAACTAATCACATAACTCCATATCTGTGACCAATTTATTTAATATAATATGAAATTGGAATTTTATCCATAAACCATATATTTAAGTTATGACTAATTATCTACATAGTATATTTGGGGATTAAGGAAACTTACTTATATATTCAAGCATAAATTAAGGATACATATCTCAGAGCTAAATACCTACATACAATAGTTTGCATAATTATATATGTCTACAATTCATACATGTTTTAAATTGCATGTGTACATATCGATAATGAAAATACCTTAGTTTTAAGTTCAACTTGATATTCCGAGGGATATTAATTGATCTTCTAATATAAATTGTTTTCATGCATTGTTGGCTACCTATTAGTTGTCTTACTTAGTAAACTTGAAACATGTGTCATCATTGCTATTGAACTTGACATAAGACTCTTTAAAGTAAGATTGAATATTTTGAGATTATATCACTAAATGCAAGTCAATGTCACTTCCACTACTATTGATACACATAACCCAAAACTTATACTTCCTCTACTATTACGAATACATAGGAAACGAAACTTGGACCTTTTAGCTAGTAAAAACTTGACCATAATACTACCTTGCATATGTTTTACACTAGAATCTCTATATAATTAACTTACCCATGAATTCACTTGTAATTTTTATGTAATAAATAACAAATACTTCTAATATATAAAATGCAATAGTAGAAAAGAGAGACATGACTCATAAAACTAGTAAAGATTTATATAAATCTAAGAGAAATAAATTCATTTTTAGGCCATTGAAGATTATTCTTAGAATGATGAACTTGTAGTCAAAGTGTTATTTATATATATGATTTTGTTAAATAATTTACACACTCTCTCTCCTAATTTAAAAGTTTCTCTCTCCCTTAGGCCTAACATAATATCATGCCTGTTTTTCATTGGAAATAGGTTTACTAAAATTTAATCTGTGCACATTTAACTCAATTTTAACTTCGTTAAACCATGATTAGACTTGTGTAAATTTGAACCATAGTTAAATATCAAATTTTAACTAGATTTTGTTGCAATTTTGATGTGAAAGGTCAAACACAACATTTCATTTTTTATTTTTTGAAACCCCCAAAAAAATATAATATACAAAAAAATTCTACAATCAACTTTTTATTTATTAAATTAATGTACATCAATATATAATTTCTCTCTCAAAAGATAAATATGATTTAAGAGTGTGGCTGTCATATATTTTAATTATAAAAGTAAAATATTTTGATTAGTTAAATAATCAATAGTAGAGTGTTATTTCCTAATAACATTTCACTTATATACAGTAGATGTGTTCTATATATGCAAACCACAAACCCTATTTCAATCTTTTTAACATGGAAAACATAGTTACTTTTAAAATAGGAATCATCACATGCTAAAACCATGGGAATATACCATGGGTTATCCAAAACTATGGTCTAGTAAACCATTAACACTAAACCCATTATTGACATACTCAAGGTTATCCTTAATCACTTTGTAGACTAGCCTAGATTAATCTAACACATTGTAATGACAATGTTAAAGGCATGTGTGAAATTCTACTCATAACTCATCTCCCTTTGTTTATTAAATCATCCAATTCAATTATCAAATTAATTCAATGTAACCATAATTTAATACAACAATGTTCCCTTAAATATTTATATATTATTAGTAGTGTTCCTTCTCTATAAATAAAATATGTTACTAAAATATAGTAAAAATAACTAACTAATATATATTCTCAGATCTTAAATGTATACTTAAAATGATATCCAAACTAACTTTACTAAATATTAAATTTACTCGCTTGTAAATTCCATAAAGTGACTTCTCACACATATATATATATCTTATGTGGGGAAAATGGAGAATTGTGGGTTTTTTATTTAAACAATATATACTTAATCCTTTATCTTTTACATCACTTGAATCATATGGACAGAATAAGAATTCATGCATCCATACATGTACTACTTTTCATTAACATGGAGATTCATTATGATTTAGTATCAAATGGACAAGCACTACTTTATTAATATAGAGATTCACTATGATTTACTATCACATTTCACTATGAAGAACTCATTAATAGATAAAGTAAAACCTCTTAAAATATCTACTAACAATTTTATTTTTTTTATTTTTTTAATACTTATTGCTTTATTTAGATTAATAAATTTGAATTTAAGGTCCTAGTCCAAGTTTTCATATTTAATTCATATATCATTGCCTAAACTAAGTTTTCACATTTAATTCATATATCATTAACAAAGTATTTAATATTCAAAATAGTTATAAATAGGAAAATATTATTGTATTTATTCTTTTTTAAAAGTTAATACACGATTGAAGGACTTATCTTTTTTACTGCTGAAAAATCACTACGGAAGTTTTTTAATGCAATGCCGTACTTCCTATATTCTTTCTCCTCCATCATGCGTGAATCCAATGTACACACTCCAATTAAAGTAGAAGATGAAGGGTTTCGTTACCAAAAGAAATGACCTTTTATTTTTTATATCACAACTTTTGGTTATTACCCAAACACAACATAACTCATTACTTTTAACTTTTTACATTTTTCTTATTTCATAAATTCTTTTTAACACATGATTACAAGAATTGATCTATTTTAAATTTTTTATTTAAAATTTATTTTCCATTTATTACATGGGGAAATTGGTACATGACATACATAACATCATGAATATACCCCTTCTCTATTAACAATATCTTGGGCGATCTCCCTTCTCCGCTACACAGTACCTCAAGAACTCTTCCCCCCCTTCTTTGGTGTTTCTCATAGTTAGCATCCCTAAATGCTTAATTGCTTAATCTCCCAATTGAACGCACTTGTATAGACATAGATATTTGTTCAGGAAAAGTATGACTACTCGACTAGATTTCCCACCTACATCCGGACTAGGCCTTTCCAATTTATTATCCGAACCAAGGCACCATCCTCAGCTCTGGTTTTATACAGAGGAACCTATCCTTAATGCAAGAACCAACTTGAATAAACTTAGTCTCCTTAAGCTTTGCTCATTTCCTTCAATTAGCACAATCTTCATATTTAGCTTTACTTTGTTACTTCACTTCACTTCCCTCCTTCAATATGAAAACACCAACTTGCATATATATATTCCCGAAGATCACATGATAGCCAGTAAAGCTTCATCAGTATCACGATAAAAAAATATCATTCTTAAACATCTTACCACGACACTAAACCACTTTACTTCTTACCACTCAGTAACTATCTGATTGCCATCCTCTCCACTTGGACACAACACCAGGATTGCATCCATTCCCTTTGCAGTGTTATTAGTGTTGAAAGAAAGGTTGCATTCAGATGCCTCCCAGGTTAAGAAACTTAAGAATTCTTCATCTTCCAGATTATATGAATATAAATACTTTTAAATAAAACTCTTCAAAATGAAACCGAAGTTCGGGGTAAAGAGTCTTCCTTTATTTTTTTGCATTCAGAACAAAATTTCAACCCTTTTTTCATTCTTAATTCTTTCGACGCAACCATGAATTGACGACACCATGATTTACACATGGATTTTCCTATGCTTCCAAGAGATTTATAATATTGCATATTCATTCTCAATTAGTTCCAATTTATCCATAGCCAATAAGTTACAATTGCTTGTTAACTTTATCAAAATAATAATTCAACGAGCAATAGTTATCAAATTATAAACAATTAACTTTTAATTTTCGCCAATAACATAGTCATGGTTTACATTTTACTTTTTTTTTTAATTTTTTATTTTTAAATTTTCGAAACTTTAGGAATTCTCAACAATTATCTATTTAGCTCGCAAATAACCCTGTGAACATAAGGGGTAATTCAAATTGCACTGCATGAACATGTGAGTGTACCATTTCTTAAAGGAACATTCTTCATCCAATTTTGAACTCACAACTAATTTGGACTTATGCATATTCTTTTCCACCTGAAAAATATTTCTAGTTTCAAAAATACATTTAATTTTCCATTTCCAAGACAATCATTCATTAAAGCTTAGAACTAATCACATATTTTACAAAAATGGATTCAAATAGTAGTCTATCCAGAGAATACTATAACCAAATCATCATGGGATTCAATCATAAATTAAGATTTTAGGTTCACATCATGGCACATAACCAAGCATATCTAGAAACAAGGAAACATTATGTTTCCCATACACAACCAACTAGCCACTCATAGACGTTTCACCACCAATCAACAATGTATTATAACATAAAGCATAAACAAGGGCATATCAAGAATTTTAAACAACATGTAGCGCATGCATAAACAACTTAATGCATTTTCTAGCACCTTTTGGACTCGTTGCACAACTCTGACCTAGCTCCAAGCTAGAACACATGGAACATAACCCATTACAGTTAAACAATTGCCAAGTTGAATCACTTTGAGAAAAAAACAAAACATTTTACAACAAAACAATTATTCCAAAACTAGGTATACTTGGTACATACCTCGACAAAAATTGATTATAACAATTACCCTAGATTATCCCACTCAAGCCATTCTTGTTTGCAACATGGCACAATAGAAATCAAACCATTATACAAACATACACAAGCACTCATATGTTCTACATGTCCGAGCATCTACCTACTCTTCATACCTAAGCATTGACATACTCAATATATACAACCTTGAGCATTAGCATGCTCGGTAAATTTGAACACAATAAATCAATTGTTTACCATACATTCCGTAGCCGTTCAGTTTTTACACTAATCATACATTAAATATAACTGAAAAACAAGGGATAACCCATTATTTATAGTTGTCATCTTAGTTTTTGAGCTTAAACAAGCATTTCAATTTTATATATACACCTCATTAACAAGTGTTTATTCACTTAGAGCTACAAAATGAGTTACACCCTTATGCTCAGCATCCAACACATAAAACTGGCATAAATGCCTAAAAGGGAAAGCATAAACCTTACTTAAAAGAGAAAACAACATTCTTGTGATTTCCCTCTCAAAACTAAATCCAACATATTTCCTAGGAGAAAAACATAATTTATTCATACAAAATTTATATCCTCGAGCTGATTCCCCAGCTTGGTTCGGTAGGATCGCAATTCCCATGCAAGCATTTATTTTATCAGATAAATCAATCAACATAGATTCATTTTATAAATGGCAAATAATAAATTCCTTGAGATTGTGTAACACACACAAGTCAATCAAGTTCTCGCTCATAGGAATCTATGTCAAACAACAAATAATTTCGTAGATTTACACTCTCCACAAAATAGTTTGCACACAAAATAGCCACATGTACAATAATATGCATCACCTGGCATGACACACTGGTTTTATGAACAAACATAACCACAAAGAATGCTAGTAGCATTCCACAGGAGGTCAAGCATTCACTTGATTTCGACACACAAAACTTTATTTGTAATTATGATTTAAGTAAATTAAAATTTTAATTAATTCAAGCAATTCCATGATCGAATGAACAACCTGGTACATTTGTCACCAAAACCTCCCGCATTATAAATTTATTTAAGTGAAACCTCACTCCAAACCCCCCAAAGGTTTGAAAGCTATAACATGGCTTTGATACCAATTTGTAACGTGCTTAGGAATTACATTACATAAAAATGCACCTAAAATTTTTAGGAGCATGTATTTAAATATATGCAAATCATGAAAACCTACACAGATGCATCATATGCATTACTGTCAACCTATGCGCCACAAAGTCATAAATACTTTGTTTTAGGAAGCTTAGAATGAACTAGTGTAAATCAACATGATATTAACTTGTTATTAACCATAATTATATGTTTTAGTAACAAAATCGAACCTTTTAGAAATATTAACCATCATTACACACCACCATGTAAGGTTTATACAATTGCTTCTCATCGAGACTTCCATAGTAAAACTCCCATATGGCCATTACATAGATCCTGCATACATGATTTTATCTTACTTATGTAAGTATAAACATAGGGGTGTTTTATCTCCTTTAAATTACTCTAGAAACATATACTCCTTCCTGTGTTATAGGAATTATAGGCCTATTATCCAATTCGATAAAGATACATATTATAATTTTTTTGCAACTTAGACTAAATGAATTTTTCTAATCCTGTAGAACCTTTAGGGTTAATAGCCAAATGCATCAAACTTCTTTTCAACATACAAAGTTGAAAAACATAATTAAATGCATAACTTTCCACTACTTAAAAGTTTATGAAGGCTTCAAGCCTATAAGACTAATCTTTAACTCTTTTAACTCCAACTTAACAGTCTTTAACTCTTTTAACTCCAACTTAACACATTGTGCAAATCATGTAGCTAAGCCATCCAAAAATTCAGTAAATCCTGCAAACTTGGAATTTAAACTCTACATGAACTTTCTACATTCCTTTAAGTTTGATAAATACACGCTACAGGATCATATGCTTTAACTGTCATAAGATAATTAAACTTGTAACAAGAATTTGACATATTCATACATGGCCAATACATTCAGTCAAATATTTTTTATTTATATTTTAAACTTCATTTAAACCATTGTGTTAAAGACTTTTACATTGCCCTTCATGTAAACTCAATATTACTTTTGATTTGGAAACTAAGCACCACATGGAGTTTTTTTTTAATGGAATTGGAATATAAACTTTTCCACTAAACCTGAGTTTACATTGCACATGAAACAACGTGAATTCTTAAATACATAAATATAAGCAATATTTCAACATAACCCTACAACAATGTCAATTCAATAATAACTATTCAAAGTTCAAACACTACCACATTTAACAATGGAATTAACATAAACTCACAAGTAAATTCTGATTTGCAAACTACTTGGCATAGGAGTACAAAGAAAATTTACATACTAATACAACCCTTGGTCTCAGATTGCAAACCATACACTTCCGACTCTTAAAATACAAATGCAAATACCACTCATTCTTAGCCCATGATTTTTGTATGTAAACCAAGCAAATCCAACTCGTGGTTTTTATATGCCAAATACCATTTAATGTAAAACATAGTAAACAAGGTAGAAAGAAGCTAAGCTTCAAGTCCCTGCCTTACAAGCACTATCAAAATCATATGCAGAACCCAAACTAGTCGAGCAAAAAAAACTCAAGTAAAAAATATAAAAGAAAGTATTAATTGCCATAATGTGGATCTTAGACGCAAAATCTACATCATATCATGGAAACATAAATGAAGACACCCTAAACTTTTTAACATTTTGGACATGACTTGGGTGAAGACTCTACTCTCTTCATAGGAATGCACTTTCTATTTTTAGCTATTTACATTTTGGACATGACATGCGTGAAGACTCTACTCTCTTCATAGGAATGCACTTTCTATTTTTTAGCTATTTGAAGTTAATGGCAGTTTGCATTTTCATCAAATTAAGAAAATCTAAAAAGGGTAGAAGTCTATATTTTCGGTATCTTTTTTTCAAAAAAAATGGATTTCCATTAATTTGAGGATTTTCCCGGCTAATGCAAAGTGATTATATTGTAAGTAAAAAGAGATTAGATTTATTTTAAGAGGACGGGCAAGCAATTTCATTACATTAAGATATGAACTAGTGCGAGTTGTACATGTAGGGCCAAATAGCGTAATACACAAACTAAACCACTCTTGCTCTCTCTAAAACCTGAGTGACATTGAGTTCATTCTAGAAAGTCTTAAGCCACATATAACATGACCCCGTCTTTTTTGTCAAAGAATTTAAAACTAAAAGATTTATCGCGTTGTCAACCTTGCCTCATGTTGATATATGTAACCCACCCAGTTGCAGGTGTGACCTCCATTGTTTTATGTACTCCAGTTGAATTCATTACTTAGATTTTCTTCTTATGCGTAAGCCATAAAGTTTTACACATGTAGAATCTATTTGTAAACATGTGGAGCATGCTAATCAAACATGTGTTTACAAATGACATATGTTTGATGTTACTGTTATCAAATCATAGTAGCAGGGCTACTATTCTTGCTTAGCAGATATCTGCACATTCCAGAGCTTCAATTATTCAGAGCTTGGCTATGATGATTATATATTTTGAGATCACTCATGATCAAAGCAGTATATTTTTCAGACTTATGTTAGACCTTGTGTCAAGGCTAAGCCTTGAGAGTTTAGATTTGATGACTAATGTGACCCTTTATCCCATACAGTTTCAGTTCAGTGCCCAAAGATGTATTGCAGCAGTGTTTCAGATGATATATGATGATTATTCTTATGATGATGTTGTATGACCTATGGATGTTTGATCATTGATTGTGGATTATTATCTTGTTGCTTTAGTCATGTTCATAGCACTAGCTTGGTATATCATTCATGTTGTGGCAAAAATTAAAATGAACTATATTGATAATAAATGCTAAAATGAACATTTTACTTGCACATCTTGGTTGTTTGACAAAACTTACTGGTTTACTACCTTGCATAGACATGGTCTTTCTTGACACTAGTTGTTTACTCGCTTAGGATCCACCTTCACTTGACTCCATCCATCCATGACTTTCCTGTATTGGCTTTACCCTTGACTTGTCTTGATTGACTTTCTGATATTGAGGACTTCCCTTTTTACTACCTCTGTGTTTGGACCGCATCCATGTATGTTTAGTGTCTTGGCTCTGAGTTGGTGACAGAACTTGCCTTGGTGAGTTGGATTGTAGGCCTAAATCATTCTGGTCGGTTGTCTCGATGTTTGGCATTGGCTCGAACTCCCCCTAGTCACTTGAGATGTTGTTGCAGGCTAAAACTAAAAGCTCATGTACTACCTATGGAAACTTATATAAATTCGCCCATGGAAAATAAAAAGGGCAAGAGCGATGAACTGCCAAAAATACTCCTCGAAGAGTATGAGAAAGGTCCAAAAAGCAATGGTACTTAAATTCTATATCTAAACAATTGTTGACCTTATATATGCATAAACATGCCCTGGATGCAAGCTGCAATTAGTTGTGCTTATCAGCACACATGAGATCCGAAGGGTTATGTAGGCCAAAAAGGCCATGAAATAAAATTGAATGATCCTAATGAACTTGGATCAACTTGATGTAGACATGATGCCTAAGTTGAATAAACACTCTCTAAACAGCTTATCAATTTGTGAGGCACAACCATTCCCCATGTTATTTTGTCCAGCACAGAGTTTGTAGCTTCCCCTCTTCTCCCAGTCCAAAGTGTCTTTTAGTTAAGTTAGACAAGTCACCTCCTTTTCCCAGCCTTGTTCCTAGCCTTCATCCTTAGCTAGTAGTTAGACCATGTCTAATGGGTGAGTTTGTCATTTAAGCTATTGTGCAAGTAATAGTAAATAAAAATGGAATACGCTAATAATGATTAATGCCACTAAATGATGTTATACTTTGATTTAAGCTGTGAGTATGATTAGGGGAACATGTCTTAGTCTATTGATATGATTTATCCTTGGTTGTATATGGACCTAGTCAAACCTAGTTTGCCTATGGTCATTTCTTGGGATCTGTGATGATATGGGGCCACTTGTGCTTATTGATGATGATTGATGGTCCCACATACTCTTGATCATGATAATATATGATGGACATATAATTCAGATGGTGATTGATGCAGTTCAACAGGTTTTATTATTACTTCATATCATCAGATTATGCACTGTCCATATATGGTGGACCCTACAGTTTTCCCATTAGGACAACCCATGGTGTATGAGTACACACTCTTAATATATTTGGGTCTTCTGGATCCAATGAGACACTTATCATTCAGTTCCGGGCACTTCTGACAATGATAGATGCAGTTTTCCACTTATTGACTAGATTTGGGGTTGATTTCCCAGCCTGACCAGCAGGGGCCTTGAGAGGCCAGTTCACCTAGGGCGTTGTATGAGGAGGGGGTGGTCCAACCACTTGTTATTACCATTTACCCCCCCTTCTGGAGAGCCTGGTGGGCTCAGATTGACCGCGCAATTTCCCTAGGAGGCAATTTCAACACTTTCACAGTTACCAAGGCGGTCCATAAATGGGATAAAAGGGTCACTGAGGAATTCGATTTGGGAAATTGAGGCAAGGTTTTGGCACTTGGTCTTCACAGAGGTCTTCCATGGTGAACCCCCTATCTTCCAGCCAGTTTTCATCAGTCAGTAGGGTCCACAGAGGCCATAGGAGGCCTTTTACTGCATGTCCGTCACAGATTTTGAGGACAGATTTGGTCATTTGTATTTATTTTGGACATATTATATTATTTTATTGTGCCATGGGAATGAGCTAGCAAGGATTGATGCCTCCTAGCCCCACCATGTGCTTTATGAGTCATGTCCTAGTCATATGAGGTGGGCTTTTGTACTTTTACCCCCTCTAGTGAATGACGTCACCCTCCATGAGTACCTTTTTGCTATGACATCATCATTATTTGAGTGATCCATGTGTTATATTGTTATGAATCATTTTTAGCAATTGATCATGTTATGAGATCTTTTAATCTCAACCACTCATCTTTATGTTTTGTAAAGTGGTTTTGAGATCTAGGGTTTTGGTCTTTATTATCCTATATAAGGAGGAGACCCCCTATTGTATAGCTCACCTTTGGAGCTCTGGAATATTGGAATAGAGCACTTCTTTGTGGAGCATATTTCTCTTGTCTTTTGGATTCTCTTGCATCTTGAGTATACAGTATCTATTCTATGTATCATTGTGTATCTTGGAGCTACATCTTGTTTTCTTGCAGGAAAGTCGAATTGGTGGAGGGGAGGGCGATCTCTTGAGGGTTATTGTTGGAGGGATCCACATATTCTCTCTTGGGTTGATCTTGGTGAAAGGGAGTATCATTATTGTATCTTTGTGGCACAGTTGATGCTTTCTATTACATCTTTCCATCACTTTCATAATCATCTTACTTGGCTTGTTTCACTTGATCTTGTCTTGTAGGAGGAGGACGTTTTGGCTTGGAGCTCTTGGATCTCACTCTTGAATATACACATAGGAGAATGTTATCATTTGCAAGGTGGCCATAAGCAATTGAGGTAAGATCTACAAGGTATGTACCTATATCCATCCATTCTTCTTCATTGGTCACAAACCCTTAAAATTTAAAACCCTCATTTTTGTTTTTCTTAGATCTACTTGGATCGAGCTTGGCTTTTGGAAATATATTGAAAACCCACCTCTATAGTATCCACAGTGATTCGGATCTATAGTTTGGTGGTGATTGGGTTCCATTTGACACACTTTCCAAGGCAAAGTAGCCCTCTTGAAGCAAATCGCACCCCTTGGGAAAAGCTAATTGGGTTAGATCCAACACATGGGTAGGTGAGATCCCACTTGATTCATGATCCTCACACTTGATAACCTAGCCCTAGTGCTTCACCCCATTTCTTTTTTCCTTGTGGGCTCCATTCCTCATTTTGAGGGTTGTGCCCCACTAGGGTCACTTTGGTGATGCACTTTCAATCTCGAATCTATGGAGATCTAGCCATTGGATCCCCTTGATTTTCAAGATCCATATTGATACTTGCTTAAACTACTTGGATCTAAAATTTGGTGGCCTTTGGACTCATCTTGACACACTTTACCATGCTTTTAGCCCTCCTTGGGAAAAGTCGCACTTCTTGGGTGATTAGGTTGTCCCGCTTTGAGAAATTGGGTGTTTGAGATCCCACTTGTTTTGGAAAGAGCATACCTTGAAACCTATATCTAGTGTCTCACTTTGTGAAGTTCTGCCTTGGGGGTATCATTCCTCGTTTTGGGGATTGTTGTCCACTTGGGTCACATAGTGAAATATTAGATCGAGTAAGATCCAACCATCACATATTGAATAGCCCCCACTTGATTTGCATCCTAGGTGTCTCGATCTACAATTTGACATCTCTTTTGACTCCATTAACCCATCCATCAAGGCACTAGTCCACCTACGGTAATTCGCACTCCTTGGGAGTTATGTCAAGTCCTATATTCCATATGTGGGTATCTCTAATTTCATCTTAGATCCTTATATCTATCTCTTGCATACCCCTTGGTACCATTTGCACCCCTAACTCAACCTTGTGGGTCCCATTTAAGCCATTTCCATATCCCAAGGAAGTGGGTCCCACATGTGTCTTTGATGGTACTAGATCTTGTTATCTAATCTCATTATGTGGCCTAAATCATTCATTGGTTGAAATATAAGTCATCCATTAAGCCTCTTTCAACCATACTTCAACTTCTAGGTCCACCTAACCTTGCATTGGTTTCTGTAACCCATCTTTCATGCTTCCCTAGAAACCTCTGCTTTGGTCCAATCATCTTTGATTGGTTATAGGGTCTCCCCCTTGGTCTTGTTTCACCTTGATCTAAAGTGAAGAGTGCCTCGGTTGACGTGACTCCCAGCCTGCATTGGGAACCGTGACATCTCTTGGGTCACCTCTTTAGTTGTCCATCTCCTCTACCATCCCGGATGGGATACCTTTAGGGACAACTACAAGTTGTGTGATAACAGTTACATTACCTTTTATAGGTGTTAGACAACACATAATTCACACCATGCACATGCATATTAATAACTAATTCAATACAAGATGAGCCCTAACTTCTATGCCAAAAGGGTCAATGAATTGAGAAAGAAGATACTCCGTGGAGAAAAATTGGAAGAAAATTAGCATAAGGTGAGACATAAGACATGTCTGGTCTCGAAAAATGGTTGAATTGGCACAAGCTATTAATCTATGTTTTGCTAAACATTAACCATCTTTCTTTATTGTTGTCATTGACATTTCCATGTAAGAATTTTTGGGAGCTACACATGTTGTTGGCATTACCACAAAAGAATTGTTGAGAGCTACACATGTTTAGTGTTTTCTTTTGCATGTAAAGTCTTACTCAATAATAATTTAATTTATTATTAAAATAAATTTAAAATTTTAATAATGTTTTTACAACGATGATAAAATATTCATAGTCAAAAAGGCGAGAAACTTGTGGCATTCGTTCAAAAGAATTGTTGGGAGCTACACATGTTCAGTGTTTTCTTTCCATGTAAAGTATTACGCAACAAGAATAATTTATTATTAAAATAAATTTAAAATTTTAATAATGTTTTTACAACGATGATAAAATATTCCGAGTAAAAAAGGAGAGAAACATGTAGCATTTGTTCACATGATGTTGGATCGAGTTATACCTGGCACGAAGATACAATTTTTTTATCAAAATTTTAATGAAAAAGGGTGTATTGATGATCCTTTTCCTTTTGGATTTTTACTGCGTTTTGAATTTGAAATTTGAAACTGAAGATTTTTTCTGCGTCTTGAATTTGAAATTTGAAACCAAAGTTTTGAGGAGAAAAACAGATAACCAAGAAATCTATGGATTTTTTTTTTAATATTTAATTTGTAAATCTCTTATGTGCTAACCTTTTTAATAGCATGACGTTTTAATTGCACTATTGACTATATTTGTTGTTTGTTGGGTGGTTGAATGACCTTAAAGCCAAGGGAACAAAGGAGAACCAAAAGTATGAAAGCCACTATGATCACATAGAAATAGAACCAATCAAAGAGAGAACATTGGATTAGATAGCAACGGAAACAAATCTAAAATTTGGAGTAAGTCATAGATTTGTGAAGACTTATTATGCACCTTGATAAGGAAAAAGGCCATGACACAACCCCAAAGGGAGAGACTATAGAGCATGTACAATAATTGATTTGTTAGGTGAAAAGAAAGGGGAGGTTTTCCAGGGAAATAAAACAAAAGGAGGATTGTGAAGGGTTACAGGAAGAAAATGCAGTATTATTGTTAGAGACCAAAGTTTTTACGTTTTATGAAACTGCCCAATCACCTTCCTGAAGTCATCATCTAATGACCTCTTTATATATTTATGAAAAAAAACTTGTTATTTGCATAGAAATGAGCCTACACAATACCAGGAAAGAAAATTTGCAAGACAAATCAGATAAATAACATGACTGAAATGGTTGTTTACATAACAAAAATGAAATAGTAATGGAAGGTATTAAGTTATGGAGACGCACAATGATGAAGCCATGGTGTAACATCCCTCCAATTTGACCCTATTGTTATTATTTTTGTAAATGTAATTATGAATCTGTGTAAGCATCCCTGGTGAGGAGCTCAAGGCCAAGGCCCCACCAGTGGAACTCAAGCTAAGTGTGATGTTTATAAGTCTTAGTTTAAGCCTGGAAGATTAAAAATGGTAATGCGATTAAGCAATAAATAACTAATTCCTCCAAGGAGGAAGGTGAGATGACTAGGAAGCTGTGAGAACTCTATTTTAGTCATAGGCACTTGAGGGTAAGGAACTAGAAATGTTCCCTTTAAATTCTTAAAGAACCCACTTAAGTAAAGGCAAACTTACACTAAGCGACTAGGGGATATTATATATATTTATATTTTCGAAAAAAGGTCAATAGTTATATATCTCGGGAAGATAAGGAAGATTTGAGTATGCCTATATATATATATATATATATATAAGTATATTATCAGGGCTGGTGCAAGGTAATGATACCCAATTATGATATGTTAGTTGCAATGACATTCTGGGAAAACATAAATATTATCATTAAAATGAATTATTAGAGGTACCTACAAAACTTTTTCGGATTAGGTGTAAAAAGATGAAACGTAGAAAAACAGATGACCTTCCGGAATATATAACTTTTATTCATGCAAAAGTGGTATAGCCACCCCAAAATGTCATTATTCGAAGATTGGTATGTTATTTTTTTTCTCAAACATAATGCACATGTTTTTGTTGAGCCACCTGTTTGCTATGTAAATTTTCAATTTACAAGAAAAAAAATATGTAGAGGCATAGGCAACAGGCAAATGTTGTGCGGGGCTATTTTTCCAAAATTTTAAAAGTCAATTTTATATATTTTTTAAATTACCAAAGTCAATGAAGCCTTAAAACGACATGGTCAAATGTTGAGCCACCATATCATGGTCTAAAAATAATCAAAACACTTTTTTTTTTAGGTTGTACGTATTTTCATGCTCTTGTGCGGGTTCTTTTCCGTTTTCGAAATAGGTAAGCCAATCAAAAGTTATAGGCCAAATAAACGACCTATTTTTTTTACAAATTTGACATGAGTGCAGTTAAAAATAGAAAACAACAATAGATCTATTAAAAATTATATATTTAGAATCTGCACACAGAGCTCGACAAGTGTGTGCAATTTCATCTGCAGTGCACTCATGGAGCATATGCGGAACTAGTTGTGAAAAACAGAAAGTTACATCATTTGATGTGTTCTGCCATAAATCACAGATAAATTAGCCTGAGCCTAAAGGTGCAATCCGAAGCTAATTCCAAGTCTGCAAAGGCGCCAAAAACAATTTGAATTCCAACATGCATGCGCGCATACGTACCTAATCACGCGCACGCATAGGTGCGCGTACGCACTCCTAAAGGCGCGCACACGTAGGTGCGCGTACGCGTTATTGTAGCCCTTTAGATGGTTTATTTAATTTCCTTTGTCAAGGGGATACATAAAGTTGATGAAGATGTGATGATGAAGAAGATGACGATGATGGAGATGTTGATGAGGAAGGGGGAGATGACAATGATGATGAAGATGTTTTTGATGATGATGATGATGATGAGATGATGGTGATGGTGATGATGATGATTACAATGGTGATGAAGATGATGATGAGGATGATGAGGATGATGGTGATGATGATGATGATGGTGATGAGGATGATGGTGACGAGGATGATGATCGTGATGGTGAAGATGATGATGATGATGATGATCATCATCATCATCATCATCATCTAATCATAATCATCATCACCATCACCATCATCATCAACATCTTCATCATCATTGTCATCTCCCCCTTCCTCATCAACATCTCCATCATTGTCATCTTCTTCATCATCACCATCTTCTTCATCATCATCATCATCATATTCATCATCATCATATTCATCACCATCGTCATCATCATCAACATCTTCATCTCCATCATCATCATCTTCTTCATCCTCATCACCATCATCATCATCATCTTCGTCATCATCATCATCGTCATCATCATCTTCGTCATCATCATCATCGTCATCATCAACACCATCATCATCGTCGTCACCACCCTCTTCTTCCTCATCATCATCTTCATCGGCAACGTCATCATCATCATCATTATCATCCTCATCATCACCATTGATGGTGATGATGATGATGATGTTGCTGATGATGAGTACGATGATCATCAATATCATCATCATCTTCATCATCATACTCATATTCATCATCATCCACCACCACCACCACCATCATCATCATCATCATCTTCGTCATCACCCTCTTCCTCATCATCATCATCAACAACATCTTCGTCATCATCATCATCATCATCATCAATGATGATGATGACGATACAAAGATGATGACGAATATGTCAATGATGATGATGATGATGATGATGAAGATGGCTATGACGAGTATGATGAGGATGATGAAGACGACGATTATGATGACGAAGACAATGATGAGCGTGACCATGATCATATGATGATGATGATGATGATCATGATGATGATGATGTTGAGGATGATGAAGATGGCAATGATGATGACTAATGAAGATGATGATGACGAATATGACGATTTTGATGATGATGATCATATTCGTCATCATCATCATCATATTCATCATCGTACTCATATTCATCATCATCCACCACCACCATCATCATCATCATCATCATATCATTATCATCATCATCATCATCATCCTTGTCCTCATAATGATTACGATGATGATGATGATGATGATCATGTTGTTGTTGATGATGATGATGAGGATGATGAGGATGATGTGATGCATATTCGTCATCATCTCGATCATCATCATCATCATCATCATCATCATCATCTCCATTAGTCATCATCTCCATTAGTCATCATCATCATCATCATCATCATCACCTTCATCATCATCGTCATCATCATCATCATCATCATCATCATCATCCTCATGCTCGTCCTCACAATGATGATGATGACGATGATGATGAAGATGATGATGATGATCATGTTGTGGATCATGATGAAGATGATGATGTGCTGCATATTCTTCATCATCTTCATCATTACCATCTCCATTAGTCATCATCATCATCATCATCATCATCACCATCTTCATTGTCATCATGATCTTCATCATCATCATCGTCATCATCATCATCATGACAAAGATGATGATGACGATGATGATAATGATGATGAGGATGATGGTGATGATGAGTATGATGAGGATGATGAAGATGACTATTATGATGATGTATACAATGATGATCGTGACCATGATCACATGATGATGATGAGGATGAGGATGAGGATGATGAAGATGGTGATGATGATGACTAATGAAGATGAGTATGATGACGAATATGATGATTTTGATGATGATCATATTCGTTGTCAACATCATCATCTTCATCATCGTACTCATATTCATCATCATCCACCACCATCATCATCTTCATCATCCTATCATCATCATCTTCATCATCCTCATCATCATCCTCGTCCTCACAATGATGATGATGATGAAGTTGATGATGATGATCATGTTGTTGTTGATGATGATGTGCTGCATATTCCTCATCGTCTTCATCATCAGCATCATCATCATCATCATCTCCATTAGTCATCATCATCATCGTACTCATATTCATCATCATCCACCACCACCATCATCATCATCATCATCATCATCATCATATCATCATGAAGAATATGATGATGATGATGATGATGATGACGACGACGAAGACGAAGATGATGATGATGATGATGATGTGCTGCATATTCGTCATCATATTTATCATCAACATGAACATCATCATCATCATCATCACCCTCTTCCTCATCATCAACAACATCTTCGTCATCATCATCGTCATCATCATCATCGATGATGATGATGATGATGATGATGATACAAAGATGATGACGAAGATGTCAATGATGATGATGATTATGAGGAATATGGCGATGACGAGTATGATGACGAAGATGAAGATGACTATTATGATGACGAAGACAGTGATGATAGTGGCCATGATCATATGATGATGATGATGATGAAGATGGTGATGATGATGACTAATGAAGATGATGATGATGATGAAGTTGATGATGATGATCATGGTGTTGATGATGATGAAGATGATGATGAAGATGACCATGATGATGAGGATGATGTGCTGCATATTCATCATCATCTTCATCATCAACATCATCATCATCTCCATTAGTCATCATCATCATCATCCTCGACCTCACAATGATGATGATGATGATGATGATGACGATGAAGATGGTGATGATGATCATGTTGTGGTTGATGATGAAGATGATGATGAATATGATAATGATGATGAGGATGATGATGATGATGATGACGATGATGAAGATGGTGATGATGATCATGTTTTGGATGATTATGAAGATGATCATGATGATGAGGATGATGTGTTGCATATTCATCATCATCTTCATCATCATCATCATCATCTTCATTAGTCATCATCATCCTGATCATCTTCATCATCATTGTCATCATCATGATCATCATGATCATCATCATCTTCGTCATCATCACCATCACCATCATCATCATCACCATCTTCATCATGATGATGATGATCATGACCATGATCATATGATGATGATGAAGATGAAGATGGTGATGATGATGATGGTGATGATGATGACTTTAATGAAGATGATGATGACGATGAAGATGATTTTGATGATGATGATGATGATGATGAAGATGTTGATGATCATGATGATGATGAATATGATGATGAATCAGATGATGAATATGATGATGTACGATGATGATGATGATGACGACGACGAATATGATGATGATGATGCTGATGATGATCATATTCATCATCATCATCATCATCTTCATCACCATCATCATCATCACCATCATCCTCCTCATCATCATCGTCCTCCTATTCATCATCATCTTCATCATCATCATCATCATCATCTTCATGATCATGATCATCATCATCACCATATTCATCATCATCATCATCATCAACGTCATGATGATCATCATCATCATCAACGTCATGATGATCATCATCACCATATTCATCTTCATCATCATCATCATCACCATATTCATCTTCATCATCATCAGCGTCATGAGAATGATTATGATGATGGAGATGAAGATGATGGTGATGAGGATGATGATGATGATGGTGATGAAGATGGTGATGATGATGATCACGATCATGATGGTGATGATGATGAACAAGATGATGATGATGGTGATGAGGATGATGATGATGATGATGGTGATGAAGATGATCATGATGATGATGATCACGATCGTCATCATCAACATCTTCATCATCATCATCATCATCACCATCACCATAATCATCCTCATCACCATCATCATCCTCATCATCATCATCCTCCTCCTCTTCATCATCACCATCATCATCATCATCATCCTCCCCATCATCATCATCATCCTCCTCATCATCATCATCGTTCTCCTCTTCATCATCATTGTCATCTCCCCCTTCCTCATCAACATCTCCATCATCATCATCATCATCACCATGTCCTCATCAACATCGTCATCATCATCTTGACATATTCATCATTGTCATCATCATCATCAGCATCATCATCATCATCATCATCATCTTCACCATCATCATCATCATCTGCATCATCCTCCTCATCTTCATTATCATCTCCCCCTTCCTCATCATCATCACCATGTACTCATCACCATCATCATCATCATCTTGACATATTCATCATCATCTTCACCATCATCATAATCATCATCTGCATCATCCTCCTCATCTTCATTGTCATCTCCCCCTTCCTCATCAACATCTCCATTATCATCATCATCTTCATCATCATCATCACCATCGTCATCATCATCTTGACATATTCATCATCATCATCATCATCATCATCATTATCTTCACCATCATCATCATCATCTGCATCATCCTCCTCATCTTCATTGTCATCTCCCCCTTCCTCATCAACATCTCCACCATCACCCCTAAACACCTAGAAGCACTTAAATGCACTTAGGGATTATGGGTTAGAATAGGGCCTAAAGGCTTTTATGGGGGAGGGGCTCTAGGAATAAACTGACACATTTACATTTGTTGGGTAATTAATGCAGTGAACGTTACCCACCTAACTATACAACGTTCAGCAGAGGCACGCACGCACTCCGCGCTAGGAGCACGCACGCGCTCCTTGGCGCGTGCGCATCCCTACTGAAGATGAAATTTAGAAAAACACCCACGCTCTTCTCCCTACTTCATCGCATTTTGTTGGCTCTTTTCACGAATAGTTCGACAAGATCACCATTTTATGTTGAATTCAATCACCATTTGGTGCTTCCTTGACCATTTGGATAGAATACACAACATTTGGGGCTCTATTTGGCTATTTGGATTGAATACACACCTCTTGGGCTCTATTTGGATCATTTGAGTGAATACACAACAGTTGGACTCTATTTGGATCCTTGGATTGAATTCTCATGCTACTTGGACACACATGAACTCTTCTTACATATAGTGGACACATCAAAGGAGCATTTTACATTTGAAGCAAAGAGCAATCATAATCCTTGAGGCATGGTGACAATTTTATCTTGTTAAATGTATTTTAGTCTTCATTCACTTGTTTGAATGGCATCTATTTTGGTTTTTCCTCATGAATTGTATGATAGATCTATTTTAGTCTTCTTAATCTTCAACATAGATAATAAAAACATCTTACCCAAAAACACTACAACATGCACCAAGCAATGCTTTCACTCTTTCATGAAGATAATAAAAAAAATTACTTGCATCACCACCAATAACATTTCATAATCACATTCCTCCATCTAGTAGACAAACATTTGTTGAATTCCTCATGGTTTCACTACAACAACTCACACAAACACCTAAACAATTGAAAACTCTTAGTCTTTTGGGGCTATTTTCCCTCATCCATACCATGAAAATGAAGTGAGTATGAGCTTTTAAGATTATATGAAAACATTCTCACTAGATGTTGTTGTACATAATCAATTGCTACATCGAGCTTTAATAATCATGCACATCGAGTTTTAATATCTTGTTTGTTGTTCATTATTGCAGGGGTGATATTTTTGTTTTTCCAAAAAATGCATTGAATATGGGAAACAGACGTAATAATAAAAGAAAGTCTAGAAGGGCGCGGCTGCCCCCTGAAAAGACCCATGAGATAAGAGAAATTGCCAGGTTGTACATGCAAAACCATAGAAATCAAAATGTTAGTGCCTTAGATCCATCAACAAGCAATGACGAAGTGGTTGAAGTCAATCAAATCTTGCATGATGTTGAGTATGAAGGGATGGATGTTGAACAAGTTCTTAACTAGAAACCTCCCCAAGAAGAGCACACACATGGCGAACACACTCCCTTGTAGGACCAATTTGTGAATGAAGGGCCACAACAAATAGTTGACGAGACTCGTACTTCCTTGCCGACTCCCTTGCCTCGACTATCAACCGGATGACGAAGAACTCCCAGACGTATTCATGTGGATGAAAGTTCATTTTCAGGACTTGAAGGTAAGATGCCCAAACGCACTATTGATTTCCATTGTAGCAAGATAATCAAAGATTTTTTTGAATCCAAAACCGATACAGCAAAATGTCAATTGTTTCTTGCTTTGTTAAAATCACATTGTCTAGCTCATGTTAGGAGAATTTTGGGCATAAAGGTAGTTAGAAGTTCAGAGGCCAACAATCATGTTGTTAGAAATCTACAATTTGCATTTAATTTGATTGGAAAAACTTCTTGTACAAAAGATTTTAATGTGGCCCGTCGTGTACTATCGGAATCGATTGTAGACAAATCCACAAGGCAACGTTGCCTACTATCACACACATGTAAAATATTTAAAGTAGATAGAAAGACTCTTCAAAAGTATTCTGCCATTAGAGAAAAAATTGAGACCCCAGGCCAAAAAGATTGTTGGGCCTTTGTTGGTAGGTTACCTCGTTCAGACATGAAGCTCATTGATGCTGTTAAAGAACTAGTGCAAAATTTTTGGCATGATAACACTAGACCATCATCGAATCAAAGAGATATTTTAAATTTGAGAAAAGTTGTTAGGGGGGGTGAACCCCATGTCAAGCACTTCCTTGACACGACACAAACAAAACTCTATGAGAGGTTCAAGAATGAGCACACACAATTGAAATTGGGCCAAAGGTCCTTTGAAAAATGCAAACCCTGGTATGTTAGAATTTGCATTGATCGCAATACATGTTGTTGTAGATACCATGTAGAATTTGAGTACTATTATGATACATATAGACATATATTTTGTGATTTTCATACTAACATTGTGCAGGATTTCCCATTGTTACAACCACCGAATGCATCCAGAGAATTTATACATAGCATAATGTGTCTAAGACCTGAAGGAAAAAAATATTATAAAAGATCATGTTTATATGGGACATGTTCCAGCTGCACTGGATTTGCATTATTGAGCCGTTGCGTCCATGCAACCGTAGAGCAAAAATTTGGGAGGATGTCAATGGAAATGCAAAACTTCCAGTACATAACATATCAAGTATATAGTTCGAAGGAAAGCAAAAAAATTGCATTGGTGAAGTCACAGGTAATCTAAGTTTGCATACTTTCATATTGTACATGTTGAATTTGTACATATATATTCAGATTGAAAATGTCATGTTGTATTAATGCCCTTGGTTTTGTGGCACCAGGTACAAATTTGCAATTTCATGAAGGAATTCTACCAAAAGACTAAGCATTATGTACAGCACGTCCATGTAGCACGATGGCAGGATGAACAGTATAGACAGTGCAGGGACACCTTTCGCAAGGGCACAATATTGTCGGTTGTGGACTTTGCGGAAAACTACACCCTGCGGCCACATAATGAGATTCAAAGTTAATACTACCATTCATACCAAGTTAGCATAATGGTCCATATCACGTACAGGCATGCGCCAGAGAGTAGCAACGACATGAGGATAATATTGAAAGAGACCAACTTCTACATCAGTGTTGACAGGTGCCACGACCTGCATTATGTGCAGCATTGCTTCAAAATTTTCTATGATCAGCCAAAGGAGAGAGGTATATAGATGGATCAGCATTGGATATGATCAGATGGTTGTGCAGGCCAGTTAAAAAATGCACGTGTTTTCCAGTGGTTGAGTATTTTGCATAAGACTTATGATGTGCTGCATGTATGGAACTATTTTGAGACCGGGCATGGAAAGGGAGAGCATGACGGGGCTGGAGCATGTCTCAAAATTTCCCTACGAAGGGAGGAGATAAGGTGCATGGGAGGCCCTCATATTCGGAATGTTGAATCCACAGTTCGATGGTGCAAAGAAAAAATGTCAGATCAAACCACAGAGCAATACATACCAACAAGTAGAGAACATGTTGTCAAAATTTTCTGGAATGTAGTTGATATAGACCAATCACGTTCTTATAGTTGTAGTACTGTGCAAGGAACTTGTGGATTTCATTCGGTTCGAAGCTCAAACAACCCCTTATTTGAAATATGGATGCGAAAACTTGCTTGCTTTTGTGGGTCTTGCAGCAGTTGTGAGTGGGATGAGTGCGAATCAATGGATTGGGTTGATGAATGGGATCATGTATCACTTGCAGTGGACCCACGTGCAGTTGTTGAAACAATCCAGTTAGAGGAAGTTCAATACTCTATTTCAAATGAATATGATCATATATTTGATCTTGTACAACCATGTAAACATTTATGCATGCATATCCCGATTCCCTCCTTGTTTTTGTAATTATCCAAGTTATCAAACCACTACTTGTTGGAATATGACCTTAAAATGCATTTTTTCAGGACACATCTATGCAGTTGTCGCCCCGACAAACAGTGCAATTGGGACGAATTATTGGTTGGCACGATGCATCCATGGGAAGCAAACCCTCCTCGCATCATTAATGGATAGTGAAGGCATTACCTTTCTGAATGGCTCGATGGTTGTTCAGGGGGAATATCTTACAGTGGATGGAAAGGGACCAAAGAGCAATGGCTACACATACACGGATGATAGACTAGGGTCGCGGGTGTATCACTTTACGCACTTGATCGTGGGTACAAACATCCAACTACAGACAATGTCAATGAAGTCATCAAACAAGGTATGCTACTTACTACCTCATGCAGAGCATGAGAGGTTGTTCGAGACAATAAAAAACCGAGAGGATCTAGAAGGCCTAATTGTCTGAGGTACATAGTATAGCCATGTGATTGTTTATTCATGCACGATTAATGTTATTCATGTTAGATAGTTTATTTGATATCATAATCTTATATCGTTTATGTTAGGAACCCATGTCTTTACTTTGTTAGTATATTGTTGTTGGACGCATATGCTTTGTAAGTCGTCCCGTAGTATTTGTTGATCCATAGTTTGTGTTATTGTTGTTGGCGCATATGCTTTGTAAGTCGCCCATAGTTTTGTTGATCCATAGTTTGTATTGGCCCATGTTTTTGACTCATAGTATTGGTGCCTAGACTTAGCCCATGGTTTGTATTGACACATAGTATTGACCCATGGTATTGGCGCCTAGACTTAGTATATAAGTATGTGTTGAGGCCTATGAAGGAACCATAAAGTTAATTGTATTGAGCTTGCTCAAAGGAGGTTGCCCCCTCGAAGTGGCCCGTGATTAATATAAAAGTGATTATGAGTTATATTATTTCTGATATCTCGTGTATTTTCATTAATTAATTATTGCAGGTTCTTCACATCTAGTATCAGAGCACTTTCTTGGGCTCGTTGGGTGGAATTTCTGCCAATTTTTTTTTTTTCGCATCTGTTGCAGCTTCGGATTTGGGAATAATCCCTATTTGCTTAACTGTGGGAAGTACTTGGGCATAAGCCCTAAAACTCATTGTGAGGAGTACCACAAGAACCCCCAAAGTAGCTGGCCCATTGAGAGGACCTTCCAGCGAAAAGGGCAACGACCCCTACCTGATTGACTAGTTCCCACCCGTGAGGTAAACCAAGAGTTGTCGTTTGTGGCAAAGCGGTTATCAGTTTTACATGAGCCGTGGAGTGAGGAGTACTGCCCCAATACGCAAGCCATCAGACAGCATTGGTGGCCGAGTGAAACATTTGAACTGTTAGGAAGCCGTACATACCTGGGGTCCATATCTATTTTCAGCTGAACTATTGTTGATCACTTCCGCTCCAGATCCAGCCGTTTCAGATCTATTATGAAAGTCATTCTAGATCCAGTCTCCGTTTCAGATCCAGCCGTTTTCGATCTCTTCTGCACCGTTTCAAATCCATCCGTTTTCGATCCCTTCTGTGACATTGCAGATCCATCTGTTGCGGATCCCTTCCACACCGCTGTTGCCTATCCATTTCTGAAAAAAAAAAGGAAAAAAAAAAGAAAAGAAAAAAAAGGTATAAAATTATGTTTTTCGGCCATATCTCCCTTATTTCAACTCTATTTTCCCTGAAACTTCACTAACATCCTTGCAATCCCATTCTGCATATTTCATTCCTGAAGACCCTATCCCAAACTCCACTTCCCAAGACCAGAAATCCCACATTTGTCTATTTTTAGGGTTTGCCACAACTTCTTCAATTTTCACCCGATTGCCTTCAAATTTTACCATAGAGTTCTCGCTTCTGAAATCCCCATTTTTTGCTTCCCTGTCCCTTAGAAAGTGTCGAAAACCTAGTCAAACCCCAATTACCCCTCTGAATTTTTCCCAAATCCAAATTTCCCCTTATTAAATAAGGTTGTGTTTGTGTTTTTCTATCCATTCCCCCCCCCCCCCCACCAAAAAAAAAAAAAAAATTCATGATTATGGTTGTCACTTGCACAGGAGCAAAAACCATGGAGGAAGCACTTGCAGCCATCCAAACCAAACTCCAAGATCTGGATGAAAAATTTCTCAGCCTCCATCTTCAGCATTCAACCATGAACAATAACTGACAGCCATAATCTTTTGCAGCCATTGGGTTCTCTTCTTGCAGCAATTTTCGTGGGTCGAAGCTTGATTTTCCTCGCTTCAATGGTACTGATCCAACTGGATGGATATACCGAGAAGAACAATATTTCAGTCTGCATACTACTTTTGATGTCCAGAAATTTCCACTTGCATCCTTTCATTTGGAACAGGAAGCCCTTCAATGGTACCATTGGTACATCAAAGCTCATCCCGAGCCAAACTGGACAGATTTTTGCCAACTCCTTTTGTCACGATTTGGTCCTAGTTCTTTTGACGACTTCACAGGAGCACTCACTAAACTTCACCAAACTGGCACAGTGAGAGAGTATCATACAGAATTTGAGAAACTAGCCAATCACACAGAAGGATTGTCCAATGAATTCTACAAGAGTTATTTTATCAGTGGTCTCAAGGATGAAATCCGCTCAGAGGTCAAAATGTTCTGTCCCAACACAATTATGGAAGTCCTAGGGTTGGATAAGTTGGCAGAGGACAAGATCGCAGCTCCACAACGCTCCAAACCCACCTTTGTTCCCTTCAGAAATATGGGTTCCCAACGACCTCCCATCACGCCTGCTCCTCGAACAACTCATATCAAGCATTTGTCTAAAACAGAGATGGAGGCACGCCGAGAAAAAGGGCTTTGTTATAATTGTGATGAGAAATTCACTCGGGGACATAGATGTGTTCAACAAAAGCTCTATCTTTTGGATGTGGATTCTCCGCCTGCCTCAGAACTTGGTGAAGAAGCTCCAGATACAGTAGATGTTCAGGTCGACATTCAGCACCCGCCTGTTGACACCCCATCTCAAGACGACCCACCCGAGATCTCTCTCCATGCTCTAACTGGCGTCACCACCCCACAAACAATGCGGGTCAGGAGATACTTCAAGAAGATCCCTCTTACCATACTCATTGATTCTGGTAGCACTCATAACTTCATTGACCCTCGGATTGCCAAACAGGGTGATTGTTTTGTCCATCCTTGTTCCAACTTTGAAGTCATGGTTGCTAATGGGGGAACCTTACCTTGCAAGGGGAAGTGTCATAATGTGTGTATCTCTATGGAAGATTATAACCTGTGCTCTAACATGTTTTCCTTGTCCTTAAGTGGATGTGATGTAGTTTTGGGTGTTCAATGGTTACACACACTTGGCCCCATCTTATGGGATTTTGCTGAACTTTGGATGCAGTTTTCAGTCAATGGGACACAACACAAATTTATGGGCTTACAACCAGGGTCTCTCCGCATCATCAGTTCACATCGCCTGGAAAAGATCCTTAAGAAGAATTCAAATGGTGTCATTGCTCATCTCCATTCCCTTCAGATGCACCCACCAATGGTCTCCACTACTTCCTTGGATAGATATGCAGGTGTCTTTGTTGCACTAGTGGGATTTCCGCCTTCACGAGACCTTTCCGGTAAGCATTTAGCCGCATCTACATCTCAGCGGGACATGATGGCTATTTTGCATGCAGTACAAAAGTGGCAGCCATCCCTATTGGGGAATTATTTCTGCATCAAGACTGATCTCCAGAGTCTGGAAACTTTCCTGGAACAACGGGTCTCCTCCCTAGCACACCTGAAATGGGTTATCCAACTCATGGGTTATGACTATGTGACCACTTACCAGAAGGGTAAGGACAATATGGTGGAAGATGCTCCTCCTCACACATTTGATGACCCAGTTTCTCTTACAGCTATTTCTCTACTTGTTCCAAATTGGTTGCAATCTGTTCAATGGGGCTATCGCTTCTATGAACTCCATGCTTCTTCATCAGTAGGGCACTCTGGGTTCCTCAAAACGAATGAACAGGAACAATGTAACTTCTTTTGGCAGGGACTCAAAATTACAATTCAACGGATGGTGGTTGACTGTGATACTTTCCAGGCCAACAAGGGTGAAACGACCCTCCTTTCGGGACTACTCGAACCCTTGCCCATCCCTCCACAGATTCGGACAACTATTTCTATGGATTTCCTAGAAGCGCCCCAATGGTATAGTACCACATCTAAAAGGACACCATATGAAGCAGTCTCTGGACAGGCACCACTAGTTCTTCTTCCATGCACCTTCAGCATCTCCCCAGTTCAGGCAATTGACTCAATTCTTCGAAACCGTGATCAGCTTCTTCTCATTCTGCAGGACAATCTTCACATGGCAAGAATTCGAATGAAACAACAAGCCGATCAACACCGTTCTGAGCACACTTTTCACATCGTTGATATGGTTCTTCTTCGTCTATTGCCTTCCACGCAATCCTCCCTGAAACTCCAAAGGCACCAGTGGCTCGGAATGCAACCCGAGGATGCTACAGGGGACCCACTCCTTCAGATTCTTCATCAATTTCCACATCTAAAGCTTTGAGGACAAAGCTTTTTCTAAGGGAGAGGGGATGTTAGGAACCCATGTCTTTACTTTGTTAGTATATTGTTGTTGGACGCGTATGATTTGTAAGTCGTCCAGTAGTATTTGTTGATCGATAGTTTGTGTTATTGTTGTTGGCGCATATGCTTTGTAAGTCGCCCATATTTTTGTTGATCCATAATTTGTATTGGCCCATGTTTTTGACTCATAGTATTGGTGCCTAGACTTAGCCCATGGTTTGTATTAGCCCATGTTTTGTATTGTTGATGTATATGTAACTTCGGAATGTATTTCACATATATGTATATTGTATTCCTATAGAGATGGTATTATTCCTCTATAAGGAAGTGTCGTCATTTATATTGTAAATGTCGTAACTTATACTTGATGGGTTATTAGACCACCTTGTTGGGGTCGGCCCTGTATAAGTCATGTGGGTCAAAGGGTTATTAGACCACCCTATTGGGGGGTCGGCCATGTGGGTCTAAGGGTTATTAGACCACCCTATTGGGGGTCGGCCCAGTCAGCATTATGTTATGTGGTTAAGTTCGAGCCTACATGAGTTAGGTAAAAAGGCAAGTCAGGTCAAGTATAAATAGAGTGCGGGAGGCACTCTATTTGCTCACTCACTTCTCACACATGCACTCAAGGAGGAGTGGCGCACTTATGGAGGAGGAGGATCTGCTGCTAGGTTATGGCTATCTCTCTTGGTTGGTTGTATCATTGCTCTATCTATCTCTGAGGAAGTTATTGGGGTTTTTCACCTTTATGGTTTTCCCCAAGTAAATCTTTGTGTCTCTTGTGTGCTTGCATTATTGTCTCCATGATTGATATGCTGTAGATATGCTGTACATGTTGTTCTCTCAGTTAAGATCCTAGATCATATTGAAGTAAATTCTGAAAATTTAACATGGTATCAGAGCTAGCCTGAAAGAAGGCATGATATGGCATGTATGACACTTGTTGCACTTACGATGCTAGGGCTTGATATAGCAAAAACCAGTCATCGTAGAACTTTCGCTATAAATCCGTTTTGGCGAAGTTTTCGGATCTGAAATTGTTACAGGCCGAAGCTAAGATCTCCAGATATCTTGTGTACAAAGGAAAACCTCTAATTCGTTGTACTTTGTGATTTATGATCTGTACAATATAGCGTTTCTGCCTCTTCCAGATCTGAGTCAAAATCAGGTGACCTTGGGAAAAAGGTCATATCTTGGGATAGGAAGCTCCAAATGAAATTTCGTAAAACGTGACAGGTAGTACACAGTCTGTACTATCTCAGAAAACTTTTTCAGAGGCCTAAGTTGAACCAGTGACACGTGGCATGCCGTACAAGTTCGCTCTCCTGTATTATCCCATAAACAGGTCACGTTGCGACATTTGGCATAACGCTCTCTCAGAGAGTCCAATTGAGGTCGGACCTGTCAGGATGGAAAGGTAACAAGCCAAGCTATCTCAGAAAAATTTTTCAGAGGCCGAAGTTAAAACAGTGACACGTGGCACGCCGTACAAGTTCGCTCTCCTGTTTTATCCCAAAACAGGTCACGTTGCGACATTTGGCATATCTCTCTCTCAGAGAATCCAATTGAGGTCAGACCTGTCAGGATGGAAAGATAACAGGTCAGGCTATCTCAGGAAACTTTTTTTAGACCTTGTGGATCAAAAAATTCGGAGTTACACCAGAAACAATCAGGTACATATTTCTGTCAAAACAGAATTATTTTTTGGTACCTTCATTCATGGCTTCCGGAATTTAGGGATTTGAAGAAAGTTGGAATTTTTGTAATCGGAGACCACGGCTGGATGCTACTCATCAAAATAGAAATTTAGAGACCAAGATCAGAATTTTTGTTTGGGAAGAAGGTCGGGCTTGATTAGACCCTAGTTCGGGACTTTGATCAGAAAAGTGGAAAATTAGGGCTTCTGTAAAAATGAGAATTTTTGAAATCTGTGACCACGGCTGGAAGCTCCTCAGAAAAATAGAAGCTTAGAGCTTTGGATCAAACATTTTGATTGGGAAGAAGAGTGAGCTTCATCAAACCTCAGTTCAGGGTCACGTCCAGTGAATCCAGAAGTTTCAAAAGCAAAATTGAGGAGTGAAACTTTGCAGTTTTCAAATTCTGAATATACCAACTTGATCAGCTCATCAAGGCACATATTTCTATCCTGTCAGAAGTTTGAAATTCAAAGTTTGAATTTTTGGGGTTTCTCTGACAATCCCATATCCAGCTCAAGGTCCAGTTCTTGCAAATCAAGTGGATTGGGTTAATCCTAGAAGAAGATGGATTGATCACCTGCATAAGTGAAGAAGTTCCTGTCTCAGAGGGAGATGAGGATAAGGCCTTACATAAGAAGATTACAAGCGATCTCGACAGGTATGACTCATCGAGGTATGTTTCGATATTTGTCCATGATTAAGTTTATGGTATGTTTGTCTTCATGTTATTACGGTTAGTACAATTTTGATTTGTTATATTACCTTAACAAAATTATGAATGCATGATAGAAGATATTCATTGGTTAGGGTGTTGACACTTATGATTGTACTAATGCATTATGGTGTTGTATGAGGTTTATGTTGCCTACTAACATGAAAGGTACACCAAGAAAGACAAATCATGTTCCAGTTCAAGAACATATGATCATGATGACATGAGGATAAAGATTCATCCATTGTCATGGATCTCATAGAAGATTCATTTACGAGGTATGTATAACTTGGTTTTGTAATGGTTAACATATGAGACATGCAAGTTACTAGCACAAGTCACTGAAGAGAACCAGAAGACATTATGCGGGTATGTTAGACATAAACTAGCTAGCATGCTAATCCAGGTATGTTTTTCCTATATCAAGCTAGAATCCTACCTTGGTTTAGGATCTTATACTGTTGTGTTGTTGATAATGATTATTCATGAAGTCATAGGTTTGAATAATTCTGATTGTATGCATTTTATGTTTCTTACTATAATTGATGATATGACTAACCAGAAGAATCATGATGGTATAGGTTTGAATAATCACAGGTTTTATGCATTTTATATCTCTTATCTTGATTGATGATTCAACTAACCTGAAGAGTCATAGGTTTGAGTAATTACAGGTTTAGACATGTTATGTTTCTTATGATTTGACTAACCATAAGAATCCTTGAATGCTAATGCTTATTATTTCTGTTTGAAATGATCATGACTATACATGCTTGAGATTATTGTGTTTTAATAGTATGGCTAATGAATGTATGATTTTATATAAGATCACAAGGATAACACATTCATGATACTAATAAGCATGCATAGGGACCAAGGATGAATATGAGATTCAAGAACAGGTAATCCAGGAAGCAAAGATCAAGAGGGAGTACACTCCAGTGGTTTATGCAAGGATGCAGATATTCAGAGGGAGTTGACCATCTCTCTACATCCCACAACAGAAAGGTGTAGAAGAAGCTACTTCAGATTAGGACTCCAGCAGCTCCTGCAAGGAAGCGAAGACTCAGAGGGAGTCCACCCAACGAACAAACAAAGATAAGTATTTGAATTGTCATTTCTTAAATAATACTGTTCAATAATGTATATACTGATGTTCCTATAATTAGGTTGTGTATTATGCATATTAGAATAATTGCATTGATGAACAGTATACTCCTAATATGCATGGGTAAGTGGCCTATGGCACTGTACAACATTCCATTGCTACTTATCTAGAATGAAACCTCTTTGCTGACATGTTGGGAGTTGTGCACACTCTTAACAATGTTCTGGTAGAGATTGGAAGGCATCTAGAAAGTTACGGAATATGGATAAATGTTGTATTGAAGCATTGGCTATGATAATTGCATGACTGTATGGCATATTTCTTTATGTGTAAGAATTTGTTCTGAAAACTATGAGATGTTTTCTAATCATACAATTTAACTTGTTGTGTAGGAAAGATCGTATGCCATCTCCTACAAAAGAAGAACTACAACATTTGTTCCAGCAACAAAGATATCTATTGAAGATATTGAAGATATTGAAGTTCCCAGGATCTGGGATGAAGAAATGAAATGCCATGATCCGTCGATCATGAAGAATGATGTTTGGGATGTAGTCCCAAGACTTGAAGGGAAGTTTGTTATGACTTCCATATGGAACTATCAGATCAAGCATGTTGCAGATGGCAGCATTGAGAAATACAAAAGTGATGAAATAGAAGATGCACTAGATGGATTTCAAGACAGCATGGTGTAGTCATATATGTGTGCAGAACTTGATATGGTAGGATAGACAGCTTTCTATCCTGCTTGGGCTTTACCAAGAATAAAGCGGATTCCAACCTTTTCTACAAGGTTGAAGAAGGCAATCCAGCGATACTACTATTTGGATGACCTGTTTGTATCAGGTGAGGATAGATTGATTGCCGACACGCAGCGGAAGCTTGCTACCGAGTTCGAGTTGAGAACTTGGGGATGATGCACGATTTGTTTTTGGCATGGAGGTGTGGCAGAGTGCAGATGGAATCTTCCTTGGACAAGGGAAGTATGTAGTAGAGATCTTGAAGAGGTTCGGGATGATGGACTGCAAGGATATGGCCACACCTATGGCATCGAATCTGAAGCTTCTATGTGATGCTTCATCTGAGCCGGTTGATGTCACTTTGTATTGTCAGATGATTGGGTCCTTGATGTACCTGCCGAACACGAGACCAGACATTTGCTTTGCTGTGAACACATTGAGCCAGTTCCTGGCGGATCTGAGGAGTGTTCACCTGGTTGCTGTAAAGCATGTTCTGAGGTACCTGAAGGGTACAGTGGATTATGGGCTCAGATATGAGGCAAATCAAAGTTTAACCTGCAGGGTTATGTTGATTCAGATTGGGCTGGCAGTGCTGCAGACAGAAAGAGCACATCTGGGTGTTGCTTCAGTATGGGATCAGGTGTGATCTCTTGGTTTAGCAGGAAGCAGTCCTGTGTAGCACTGAGTACAGCTGAGGCAGAGTATATTGCAGCCTGTTCAGCTAGTTGTGAGGCAGTATGGCTACGGAAGCTACTGTCTGAGTTATTTGATCTCCCACTGGAAGCTACTGGTATCTTCTGTGATAACCAGAGTTGTGTGAAGCTGTCCGAGAACCCAGTGTTTCATGACAGGTCGAAACACATAGAGATCAAATATCACTATATCAGGGATATGGTGCAGAGAGGAGCTGTGAAGCTCCTGTATGTTGCGACGGACGAGCAGATTGCAGATGTGCTGACGAAGCCACTAGCCAGGTGAAGTTCGAGTACTTCAGAGAGAGGCTTGGCGTGCTTCAGATCGAGGATACTTCGAGGAAGAAGTGATGGACACATTTGCTGAAGCCATTCCAAGCATGTTGGAAGGAGGATCCTTCACATGACTGTGGATGTAAGCGCTGGATGATGAGCATCAGGATGATGTTCTGGTTTCTGCTTGATATGATCAGTTGGATCATTTATGTATGTATGCATCATGTTGGATGCTAGATATGATCAATTGGATCATGTGTACGTATTTTGTATATGCATCATGTTGGATGCTTGGACCATGTATCTGTATATGTATCAGGTGGATACATTGTATGATCAGGTGGATCATGTATGGTGATATGTATCATGTATTTGTATTTGTATCAGGTGGATACATTGATGATCAGGAGGATCATGTATGATGATATGTATCAGGCAGATACTTGGTATGCATCAGGTAGATGCATTGATGATCAGGAGGATCATATATGATGATATGTATCATGTATTTGTATCAGGTGGATACATTGATGATCAGGAGGGTCATGTATGATGATATGTATCAGGTAGATACTTGGGTATGCATCAGGTAGATGCATTGATGATCAGGAGGATCATGTATGATGATATGTATCATGTATTTGTATCAGGTGGATACATTGGTGATCAGGAGGGTCATGTATGATGATATGTATCAGGTAGATACTTGGTATGCATCAGGTAGATGCATTGATGATCAGGAGGATCATGTATGATGATATGTATCATGTATTTGTATCAGGTGGATACATTGATGATCAGGAGGATCATGTATGATGATATGTATCAGGTAGATACTTGGTATGCATCAGGTAGATGCATTGATGATCAGGTGGATCATGCAGCAGGATGTTGCAGTGATGATCAGGATGATCATAGATGACGAGCTTCAGGATGTTGCTCCAGATGACATGCAGCAGGATGTTGCAGTGATGATGAGGATGATCATAGATGACGAGCTTCAGGATGTTTCTCCAGATGACATGCAGCAGGATGTTGCAGTGATGATCAGGATGATCATAGATGACGAGCTTTAGGATGTTGCTCCAGATGACATGCAGCAGGACGTTGCAGTGATGATGATCAGGATGATCATGGATACATCAGGATGATGTATGGTGAGGATCAGGTTGTGCAGATGAGCATGTAATTCGTTGCCCTGGGAGATTTGCAGATGGTCTTGCGAGGTTTTGCCTATGGCATGTAATTCGTTGCCCTGGGACATCTGGAAAATGCTCTTTCGAGGTTTTTCTCTGGGAGGACATGTAATTCGTTGCCCTGGGAGATCTGCAGATAGTCTTTCGAGGTTTTGCCTATGGCATATAATAGCGCCCTGGGATATCTGGCAGATGCTCTTGCGAGGTTTTGTCCTATGGCATGTAATTCGTTTCCCTGGGAGATCCGATAGGTTGGGATGTGTGCCCGTAATCAGTCCTGGGATGCTCTTGCGAGGTTTTGCCATGACCACATGTAATTCGTTGCCCTGGGAGATCCTATAGGTAGAGCTGTGTGCTCGTAACAGCCTGGGATGCTCTTGCGAGGTTTTGTGGTGAGGTCACATGTAAATCGTTGCCCTGGGAGATCCTATAGGTAGAGCTGTGTGCTCGTAACAGCCTGGGATGCTCTTGCGAGGTTTTGTGACGCACGTAAAAGTCCTGAGGATTCCACAGTATGGCCAGTGATGACGAAGACCTGTAGGTGGTGGGCCTACATCCAGTATGAAAAAGGACTGGCTCTGTAGAACTTCCTATGACGAGTAGATTCAGAGATTGATTGAGATAGCAGCAGCAGTGATGATGATGATGACTCGATGATGATTATCCAGTGACGATGATCCAGAGAAGATGACTTGTGCTAGAAGAACTATGCTGAGAAATACCTTCCTAGTTAAGAGGGAGTGTTGATGTATATGTAACTTCGGAATGTATTTCACATATATGTATATTGTATTCCTATAGAGATGGTATTATTCCTCTATAAGGAAGTGTCGTCATTTATATTGTAAATGTCGTAACTTATACTTGATGGGTTATTAGACCACCTTGTTGGGGTCGGCCCTGTATAAGTCATGTGGGTCAAAGGGTTATTAGACCACCCTATTGGGGGGTCGGCCATGTGGGTCTAAGGGTTATTAGACCACCCTATTGGGGGTCGGCCCAGTCAGCATTATGTTATGTGGTTAAGTTCGAGCCTACATGAGTTAGGTAAAAAGGCAAGTCAAGTCAAGTATAAATAGAGTGCGGGAGGCACTCTATTTGCTCACTCACTTCTCACACATGCACTCAAGGAGGAGTGGCGCACTTATGGAGGAGGAGGATCTGCTGCTAGGTTATGGCTATCTCTCTTGGTTGGTTGTATCATTGCTCTATCTATCTCTGAGGAAGTTAATGGGGTTTTTCACCTTTATGGTTTTCCCCAAGTAAATCTTTGTGTCTCTTGTGTGCTTGCATTATTGTCTCCATGATTGATATGCTGTAGATATGCTGTACATGTTGTTCTCTCAGTTAAGATCCTAGATCAGATTGAAGTAAATTCTGAAAATTTAACATGTATTGACACATAGTATTGACCCATGGTATTGGTGCCTAGACTTAGTATATAAGTATGTGTCGAGGCCTATGAAGGCACCGTGAAGTTAATTGTATTGAGCTTGCTCAAAGGAGGTTGCCCCCTCGAAGTGGCCTGTGATCAATATAAAAGTGATTCTGAGTTCTATTATTTATGATATCTCATGTATTTTCATTAATTAATTATTGTAGGTTCTTCACAATTTATTTGATGTCTGAGTTATGATTTATAGCCATGCGATTGTTTATTCATGCATGATTAACCCTAGAAGCACTAATATAACCCTACAAACATAATCTATCCCTAGAAATCCTAGAAAGCTAAACTAACCCTAGAAACACTAATCTAACCCTTAGAAACTAATCTAGAATCCTAGAAACCTAATCTAGCCCTTGAATCCGTGAACCACCACACGTACCCTCAATATTGGGGTATTTGGTTCTTCATTGCCTTCATCCACATAATAATGGATAATTTCATTGTTGTTCAAATATGTTGGAAACGAGGGCATGTTAAGGCTTTTTCCATTAGCGTTAGTAACAAAATTCATATTCATATTCATCATGGCTTATGATAACCATTCATGCTAGGGTTTTTGGGTTTGCAATGACATTTGTTCATTGAGGCTTCTTGCCACTTGACAACCTTCAATCATATTCAATTCAATAGTGTCATTTTGAATTGGTTCTAGGGAATATGTATGTGGTTCATGTGATGCAACAACTTCCATATTGTCTTGAGCTACTTTATCATCTAATTGAGTAGCACTAACATGTTCATCATTGTCACCTAATGGTTGGAAATGTCCTTGTGGGAGGCTTTAGACCTAACTCACCCATGTTAATGCTTGATTTTTTGGAGGTCCCTCATCACCATCTCCATCATCATCACCATCTTCATCATCATCATCATCATCATCATCTTCATCACCATCGCCATCATCATCAACGCCTTCATCATCATCACCATCTTCATCATTGTTGTCATATGTAGGTCCCTCATCACCGTGTCCATCATGATCACCATCTTCATCATATTCACCATCATCTGCATCACCATCACCATCATCATCAACACCTTCATCATCATCACCATCTTCATCATCATCACCATCACCATCACCATCAACTTCACCACCATCACAATCATCATCAATGTCACCATCTTCATCATCATCACCATCTCCATCTTTTGGATGCAAGATGGAACCATCACCATCTTCATCATCACCATCACCATCACCATCAACTTCACCACCATCGCCATCATCATCAACGTCACCATATTCATCATCATCACCATCTTCATCATCATCACCATCTCCATCTTTTGGATGTGATATGGAACCATCACCATTACCATCACCATCACCATCACCATCAACTTCACCATCTTCATCATCATAATCATCTTCATCATCATCACCATCTCTAAGTTCCTCATCAACATCTCCATCATCATCATCACCATATTCATCATCATCATCATCATCTTCATCACCATCACCATCAACGTCATCATCATCATCATCATCACCACAAGTGCCCGGTGGATGATTTTCCAAATTTGACCCCAATGTGCAAAAATTGCACACTCCCTTACTGAGCAAAAACCTAGTTTCCAAGATGGACCTACATAGTGACACCTGGGCCACAGGACCAGAGGAGAGGGGAACCCCTAGCACTATCCGGACATCCCAAATCCAACGGAGTCGACGGTTCGTCGATCCGAGCCACGGTCTTCATTCTATGGATCGTTCTGTCTCGCATCCAAAAGGCCTTCAGGGACACCTGCTAGATACTTGCCGAGGGCATAGAAGTTCAACCATGCAACAAAACCAGGTTCCAGGGAGTCATGCAAGTGTTTCTAGGTAGGTTCCGCCTACGAATGCTAGCCACAAGTGCCTGGTGGATGATTTTCCAAAATTGACCCCCGTGTGCAAAAATTGCACACTCCCTCACTAAGCAAAACCCTAGTTTCCAAGATGGACGTACAAGATGACACCAGGGCCACCAGACCGGAGGAGAGGGGCACCCCTTTCACTATCCCGGCATCCTTAATCCAATGGAGTCGACAATTTGTCAATCTGAGCCATGGTCTTCATTCTATGGCTCGTTCCATCTCGCATCCAAAAGGCCTTCAGGGACACCTGCTGGATACCTGCCGGGGGCATAGAAATCCAACCGTGCAACAAAACCGGGTTCCGAGGAGTCATGCAAGTGTGTCTAGGTAGGTTCCAGTTGGGAACACTAGCCACAAGTGCCTGGTGGATGATTTTCCAAAGTTGACCCCAATGTGCAAAAATTGCACACTCCCTTGCTAAGCAAAACCCTAGTTTCCAAGATGGACCTACAAGGTCACACCTGGGCCATGGGACCAGAGGAGAGGGGCACCCCTAGCACTATTTGGATGTCCTGAATCCAACGGATTCGACAGTTTGTCGATCCGAGACACGGTCTTCATTCTATGGCTCGTTCTGTCTCACATCCAAAAGGCCTTTAAGGACACCTGATGGATACCTGCTGGGGGCTTAGAACTCCAACCGTGCAACAAAACTGGGTTCCGAGGAGTCATGCAAGTGTGTCTAGGTAGGTTTCAGCTGGGAACGCTAGCCACAAGTTCCCGGTGGATGATTTTCCAAAGTTGACCCCAGTGTGCAAAAATTACACACTCCCTTACTGAGCAAAACCCTAGTTTCCAAGATGGACCTACAAGGTGACACTCGGGCCATAGGACCAGAGGAGAGGGGCATCCCTAGCACTATCCAGATGTCCTGAATCCAACGGAGTCGACGGTTCATCAATCTGAGCCACGATCTTCATTCTATGGCTCATTCAGTCTCGCATCCAAAAAACCTTCAAGGACACCTGCTGGATACCTACCGGGGGCATAGAACTCCAACCGTGCAACAAAACCGGGTTCCAGGGAGTCATGCAAGTGTGTCTAGGTAGGTTCCGGCTGGGAACACTAGCCACAAGTTCCCGGTGGGTGATTTTCCAAAGTTGAACCCCGTGTGCAAAAATTGCAGACTCCCTCACTAAGCAAAACCCTAGTTTCCAAGATGGACGTACAAGATGACATCGGGGCCATTGGATTGGAGGAGAGGGGCACCCCTAGCACTATCTCGGCGTCCTGAATCCAATGGAGTCGATGGTTTGTCGATCCGAACCAAATTCTTCATTCTATGGCTCGTTCCATCTCGCATCGAAAAGGCCTTCAAGGACACCTGCTGGATACATGCCGGGGGCATAGAACTCCAACCGTGCAACAAAACTGGGTTCCGGGTAGTCCTGCAAGTGTGTCTAGGAAGTTCCAGCTGGAACATATCGATCTTAATAGGATTTATACAATCTCTGTTTTACAAGAAACTAACCTTAGAACTTCTCGTAGCAATGACAATGAATCCTTCATTTTGCATTTGTTAGCGGAAGAAGATCAATTTTTGACAAAACAATGTAGTTATTACATGTGGAGGCAGCGGTTTCCCGTGGAAAACGAGTGTAAGGTTGAGCAGAGGAAATATGTTGGGAAATGGGCTATTACATTAGCTTTTCCGATGGGCGAGCGACTTATAGAAGGAAATATGGTGACTGTAGGTATCTATGCTTTTCTTTCGACGGAAATTGTAACAGGATTTCCATTTACAATACAAGCGGATCTTTTACTGGTTTCATCAAGAGAAAGTATCATTTTCAATAACAAGTGGAACCAGGGAATCCTTCAGTGTGTTCCATTAGCCTTTTGTTCAGCATTTCGTGCTTTGATAAGTGGCAATTCACCTCTATCATCGAAAACTTGGGTCGATAGGTACCCTCCCTTTCATATTCTTTGTTATCCACAGCTAACACAAGTCAGAGATGCCATTCAGACGCAATTGAAAGCTAAGGAAGTGGTTTTATGTGACGTCAGCTTTGGGAATAAACGTTTATGTAAACCAACAGAAGCTCGGACAATACTCCCTGCTTTTAAACGCATTCCGGAGAAAGCAAGAGGACAAGTTCATCAAAGCAACTTCATTCATCTATATTCTCGTAATGTACACATTGTCCATCCTTATCTTGATAAACAAGAGTTTTATAATAGCTTGAATTTTTTGTGCGTGGTTATCTCCCTGTATTCGGTTGTCTCATTAGTTGACAAGCTTGCCTGAATCTACCTAGAAGGCAATTATAAATTTAGATACTCGAGAATGCCTGAATATACCCATAAGGAAATTATAAATTTAGATCCTCGAGAATGTGAGAAACTGTATGAGTGGTTGAATCAATATCCTAAAATTACAAAGCTTTATATCTCAAAGTTTGCTGAGCGGCTCCTGGATGTAGTATCAGACTCAACGGACAGTAAACTTGTTATCACCACTAGAATGGCCCCGGGGTGCTAGACTAGAATGCCCGTAGCAGGAAAACCATGGCTCAGTTCCCAAATTCGTTGATTTCGGTGGGTCTGGGACGCTGGGTTTCAACTAGGGGACACCCACAACATCCCTTGAAGAACCGGAAGCAGTGCCAATGGGCCATCTCCGGAGCTAGGGTTTTGCTCAGTGATGGCCATTCCAAATTCGCTAAAGGGGTGCATTTCTCGTCCGGAGGCCCCTGGGCATGTGTGGCCACTGTGGAAAGGTCGATAATGGCCACGTGCACCTGTGGAAGCCGACGAAATCCAATTCCGCCCGTCGGTTTGGGTTATGTGGCCCCAGAGCAAATCCCCAAAGTGTCCCTGAATGGCCCCAGGGTGCTCGACTAGAATGCCCATAGCAATCCAACCGTGGCTCGGTTCCCGAATCTGTCGATTCTGGTGGGTCTTGGAAGTTAGGTTTCAGCTAGGGGACCCCCCACAATGTGCCTTGAAGACCCAGAAGCGGTGCCAATGGGGCATCTCTGGAGCTAGGGTTTTGCTCAGTGATGGCCATTCCAAATTCGCTAAAGGGGTGCATTTCTCGTCTGGAGGCCTCCAGGCGTGTGTGGCCACCGTGGATAGGTCCATAATGGCCACATGGACCTGTGGGAGCTGATAGAATCCAATTCCGCACGCCGGTTTGGGTTCCATGGCCATGGAGCAAATCCCCAAAGTGTCCTTGAATGGCCCTGGGGTGCCTGACTAGAATGCCCGTAGCACCCGAACCGTGGCTCGGTTCATGAATCCGTCGATTCTGGTGGGTCCAAGACACCAGGTTTCAGCTAGGGTACCCCCCACAGCATGCCTTGAAGACCCAGAAGTGGTGCCAATGGGCCATCTTCGGAGCTAGGGTTTTTCTCAATGATGGCCATTCAGGGACACTTTGAGGATTTGCTCTGGGGCCATGGAACCCAGATCGGCGAGCGTAATTGGATTTCGTCGGCTCCCACAGGTCCACGTGGCCATTGTGGACCTATCCACTGTGGCCACGCACGCCCAGGGGCCTCCGAACGAGAAATGCACCCCTTTAGCAAATTTGGAATGGCCATCACTGAGCAAAACCCTAGCTCCGGAGATGGCCCGTTGGCACCGCTTCTGGGTCTTCAAGGCACGCTATGGGGGGTCCCCTAGCTAAAACTTGGTGTCTCGGACCCACCAGAATTGACGGATTCAGAAACTGAGCCACGATTGGGCTGCTACAGGAATTCTAGTCGGGCACCCCAGGGCCATTCAGGGACACTTTGGGGATTTGCTCTGGGGCCACAAAACCCAAACCGACAAGCATAATTGAATTCCGTTGGCTCACACAAGTCACATGGCCATTTTCGACGTGTCCATAGTGGCCACGCACGCTAGGGAGCCTCCGGACGAGAAATGCACTCCTTTAGCGAATTTGGAATCGCCATCATTGAGCAAAACCCTAGCTCTGTAGATGGCCCATTGGCACCACTTCCAGGTCATCAAGGGACGTTGTGGGGGGTCCCCTAGCTAAAACCCAACATCCCAGACCCACCGGAATCAACTGATTCAGGAGCCGAGCCATGGTTTGGCTGCTACGAGCATTCTAGTCGGGCACCCCGGGGCCATTCAAGGACACTTTGGGGATTTGCTCCAGGGACACGGAACCGAAACTGGCGAGCGGAATTGGATTCCATCGGCTCCCACAGGTCCACGTGGCCAATGTGAACCTATCCACGGTGGCCACGCAAACCTAGGGGCCTTCGAACAAGAAATGCACCCCTTTAACGAATTTGGAATGGCCATCACTGAGCAAAACCCTAGCTTCGGAGATGGCCCATTGGCACCGCTTCCGGCTCTTCAAGGGATGCTGTGGGGGGTCCCCTAGATGAAACCCGTAGTCCCAGACCCACTGGAATTAATGGATTCGGGAACCAAGCCACGGTCTGGCTACTACGGACATTCTAGACGGGCACCCCAGGGCCATTTAGGGACACTTTGGGGATTTGCTCCGGGGCCACGGAACCCAAACCGGTGAGCGGAATTGGATTATGTTGGCTCCCACAAGTCCATGTGGCCATTTTGGACCTGTCCACAGTGGCTACACACACCTGGGGGCCTCTGGACGAGAAATGGACCCCTTTAGCGAATTTGGAATGGCTATCACTGAGCAAAACCCTAGCTCCAAAGATGGCCCATTGGCACCACTTTCGGGTCTTCAAGGGACGCTGTGGGGGTCCCATAACTAAAACTCGGTGCCCCGAACCCACCGGAATCAACAGATTCGGGAACCGAGCCACGGTTTGGCTTTTACAGGCATTCTAGTTGGGCACCTCGGGGCCATTCAGGGACACTTTGGGGATTTGCTCCGGGGCCACGGAACCCAAACCGGTGAGTGGAATTGGATTCCGTCGGCTCCCACAGGTCCACGTGGCCATTGTGGACCTGTCCACGGTGGCCACGCACACCCGGGGGCCTCCGGACGAGAAATGCACCCCTTTAATGAATTTGGATGACCTTCACATTGGGGTCAAATTTGAAAAATCGTCGACTGGGCATGTATATCTAGTGTTCCCAGCCGGAACCTACCTAGACACACTTCCAGGACTCTCCGGAACCCGATTTTGTTGCACGGTTGGAGTTCTATGCCCCTAACAGGTATCCAGCAAGTGTCCTTGAAGTCCTTTTGGATGCGAGACGGAACGAGCCATAGAATGAATACCATGGCTCAGATCGACAAACCGTCGACTTTGTTGGATTCAAGACGTCGGGATAGTGCTAGGGGATACCCTCTCCTCTGGTCTGGTGGCCCCAGAGTCATCTTGTATGTCCATCTTGGAAACTAGGGTTTTGCTCAGTGAGGGAGTGTGCAATTTTTGCACATGGAGGTGAACTTTGGAAAATCATCCACAGGGCACTTGTGGCTAGCGTTCCCATCCGGAACCTACCTAGACACACTTTCATGACTCCCCGGAACCTAGTTTTGTTGCACGGTTGGAGTTCTATGCCCCCGGTAGGTATCCAGTGGGTGTCCCTGAAGGCCTTTTGGATGTGAGACGGAACGAGCCATAGAATGAAGACCGTGGCTCGTATCGACAAACCATTGACTCCGTTGGATTCAGGACACCGGGATAGTGCTAGAGGTGCCCCTCTCCTCTGGTCCGGTGGCCCTAGTGTCATCTTGTACGTCCATCTTGGAAACTAGGGTTTTGCTCAGTGAGGGAGTGTGCAATTTTTGCACACGGGGGTCAAATTTGCAAAATCGTCGATTGGGTAGGTATGGCTAGTGTTCCTAGCCAAAACCTACATAGACACACTTCCAAGAATCTCCGGAACCCAGTTTTGTTGCACGGTTGGAGTTCTATGCCCCCGGCAGGTATCCAACAGGTGTCCCTAAAGGCCTTTTGGATGCGAGACGGAACGAGCCATAGAATGAAGACTGCGGCTCGGATCAACAAACCGTTGAATCCATTGGATTTAGGATGCCAGGATAGTGCTAGGGGTTCCCCTCTCCTCTGGTCAGGTGGCCCCGGTGTCATCTTGTACGTTCATCTTGGAAACTAGGGTTTTGCTCAGCGAGGGAGTGTGCATTTTTTGCATACGGGGGTCAACTTTGGAAAATCATCCACCGGGCACTTGTGCCTAGCGTTCCTAGCCGGAACCTACCTAGAGACACTTGCATGAATCCCCAGAACTTGGTTTTGTTGCATGGTTGGAGTTCTATGCCCTGCGCAGGTATCCAGCAGGTGTCCCTGAAGGCCTTTTGGATGCAAGACGGAACAAGCCATAGAATGAAGACCGTGGTTCGAATTGACCAACCGCCGAATCCGTTGGATTCAGGACGCTGGGATAGTGCTACAGGTGCCCCTCTCCTCCGGTCTGGTGGCCCTAGTGTCATCCTGTACGTTCATCTTGGAAACTAGGGTTTTGCTTAGTGAGGGAGTGTGCAATTTTTGCACACGGGGGTCAAATTTGGAAAATCATCCACTGGGAACTTGTGGATAGCGTTCCCAGCCGGAACCTACCTAGACACACTTGCATGACTCCCCGGAACCCGGTTTTGTTGCACAGTTGGAGTTCTATGCCCCCGGCAGGTATCCAGCAGGTGTCCCTGAAGGCCTTTTGGATGCGAGACGGAACGAGCCATAGAATGAAGACCGTGGCTTGGATTGACAAACCGTCAAATCTGTTGGATTCAGGACGCCGGGATAGTACTAGGGGTGCCCCTCTCCTCCGGTCCGGTGGCCCCAGTGTCATCTTGTACGTCCATCTTGGAAACTAGTGTTTTGCTCAGTGAGGGAGTGTGCAATTTTTGCACACGGGGGTCAACTTTGGAAAATCATCCACTGGGAACTTGTGGCTAGCATTCCCATCCTAAACCAACCTAGACACACTTACATGGCTCCTCAGAACCCAATTTTGTTGCACGGTTGGAGTTCTATGCCCTCGGCAGGTATCCAGCAAGTGTCCCGAAAGGCCTTTTGGATGCGAGTCAAAACAAGCTATAGAATGAAGACCGTGGCTCGGATCGACGAACCATCAACTCCGTTGGATTCAGGACGTTCGGATAGTGCTAGGGGTGCCCCTCTCCTCCAATCTTGTGGCCCGAGTGTCACCTTGTAGGTCCATCTTGGAAACTAGGGTTTTGCTCAGTAAGGGAGTGTGTAATTTTTGCACATTGGGGTCAACTTTGGAAAATCATCCTCCGGGCACTTGTGGTGATGATGATGAAGATGTTGATGATGATGGTGATAGTGATGGTGATGAAGATGATGATGATGATGAAGATGGTGATGATGATGATGGAGATGTTGATGAGGAGCCTAGAGATGGTGATGATGATGAAGATGGTGAAGTTGATGGTGATGGTGATGGTGATGATGAAGATGGTGATGGTTCCATCTCGCATCCAAATGATGGAGATGGTGATGATGATGAAGATGGTGACGTTGATGATGATGGTGGTGAAGTTGATGGTGATGGTGATGGTTCCGTCTCGCATCCCAAAAAAGGAGATGGTGATGATGATGAAGATGGTGAAGATGATGAAGATGGTGACGCTAATGATGATGGTGATGGTGGTGAAGTTGATGGTGATGGTGATGGTGATGGTGATGGTTTCGTCTTGCATCGAAAAGATGGAGAGGGTGATGATGATGAAGATGATGATGATGATGAAGATGGTGACGTTGATGATGATGTTGATGGTGGTGAAGTTGATGTTGATGGTGATGGTTATGTTGATGAAGATGGTGATGATGATGAAGGCATTGATGATGATGGCGATGGTGATGAAGATGATGATGAAGATGGTGATGATGATGGACATGGTGATGAGGGACCAACAGATGACAATGATGATGAAGATGGTGATGATGATGAAGATGGTGATGATGATGAAGGCGTTGATGATGATGGCGATGGTGATGAAGATGATGATGATGATGATGATGATGATGATGATGATGATGATGATGGTGGTGATGATGATGGAGATGGTGATGAGGGACTTAGAGATGACCATGATGACGAAGATGGTGATGATGATGATGAAGATGGTGGTGATGATGAAGGCGTTGATGATGATGGTGATGGGGATGAGGAAGATGATGATGATGATGGTGAAGATGGTGATGATGATGGAGATGGTGATGAGGGACCTAGAGATGACAATGATGATGAAGATGGTGATGATGATAAAGATGGTGGTGATGATGAAGGCGTTGATGATGATGGCGATGGTGATAAAGATGATGATGATGATGATGAAGATGGTGATGGTGATGGAGATGGTGATGAGGGACCTACAGATGACAATGATGATGAAGATGGTGATGATGATGATGATGATGATGATGATGATGAAGATGGTGATGATGATGATGATGATGAAGATCGTGATGATGATGATGATGATGATGAAGAAGATGGTGATGATGATGATGATGATGAAGATGGTGATGATGATGGAGATGATGATGGAGATGGTGATGAGGGACCTAGAGATGACCGTGATGATGAATATGGTGATGATGATCAAGATGGTGATGATGATGAAGGCGATGATGATGATGGCGATGGTGATGAAGATGATGATGATGATGATGAAGATGGTGATGAAGATGATGATGATGATGATGAAGATGGTGATGATGATGGAGATGGTGATGAGGGACCTAGAGATGACAATGGTGATCAAGATGGTGATGAGGGACCTAGAGATGACAATGATGATGAAGATGGTGATGATGAAGGCGTTGATGATGATGGCGATGGTGATGAAGATGATGATGATGATGATGATGATGATGATCAAGATGATGATGATGATGATGGAGATGTTGATGATGATGAAGATGATGATGATGTTGATGATGATGAAGATGATGAAGATGATGGAGATTTTGATGAGGAACCTAGAGATGATAATGATGATGAAGATGGTGATGATGATGATAATGGTGATGATGATGAAGACGTTGATGATGATGAAGATGGTGATGTACATTGCATATTAATGGTGTGGCTTGGTCTAAGGTGGTTCTCTCAAATAGCTATTTCATTATGAAAATTTTAACAAGACATGAATTAAATTTAAGATGTAAGTGTATTGTTAAATATAATTTGGTTGGGTGAAGCCAATAACTAACATAATCAACATAATATAAGTTTTTTGGGTTGGGTATATACCTCAAGGTACCCAAAACATGAAATTTTTTTGGGTGGCCGCAAAACCAAGAGAACAAAAAATGTTGAAGAGGACATGTGGGGTGGGAGGTCGGCCTCCAAAAACTCAAGCATTGACATGAGTCATGAGTGAGGTAGGTCTAAAGCAACTTCTTTTGTGGAGTGGTGGTGCATTTCTCGTCTGGAGGCCCCAGGGCATGCGTGGCCACCGTGGAAAGGTTGACAAGGGCCACGTGGACCTGTGGGAGCCGACATAATCCAATTCCACTCGTCGGTTTGGGTTCCGTGGCCCCGGAGCAAATCCCCAAAGTGTCCCTGAATGCCCCCGGGGTGCCCGACTAGAATTCCCGTAACAGCCCAATCGTGGCTTGGTTCCTGAATCTGTCAATTCTAGTGGGTCCGGGACGTCGCGTTTCAGCTAGAGACCCCCCACAGCGTGCCTTGAAGACCCTATAGCGGTGCCAATGGGCCATCTTCGGAGCTAGGGTTTTGCTCAGTGATGGCCATTCCAAATTCGCTAAAGGGGTGCATTTCTCGTCCGGAGGCCCCCGGGCATGCGTGACCACTGTGGACAGGTCCACAATGGCCGCGTGGACCTGTGGGAGCCGACGGAATCCAATTCTGCTTGTCGGATTGGGTTCTGTGGCCACGGAGCAAATCCCCAAAGTGTCCCTGAATGGCCCCGAGGTGCCCGACTAGAATGCCCGTAGCGCCCGAACCGTCGCTCGGTTCGCGAATCTGTCGATTCCGGTGGGTCTGAGACGCCGAGTTTCAGCTAGGGGACCCCCCATAGCATTCCTTGAAGACCTGGAAGTGGTGCCAATGGGCCATCTTCAGAGCTAGGGTTTTGCTCAGTGATGGTCATTTAGGGACACTTTGAGGATTTGCTGCGAGGCCATGGAACCCAAACTGGCAAGAGGAATTGGATTTCGTTGGCTCCCACAAGTCCATGTGGCCATTGTGGACCTATCCACAGTGGCCATGCATGCCCAGGGGCCTCTAGATGAGAAATGCACCCCTTTAGCAAATTTGGAATGGCAATCATTGAGCAAAACCTTAGCTCCGGAGATGGCCCATTGGCATTGCTTCCGGGTCGTCAAGGCACGTTGTGGGGGGTCCCTTAGCTGAATCCCGATGTCCCGGACCCACCTGAATCAACGGATTTGGGAACCGAGCCACGGTTGGGCTGCTACGGGCATTCTAATCGGGCACCTCGGGGCCATTCAGGGACACTTTGGGGATTTGCTCTGGGGCCACAAAACCCAAACCGGCAAGCATAATTGGATTCCATCAGCTCCCACAGGTCCACGTGGCCAATGTCAACCTATCCATAGTTGCCAAGCATGCCTGGGGGCCTCCGGACGAGAAATGTACCCCTTTAGCGAATTTGGAATGGCCATCATTGAAGAAAACCCTAGCTTTCGAGATGTTCCATTGGCACCGCTTCCAGGTCTTCAAGGCACATTGTGGGGGGTCTCCAAGCGGAAACCCGATGTCCTGGACCCACCGGAATCGACGGATTCGAGAACCGAGCCACGGTTTGGCTGCTACGGGCATTCTAGTTGGGCACCCCGGGGGCATTCATGGACACTTTGGGGATTTGCTCCAGGGCCACGGAACCCAAACCGGCGAGCATAATTGGATTCCGTCAGCTCCCATAGGTCCACGTGGCCAATGTGGACCTGTCCATGGTGGCCATGCACACTCGGGGGCCTCCGGACGAGAAATGAACCCCTTTAGCGAATTTGGAATGGCCATCATTGAGCAAAACCCTAGCTTTGGAGATGGCCCATTGGCACCACTTCCGTGTCTTCAAGGGACGTTGTGGGGGGTCCCCTAGCTGAAACCTGGAGTCCCGGACCCACCAGAATCGACAGATTCGGGAACTGAGCCACGGTTTGGCTGCTACAGGCATTCTAGTCGGGCACCCCGGGGCTATTCAGGGACACTTTGGGGATTTGCTCTGGGGCCACGGAACCCAAACCGACGAGCGGAATTGGATTCTGTTAGCTCCCACAGGTCCACGTGGCCATTGTGGACCTGTCCACAGTGGCTACGCACACCCGGGGGCCTCCGGATGAGAAATGCACCCCTTTAGCGAATTTGGAATGGTTGTCACTAATCAAAACCCTAGCTCCGGAGATTGCCCACTGGCACCGCTTCCGGGTCTTCAAGGGACGCTGTGGGGGATCCCCTAGCTGAAACCCGGTGCCCCGGACCCACCAGAATCGATGGATTCGGGGACCGATCCATGGTTTGGCTGGTACAGGCATTCTAGTCGGGCACCCCAGGGCCATTCAGGGACACTTTGGGGATTTGCTATGAGGCCACGGAACCCAAACCGGCGAGCGGAATTGGATTCCGTCGGCTCCCAAAGGTCAGAAAACCTAAAAATTCAAAATTTGAATTTCAAACTTCTGAAAGGATAGAAAGATGTGCCTTGATGAGATGATCAAGCGGATATACTCAAAATTTGAAAACTGCAAAGTTTCACCCCTCAAATTTGCTTTTCAGACTTCCGGATTCACTAAGGAGGACCCTGAATTAGGGTTTGATTTTCCCAGAGCTTCATCCATCCAAAAAGTTCTATCTTAGTCTCTAAACTTTTATTTCTTAGAGGATCTTCCAGCCATGGTCTCAGATTTTAGAAATTTCAATTTTTGCAGAAGCCCTAATTTTCGGCTTCACTAGAGAGGACCCCAAACTAGGGTTTGATTTTCCTGGAGCTTCACCCAACCAAAAAGTTCGATCCAAAGCTCTAAACTTTGATTTTTCTGAGGAGCATCCAGCCATGGTCTCAGATTTCAGAAATTCCACTTTTTGTGGAAACCCTAATTTTTAGGGCTAAAACTAAAAGTGCTCAGAATTGAATTCTGATTGGACAGAAAGATGCGCCTTGCTGAGGAGAGTCAATCTAGCCTCCTGCATTTGAATATATGTGGAGAGAAACCCAAAAAACAAGAATCCCTAGCTTCCACAACTGCACAGTGTCTTCTTCTCAGGTTAGCTATAATACCATGTTAATTTTGAGCATCAATTCAATATGATCTAGGATCTTAACTGAGAGAATAACATGTACAACATATCAATCACAAGAAGCAATCACAAGAGACAATAGACACACAGATTTTCCTTGGGGAAAACCATAAAGGTGAAAAACCCCAATAACTTCCTCAGAGATAGATAGAGCAATGATACAAAACCCAAGCATAAGAGATAGTCTCCTATCAATAGCTTCTCCTCCTCCACTAGTGCGCCACTCTCCAATGAGTGTATGAGTGAGAAAGTGGATGATCAAATAGAGTTCCTCCCGCGCTCTATTTATACATGACTTTACTTGCTTAATAACCTTACTAGGTCAGCCTCAACTTAATCACATAACATAATGTTGACAGGGCCGACCCCCAATAGGGTGGTCTAATAACCCTTTAACCCACATGACTTATATAGGGCCGACCTCATCAAGGTGGTCTAATAACCCATCAAGTATAAGTTACTTACAATATAAATGACGACACTTCCGTATAGAGGAATAATAACATCTCTATAGGAATACAATATACATATGTGAAATACATTCTGAAGTTAAAAATACATCAACATTTGATAAGGATATAGTTTTGGGAGCTGCGCAGCTTTTGGGCTGCGAAGCTAGAAGACACGGTTTTGAGGAATGCATAGCTTGGAGTATATATGCAGTTTTGGTGCAGCAAAACAGGTGTGCAGGGCCTGTGCAATAGCTACTTTTGGTAAATAAGTATAAAGGAAGGTTGAGCTGAGTAAGCGACCTATTTTTGGTAAGAAGCAGAATGAAGGATGGGGAAAGTGACCGGTAAAAGGGAGTGACAACAAGCAGTTGAGAAGCTAGGCCACTAGCTCGAGGATGACAGGCAGACTAAAGGGATGGAAAGTGACAGGCCATGATTCAATGCAACCATTTTTTGGTGACTATAGCTGTCAAAAGGCCGTTAGAGCCGTGTGCAGACCAGTCAGGCGGCCAAGGAAAAGTGGAATGACCTATTTACGATGACAAGCAGGGTGGCGGGTATCTGCACCAATGTTGGGAACCTTAGGGTTCGTTGCCATGCATTGTAAAGACATGACCTATGGGCATGGTCTATAAATAAGGCATATTTTGTATGGGAAGGGGTTGTTAATTTTGTCACTCTCCATTGTTATTAACTGAATAGATCTCTGTAGAGAGACATCTTTGTAAAGGATCTGCGAGCTGCGTGCATAGAGGCCTGTTGAGAGAGAAGAGGGTCTACAGCTGAGTTCGCAAACAAAGAACTGTTGTACCCTTCCCAAAAGACTAATACAACAATGGTTCTTGTGGAGGTAGCCTCCATCCGGGGGTGAACCACGTTAAATCATGTGTAGTGTGATTGCTTATGTTTTGCACTTATCTGTTTGCTTACGTTGAATGCTTGTATTCTCATTTACTAGTTGTTATGTTAATGCTTTTATATGTATTCACCATAGGAGAAAGATGGGAATAATATGTTAAGTGTTACGTGAATGAATGAATGTTGGATGCACAGTATCTCATGTTTGTGAAAGTATCAATTTATTGAACAAGGACATGGATATGTAAGGTTCGGATTGTATAACTCTTCGACGCGCAACACCAGGTGTGCGCAGTATCGCTTATCTTGTCTGTTTGCATCAGTTTAGCGTAATGACCTAAGGCAGTAGATGAATGATTAAGTGTTGAAGTGAAGTCTTCATTATCAGTTAAGTTTGTGAAGGAAGCGCATAAGTCTATTGCGCTGTCCCATTATTGGTATCTTGCTCGAACCACGCAGCCCATGGGTGCGTTGGTTGTGCAAGCGACTTAGCTTGTAGAAGTAAGGACCACGACACAGATTATCATCGTGCAGTCTTTAGTCCGCAGCGCAGCTTTGTAGCGCGCTGCGCAGGAGTCTCGTCTAACAACTCATTACATTGTTGTGGAAACCTGATTCTGCAATGCCCCCATAGCTTTGCCTCGGGTGAGACCTCAACTTGTTCGGAGGCTGTTGCTGAGAGGGCCGATGAGAAGGGGTTTTGTAGGTTCCTCGAACCACTAAAGAACCTAGGTCTACATTGGAAACCTCTAAATCAGTTTATAAGCCAACATATATCAACCTAAACCAAAATGCGCCCAATGCCTTTATCCACCCCATTTAGAACATCATCACCTAGTTGTAAAAACCGACCCAATCGATTACCCATCGCTTCAAATGCAGTACAATTCCACATTTCAAGGGAAAAACATGACAGTAAAACCCAAAGATGTCATAGCTTAATGGTGGCCCCATCGAGGTCGAAATCCGTGTGCCATCACTAGAGCATGAGGCTAGCCGACCCTTTGATCCAAAGTCATTCTAGGATGAGGGTAGCATGTGCTTCTTCCCTAAATTTAAAACCAAACCAGCCTTTTGACAAAATGAAAACCCTTGGAGCGTAATCCAGAATCGGAACCCATAAGTGTGTCACCCATTTAACAATGTCCTTCCTGTTCATGGCATTGTAGCTGAATTTACCAACCAGGACAATCATATTGAGCTCCACTAGTTCCTCTAGGCCCAAGTCCCTGCCAACATTCAACCAGTGTTCACCGGGCCGATGCTTCAACTTCCTTCAGTGTTTGTTGGATATGATAATATTTCTCACCTCCACTTTCCTAGTTTCCCTGGATTCACGTACCCCACTGCCAGCAGAAGTCTGGTCATTTACCGATGGATTTATCCTTGGAATTGACACAACCCCTTTGTTCCCGGCATCTATCGCCCGAGTCTTCTTGGTCAGAGAGCCCTTTCCGGAAAGTGGGTTAGTTTTGGAATTATTTCCATCCGCATGTGCACCACTTATCGAGACCTCCTTTTTACCTTGTAATAGTTCTTTATAAAAAACATCTAGCTTCATGATGCCATTCTCCTCAATCTAGTAGTCGGTCGCTGTAGGAGATAGAAAACAAGGACAACCTGGATTCTGTGGCTCCCCCATATCCATTAGACTATTGTTGATGTTGGAAACCCTAACAACCACTAATGGAGCAAAAACCCCAGTTAATAAGTTCAATTTCTTGAGAGTGTAGTAGGAGTCCACAGCCCTCTGTTGTCGATTCTATTCCACTACCAAAAAACTAAATCCATCCAAAAACGGGAGGTCAACGGTTCCTACCCCCATTCACTGCCAAAATCTCAGGTCGATTTTTTAGGGTTCATACTGAAAATAGATGTTTCTGAGTCCCGCTCACCACCCAAATGACCCTTGGGCACCACGCCATCCACCTGAAAAAATCCGCCTATTTCAAGGGATGTCCATAGCAGGACGCCCTTACCAGAAACCCCTTCTTGAAACCCTCTTCTCGCTCATCTATTCTCATTTCCTAAAAGTCCCATACTTTATTTTCATATTCGTAAATAAGTCCAAGAATCGGTTTCCTAGATTTTATGTTGCTTAAAGAAAATTGAACTATTATAAAACTATCATAATTACTTAACTTGTAGTCGGTAAACACCGATAAGTCACAAGTCAACTACATGTTATAACTCCTCTTCTTCGAAGCTCGTTATCCATGCATTAGCTACAAGTTATCCATGCATTAACTACCCGTTATTTTTTATATTCTTTTTATTTATAATTGTTTATTTCGAATTTTGAATCACTGTCATAAAATCAATCTGGACAGTACACTTGTCTTATCCTCATGCAATTTAGGAAAAGTATAGATGCTAGTCCACCCCAAATTCTAAAATATAAACACATATCGATGTAATGAACAATGACTACTACAAACAATAAAAAGTTACATGAATTATATATTACTCAAAAAAATAAACAATAAATATGGCAAACAATAAAGGATTTCCTAAGACTAAGAGGAATTGAAAATTTTCAAGGAAAATCACGAGGAATTGAACATTAAAACAAACGAAATTGATGTGAAGGATATGAGTCCATTGCCATAGACAATGACAATTTTGAAGTTTATAAAGTAGACTTGGTTAACCAGTTAGGGCAATGTAGCACCATCTTTCGAAGTTTGTGGGTAACTTATATAAATCAAAATAATGATGCAAAGAGTGTTTATCACAATTTTTTAGGGGTAGTGGGGAAATGAATTGGACGTAAGTAATTGTCCACAAAAGAAACCTGCAAATTTAGATATGCTAATACCAAGTAGTAGTCGAAGTAATGCTCCACAAAACAAATTGTCAAACTCAAATATCTTAATATGTGATTTATTTTTTAACTCTTTCACCTTAGATTTTGTGCACATGAATTCTCCCATTTTATGATGCCCCCACCATGATTCATACTTAAATACTTTAAGTATTTAATGCATAATATATATATATATGTGGGGTGGGTTAGATTATTGGTATCATTTTTAAAACGAAAGAAAGTATATGAAGTTGTTAACTTCAATATATAAGTGTTAATTAAGAGGTCAAGTTGAATAATTAAAAAGAGAAATTGTGATAATTTTGATTTATTTTATTATTATGATATATATATGTTTGAGTGCAAAATTAAATGTGTTATCAAATTATTATACACATTTTATATTAAAGAAATTATCTTAATCAATGGTCATCAATCTTATGGAGCATTTCGCTAGTTTTATATCCGCTAATCACATACGTTAATATATAATAATAAGTTTATTAAAGATATCATTCATTAATGTAAAAAAGCATCTTTTAAATTTCTGTAAAATTATATATATATATATATATATATATAATCCTTTTAATGATCATTTTAAATATTATAAGTTCAAAAATCTTATAAATGTAAAATCATATGTATATGTTCATTAAAATAAATCTTTTATTTTTACAAATTTATTATATACATAATTGAAATGGCCTCCCATAATACACATCATAGCCTATCCAAATGATTGTAACCAAATAAACAAACTATGAAGAGAGATTTAAAAACACTTTTTTCACACGATAAAGATAGCTATACTTTAATATTAAGTATATGATGGAAAATACAAACGACCTCCACAGTCACAAGAAATATAGACCAAACGCTAACCAACGGAAAAGAAAGTGACCATCCCCCCCGGACAACAGAGTAATACATCCCAAAAGACCTCCAAAAGGAGAAATACATGGTTGCCCCCAACCACAAATAATAACCACAAAGACATAAATAAGAAACTGCCACTACAACAGATTCCCAAAACCAGAGTCCCGTACAAAGAAAAAGTTCCAAAAAAGTGCCAAAACCGACAATCATAGGCGATACAGATAATAGCTACCAGATTCCCTTAGGACATCGACAACCCAGAATTCATAAAATAATCTGCCTTCCACCGCTGTAAGTGCTCTTTTCGACAGAGCGTCCTCTTGAGAATGTGAGTGAACCGGATGTCATTAAGCTCCGGAAGTAGTGCTTTTATCATCACTAACCAAGGCTCAAGAGAAACAACATTTAATGGCCTAGGCCCATTGACCCAATTCACTACCACCTGGGAGTCCCCTGCAATCTGAGTGAGTTCTAACTGCCTGAATTTCACAAAATACAACAAACACCAGAGGGCATAGACCTCGCTTTTCATATTAGTACCTATGCCAACATTCATCCATATGTTAAAAAAACAATGACAGTTCAAATAAATGAAAGCACCAGTACCACAATTTGAAGCCAAATCCTGGGATGCCCCATCAAATTTTCCATATGAATCCGAAAAGTGAAAATGTAACACTCTGCTAATCTGAGGAGACTTCACATCAATTGGTATAAATGTGTCCCACATCTCATTATGAGCAACCAACGCCTTCCCCACCACCCAAGCATACTTGAGAAATTTGTCTTAAAAAATGGCCAAGTTCCTTGACTCCATATTTCCCAGATGAATACACTTGCCAAAGCTGCAATCTTGTGGCTAGCTCTATACCAACTCTAAAAACCATCTGCAAAGGAAAGATCTGTCCAAACAGGGAAACATGCAAAGGAGCGACATATCGAATCCCAAACACGAACACTGAAGGCACATTTGAAAAAAACAAGTAAATTAGAATCCTCCTGCAGCTTGCACAATGGGAATATACTTGGACTAATGATTCCACGTCTCTCCAAATTACCCCATAATAACAACTTACTCTCCAGTGCCAACCAAATAATTTTTATTTTTTTATTTTTTGTGTGATATTCCAACCCCAAACAACAGAGTACCACCATTTGATCGAATATGAGAATGGAAAAAATGATTCAAATGCCAAACGAGCCGTCAAAATACCTAAGGAGGTATTCCTCAACCACACCAAAAATTCTACCTCTCAAGATAGACGAATATTACCCCTTTGCAATGCCAATACATACCTAGACCATTCTTCGGCCATGGAGCCCTGTAAACCCACTTGACCAGCACTGATCCAAACCTACAAAGGAGAAGCTGTAAACGTAGCCGGGATAGCATGATGTAGAGTAAAAAAATCCCGCACTCTTAGAAATGCACTCAATTTCGATGGAAATTTGAACTTTGAAGGTCCCCCCATAATAGGATCAGCTCCCAACATGATCTGATGACCATTCCCCACCTACCAAGCAATCCAATCTGTTAAAATTTGTATGGATGAAGTAAGTCCCGCCCACATATTTGACATCTCTTTTTTCTGTATAAAACTAGCTCTAATCCACATCTGAACCGATGGGCCATGTAGGTATTTATCCTTCACCACCGAACCCAGAGTCCCTCAATCATAAGGGCACGCCAGAGACTCTTCGCTAACAATGCTGTTGAGAAATGATAAATATTCTTGATTTCCCAACCCCCTAACTTGTATGGAGAGGCCAACCGACGCCAATCCACCAAGTTCCATTTGTGATTATTCTGTCCCAGCCAAATAAAACCAAAAATTTTCCTGCGAATGGCATACAAGATTGTCTTGGGTACCTTGCTCAAAGAAAACCAATAAACCCCAATATTTTGAAGGACCAATTTAACCAGTGTTAATCGGTCTCCAATCGATAGCCCCCTCCAACACCATTTATGGATTCTCTTATCAAACCTCTTGAGCAGCCAGGACCAGTCATAAATTCTGTAGGCATTCGACTTGATGAAATATCCCAAATACACCATTCCCTCCTCCAACACCTTAAACTGAAAATGTAATAATTTTGTTAATTCCAACCTCAGTTGATCATCCAACTAATGCTTAAGAAAAATTGATTTGTTTTCATTAATTATTATACCTGCAGTAGTGTTGAACAAATCAAGGATCACTTTCAACTTTACTCCAGACTTAAAAATACTTTGCTCTATCATATGTTCACCAATAACTAAACCCAATAACATATGAATATATAAAATTCAAGTCCAACGATTCATCTTTTAGGTTAGAGGACTAATGCAAAGAGAAGTAAAATCATAATGGTATCGCGACGTGGATACGTCATATACATTACATAGCTTAATTAAACAAAAAGGGAATAAATAATTATTTGAGGATCAATAATAATAAATTTATACAATAAATTAAATATGAACAATATTATTTGAAAATATTAAAAACTCATGCTTATTATTTGTTAAATTATAAAGTGATTAAAACTCAACATACCAATTTGAGTTTACATAATAAAGTGATTAAAACTTAACATATTAATTTGAGTTTACATAACATATTATAGGAATCGTTAAAATAATAATTTTGAGAAAACTTTCGTATGATTTGTTTTATTTTATTTTATTTTGAGTTTATATAAGAATCATTAAAATAATAATTTTGAGAAAACTTTTCTATGATTTGTTTTTATTTTTATTTTTTATTATGTCTTTGACATATATGATTCGCGCGGAGTTATTAATAGTCGAGTACATAACACAAATATTTATGTTTTTTAAAATTTATTGTAAAGTTATATTTTTTTTGCATATTAAATATATATTTTAAAAACTATTAAAAACTATTTATTTCAATGTTTATTGGCTCTCCCTTAGTAACGTTCACCTTGTTATCTGATGCCCGGGCCTCGGTGGTGGGCGAACGTCATACGGGTTCCGTGCAGAGTGGAATTAAATTTTATATATTAAATTTTAGTTTATTTATTAAATGACAACTAACCATCGATTGACACCCGTTGGCCACTTGCAAGAGTACATTGCTTCTCTGTGTGCACAATGGAGAGGATACTAACTTTTGAAAGGTCAATCTTTTCAATTTACAGATATTTTGTTTATTATTATTTTTTGAAGTTTGAAAAATGGATAATAGAGCCAGTGAAGTCCGCTGAGACTTGCTTGCTTCATGTTCATTTTTATGAAGTTCCATGGTTAGGTCTGCATTACCGTTTGGATTTGATCATGTGAGCAGTTAAAGTAGATAAACCATGGCAAAGCTTGTGCGGTCAAGCTGCTGCATTGCCATCGGGATCAAACTCGGTGTCCTCTTCGTTTTCAGGGTCAACCTCTTCCTCTACATCGGGCTCTCGTTCAATGTCGAGGTCCAGGTCCAGGTCTTTGTCTTTTTCTTCTGGTTTTGCTAGCAACAGCTCCAAGGATCGAAAACCTCCAAGGAAGAAAAGGTACAACACATTCTCGAACCCTCCCAGGAATGCTCATAGTGGATAGAAAGCTCTAAAAGAAGCGGAAGTTACAGTAACAAAATGGAAATATGTTCTAATCCTCCATTACAACCAAAGCTTTACTCGATTTAGGTTTACAAAATGATTCAGCCTATTTATATCAGAGAGAACAGAATCCTGCGATTACATCTATTAGACATAGAGAGTCGAGACTTCACTATTGAGCTGGCGAAGCCCAGGGCCCAAACCTAAGTTCTTGCTTATTAGGTGCCCGCGTTCTCAGTGTGGCTTCTTGGGAGGTTTGCACTGGTCGTTTAGAAATTTTAAATAGTTGTTGTTTCACCAGTTCATTATGTCTTGGTGACTAGCGCCACTCTGCAAAACATCTCCTTAGGTCGTTTGAAAGGTAAAAGCCCGTTGGGTTGTTCGCTTGCCCTGAAGAGAAGGGAGGCCCTACCCGTACGAGCGTCGTCCCATTAAGACAAAGTCTGGTTCGCATACTAAACCACATATACGAACAACTAAAAGGTGCTTTTAGATGTAATCTCTTAATGTTTATGGAGGGTAGCTCCAAAGATTGGGAACTTAGGCACTGCAGGTCGTCTGGATGATAGCTCCAGCAATTGGGAAGTTACTGGCTTGCCATTTCTCTTGATAAATTACCCTATGTTAAACCAGAGTTAACAGGTCAAAAAATAAGTCTATGATTTAGTATAAACAACCATAAAAATAATCCATGAGAGAAATTACTTAAAAAACTACGCCTCTGGCTTGCAGGGGGCAGGAGGAGAAGCCACATTGCCATTTCATTGCCAGCTACTAATTGTATGCACAAGTTTTTTTGTTTGGTGTTGTCCCTGTTACTGAAAGGCCACATAGTCTTCCTTTTTGTTTAGCTTATAAACATCTTTGTCATGTTATTCAACATGGGCATCATGTCTTTTGAAGTGCCTGGAGTGGCTATGCATCCGACTCCCGATTTGGTATATTGCAGCCCACAACTGTTTAAAAAGCTTTGTGACTATCCTAAAAGTTTCTTCTTCCATTCCTAGTGACTCGCCTCTCCCACACCCTACCTGTCTACTTTTCAACACCTCTTTGATTTTTTAGCCGACGTGCCACTTCCACACCTCAACTCTCCAATTTTCAACACGTCTTTATTTTTTTGGGCTACGTGGACTGGAGAAAGCAATTATTCCCTCGGGCTTGAACTTAAATGGGATTCTGTCATTTATTATTTAAAAATAATAATAACATTATAACCTTGGTACTGTGATTACTCCCTCATGTGGTTATTGATCTGTGCCACACATGGACGAGGAAGCAAGCCAGGTTCAACTTAGAATATATATATATATATATATAACTTCTGAGCCAATTCAGGATCAAACTCATTTTTAAGTAGGTAATGCCAGAGATGAAGTATACCCCATTTCTGATATTCTTATCTTAGGCATGCTTCTAGAGGAATTTCGTTGAGGAATTTTTTTTCGAGACCGTGTTTGAGGTATCATGGCTATTTTGGAGTGCCAGCTATGGAGCTATGGAAATTAAGGGCATAAATTAACATCAGACATGCACTGATTGGCAGATAAAAATTAAATGTTGGCTGAATATTTTGAGAGTTCTGTGCATAGGTGCTCCAATATACTGATATATGGAATTGCCCTTCCTCCATATTCCTTTGTGCTTTTATATGGCATTCAATATTAATGGGTTGGGCATTACAGTAAATGTTTTATTTTGTTCTTACATTTTTAAATTCGCATTACAGTAAATGTTTTATTTTGTTCTCACGTTTTTGAATTTGTATGTGTAGATTCCATGCAGCAGATATTGTTTTGGCATTGGAGCATCTGCATAGCTTAGAGATCATGTACAGATATACAGGAAAACTCGAGAATGTGTTGATACAGGCCAGCTTCCATGCCATGCTCACCGATTTCAATCTCTGCGTCAGCCTTGAAGTCGATCATTCTTGGAACCAACTCGTTAGGGGAAGCGATATTCCGCAAGAAAGTAATGGTGGCTGGCATCGGTGTTAGCCGATTGAATTGAGTCGCATCTGTCATGAACAATAAGATAAAGTGCCCCTCGTCCTTCGATATCACTCTTTGTTTACAATTCGATATCATTTGAAGTATTCAAAAGCTGAAATATTAAAAATTTTGTTTACTCTCAAATCTGAGCTTCTATAATATCTTTTTCTTAAAATTTCTTGTTTCACCATAGCGAGTATATATGTTATGTGTGATTTTTCTCATTATTGTATGCTCTACTTGGCTTTTTTTTATAGAGGGTTCTATCACAACAATATGAGATATTTTAAATCAATACATAGATTGGACTTTTATATAGGTATAAAGCATTGATCCGTGCATAGATTGGACTTTTATATAGGTATAAAGCATTGATCCGTGGCTTAATCAACATAGATGTTTGTAAAATTTGAAGTATTTATATTAATCTTACTTAGCACTTATTGCCGAAGCAATTGCTTTTTCTCCCAAGAATAAATGTAAGTGGCAATGTCAAAGACATTGCTACCTTATAAAGTGATTAAAACTCAATATATCAATTTGAGTTTACATAATAAAGTGATTAAAACTTAACCTATTAATTTGAGTTTACATAACATATTATAGGAATTCTTAAAATAAGGATTTTGAGACAACTTTGATATGATTTGTTTTTTTTGAGGAGAGGATCTCCTTATCAAATAAAGTGAAAACAGTTTACGTTGAATTTGGATTCATTATGTTTAAATTTCAAGAATTTGTAAAATAATCATAAATCTGAAAGGTGAATCTTTTTAGTTTGATTTTCTCATGAGAATTGAGGATATCCTCTCCCTGAGCATGTAAACATATATTTATAAAAGAGAGGCATTACATGTAAAAACAAGTTGTAATTAAGAAATTTATAATAATTTGGACAAACTTTGAAGTATTAGACAATTAATTAGATCTAGTTAATTAAATCTAGAAGTAGTGTGTTGCCTATGTAAAAAAAAAGTTGGTAATTAAATGTATGAAAATGAAGTATTTGTTTTCCGTTTAAACTTAAAGAGGATTGAGAATTTGTGTTTGGGAAAAGACTTTGATTCTTTTACCTATGTAAGATGTACTTGCCAAGATTGCATCTAGACATTTACCTAGAGGCCAAAATCTTTCAATGATGTGTATATGGTTTTACCTTCTTTTATTAGTCCCTGCAGTAGGCAGGAGACTATATGTTCCACCTTGTTGTAATAATTTGTAGGATAACATAAAATGACTAAATAGTTGGCTAATGTTTTAGAAAAATAATCATTTGCTGTCTTTTTTAATAATAATTATTTTCAGATGTGTTTGACTTCTATTAGATTAGAGAGCGTGATTTGACTAATTTTATTATTGCTAACTATTAGTAGAAATTAAAAAAAAAAAATACTCCACAACTTTAGTTACAGACTTTAATTTTTATCATACCATCATTCGAATAAATGTTCTGAAATATTGTCTCAAAGTTTCAAAATTCAAACCAGAAGCGTGACAAAGGTTTTATTGCCTGTTGATTTATGGAGTCCAGAAGTATTAATTGCCTTTCCAGTCCTTTATGGCAGTCCCCCGATTATTAATTCCAGTTATATTGCCCTCCATTGAATGCATATGCGCTCTGAATCGCTGAAAGACATCCATCACCGAGAAAATCTGACTAATCGCCATCACCGAGGAAATCAGACTGACTCGTGCCTGTGCAGTGGCAGCTGGTAACCATTTTCCCTACCAGAAGGTTTTATATTCGAGGGTTGCATCGAATCGGGCAGAGATAATTCTGTGTGAATCGGGCATAGAATAGTTAATGCATAATCGATTGTTTGTGGCAGCCCTTGCTGCAGCAAATCAAACCGTTTTTCGTGAGCAGCATGTGATTTTCTGAGCGATTTTCTTTGCGTTTTCGAGGTTTCGGTTGTTCCACTGCATTTAATGACTGGAAATGCAAAGTCAGAGAAGCAGTTTATTAGTGCGATATGTTTTTTTTCTCTTCAAAACGTCTTGTGGTTTTCCAGTTCCAGTGGCTGCAGTGTTGCATCTGTCTTACAGCGAAATTGCGAAATATTTTCTTTTTAGTGGACTGACAAGCATACTTGCCTCAATTTCATAAGAGTTCACAGGTTGCAAGCTCAAGAGTTGACAGGTTTGCAAGGGTTTGAAGGTGCAGATGGGGCACTATTCTTGCCAGCTTGATGCAGAAGTTTGAAAGGGCGGTTTAGTATTCGTGTTCTGCAAGTTTTGTTTACAGGCCGAGACCAAACCTAGGGTCTCTTCGCCCGTTTATGTCCTTCTATTCCAGTGATGACGGGAGACTAGAAACTGTTTTCCTAGGTCTTTTTGTCGAAATCTAGGACTTGGTAACGAAGCTTGAATCTGTTCAAGAGATTATCCCTGTTCAGGAGATTATCCCTGCAGTCGAGATGTATGTGGCCCCGCCTCCGCAACACGGTGACCAAGCGGGTTCACCAGATTGGGAGGAGCAGCAATGTAATATGGATTTCAACTACTTGAAATTTGCAGTTATTTTAAATTAAATTTGCAATCTTTGTTTCCGAGTGCTTGATCGAGCGCTAAAGACTCAAGGTGTCTGCGCCCGTGCTTGTAGGCGAGTCCCCGTAAATTATAGGAGTGTTATTTTGGAGTTGTTTGAATGCTCATCTGTTTTTGTCTGTCAGTGCTTTGAATGCTTATCATTATTGAAATCGAAATTATTCGGCCATTTCAGCGATTTCCTTTTAAATACTTCAATTTTTCCTCTAAACAATGCACTGTTTCCCTATCACTGCTCTGCTGAGCACAAAATTGTACTTAAAATTCCTCCTTTTTATTCAGAATTTGAATGGATTTGTTTATTGTTTTACAGGCCTGAAAAATGTCTGAAATGCAGTATTCTGAAAAATACTATGATGATACCTATGAGTCCATGTTTGATACATTTCCTGTTTGAAGACTTTGGACTTTTCCGTTTAGAGTTTAAAGCTTTGGGCTTGAAGGTCAAATTCGAAAATAAAAATTCTGTTTGAATACTTTGCTTTAGGGTTTGAAAGCCGAACTCGATTAAAAAATGTTCCTTTGAGATTTAATAGGGAAAGTGCTCTGAGACCCCGTGTTTGTTTCAGTGTGCAGGCATTTTGTACTTTCGCCTGATTTTGCCTGGCTTCTTCCGAATCGCCCTTTGACCGAGGTAAGCCACGGGTTTTCTTATTCGAGGTTGCGGGGTCGATTCTAATGTCTTTATTTCTAAGTGTGTGGTCGATTCTAAAAGTTGAATCTTCATTTCATTAAGTCTGTACTCAAGTAAAATGCAGTGGATACTTGAAAATTCTAAATTGTGTAATTGGAGATATCTCAAAGAGATAATCTACATCTTCATTAGAGACATCTCAAAGAGAAAATCTACATCTTCATTTGAGATATCTCAATCATAAAATCTACATTTTCTTGAAATACTACAGGTTTCTGACTTGAAAGATATTAAAATGTTTCCCTTGTTATTAACTGTCAATTCTAAGAGCGGCTTATTCATTTACTAATTTTGTTATTCATCCATTTTTTTTTAAATCAATGATCCAACTCTGATTTTATACCTAAAATCAATGAACCAACTCTGATTTTACTTTGTAGAAACACACTTGGACCATTGATTTTATTAATTCAATGAATTAAAAGTCGAATCTTCATTTCATTAATTTTATACCCAAGTTAAAAGTCGATGATCCAACTCTGATTTTATTTTGTAGAAATACAATTGGAGCATTGATTTTATTAATTCAATCAATTAAAAGTCGAATCTTCGTTTCATTAATCAAAGTTAAATGCAGTGGATACTTCAAAATTCTAAATTGTGTAATTGGAGATATCATAAAGAGAAACTCTACATCTTCATTGGAGATATCTCAATCATAAAATCTACATTTTCTTCAAATACTGCAGGTTTCTGATTCCTTTAGTGAATGTGAACAATTGTGGCAAGTGGAAGAGAGGTTTCTGATTCCTTTAGTGAATGTGAACAATTGTGGCAAGTGGAAGAGAGGATCACATGGAAATGTAATTTGCCTTCTTTTGAATAAGACAATGCATTCCTGCCACGAGAAGAAGTGATGGAAGCCTTACAATAATGACAAAGAGCAGAAAGGCATGTTATTTAACATCTCTCCAGTGTTACCAAAGAACGGCTCAAACAGTACATCGTGACTCCAACCCGAGATGTGAGCTTAATAAACTCCTTTTTGCATACGTTGAATAAAAATATGGGTAAATTAAAAAATGAAGTATCTTTAGTGGACTTATCTTCTCTTACCCACCTACGTTCGCCAAGAATACGCTTCATTCATACTTTTTCCACACCTTACCTAACCTTGCCTTCTGACTTGCTTTTCTTCTCCCATGTGGTATAGATGCTGCTGGACAACATGGTGGGTGGCTTAGATAGCTTGGCTAGGATGGCTTGTCTGGATTCGGTGTCAGAAGCCTACTCCACTGGAGGAAGAACTAGCTTGGATATATATATATATATTTTTATCGCAGTAAGAGCACCTACACTCTTCCTCACGCTGGGGTATATCCCCTCTTCTTAATGCTTTATTTGCTATTATTTAAGCCTTTGTATCCCCCCTATAGAGCTACTCCATAAACGTTGTGTCACCATAGCAGCAATCAGGGTCTTCCCAACCTAAGCGCAGTAAGACGAACCCAGTAGTATTGATTTCTTTTACTGGATTGGTAGAGGAATGAGGAAAATCTCTTCGGGTCGCGTCTAAAATGCGAATAAAATGGTCTGGTTCAAGGCTTTTCCCTAAGGATCTATTACTTTGAAAGATATTTAAATGTTTACTCTGTTATTACTTGTCAATTCTAATAGCCGTTTATTCTTTTAATAATTTTGTTGTGCATCCATTTTTCCATCCTAAAATCAATGGTCCAACTCTGTTTTTATATTGTATTTGGTTGTCAATTCCAAGAAGTGCCATTTATTCGAGTGTTTGTTTTGTCCCATTCGTTTATTTTATTGTACTGAATGCACCTGTCTGAGTTTGAGAGCGCAAATTCTTATCTTGTGACAAGCATTGGTTTGCATTTGTTTTGTGAATTCTATTGGATGTTGAGTACGGTTTTAGCTATTTCGGGATGTTTTACATTAACTTGGTTATTTTTCCAGAATGAATGGTGAGTAATTGGAGTTCAACAGTCTCGTGGGTGGGTGCACTATGCTATTCACCACCCTGAGCCACACGTTTTGTTATTCAGAAGGCATTTGACTTACCATTTATGTGACCAATACGATTTATTCTAAAGATGTTTCAAATTTATGGAATGGAATAAAAGTTCGTTTTTGATAAATGAAAAGTTTGGTAATAATGAATGCTAATATCATCATTATTTTTATTGATATTAAAATTTGTACATTATTTTATGATATTCAAATAATTATTAAATAATATAAACAAAATAATTGATAGTTATATCTAATGAATAAAAAGTGTAATTCATTTTCCAATGTTTTTTAAAATAATATTACTCAATAAAACATTATAACTATTGAGATAAAAGAAAAAGCATTAGAAATGTTGTTTGCATAGTAGTCTCCAATGTTGTGTCCCCTATGTGCATGCCTACTCTCCTTTGAGAACTTGAATAATTGAGAAATTAACAAAAATACTTAGCTTTGTTATGTATTATATAATGATTAAGATATTAAAAGAAAAAAACTTATTGTGATCATTAAATACTGAATTAATTATTACTTTAATTCGCGTAAGTTGGCTCTTTCATAGAGGCAATCACTTTGGAGACTTGAATGCATGACCTCTTATTTTCAATTGAAGTTTTTCAACAACCTCCATAAATTATGGTCACAAAATCATAACCATAATCTAACTTCTTTGTTCTCATGTATTCTTGCCACTCCTAAGGAATGTTCAAAAAAGATGTATAAATATTAGAAGCACAATCTTAGCAAAGTTGGATGGAATGTTCAAAAGTTATTGTTTTGAAAGATTAAGAAGTAAAATTTGATTAATGAATTTATTAAAGTTGGGGAAAAAGTAGTTTAAAAACCAATAATAAAGATGGAATCAATATTATATAGATAAGTATGGCATATGTTCAGAACATGTTCAATGTGAAGAAACAATGTGGCTTAGATATAATGATATTATTTTTTGAATTGCCCCTTCTAAATGAAGTGACACAACTTGTTAAGCAATACACTTATATTTTGGATTTTTTTGAAGAAGGTTGTTGATCATATTCTTCTAATATTTATAATTCATAATTTGACATATGTAGATGGGCTTTGAGTATGTCTCAATAATTTTGATTCATAATATTTCCATATATGTTATATGTTAGTTAAGTGTAATTTTTTCAAAATTTAAACTTAAATACGTCGCTACTTCAATCTACTCCATGTGTTGTTTGCTTGAGATATTTATGAGTCATCATTCAATTCTAACCTTTTAATTTTAGTCTACTATATGTTAATTTTGTAAAAAAACAAAACATGCATTGAAATTCTTTTTATTTTTGTATTTTGAATTTTTGAAATAAATAAAAAGTAGATTAATAATTTATTTTATTTTTAGGTTAAATAAAATATTTTGTTTAGATATAACTAAGGCACGGAATAAGCTGGCTGTTGTTCTTATTAAATTTATGAGTTGAAAACTTCTAAAATCAACAAACAAGATCCAATGTCTAAATAGTTAAAGGGACAAATTTAGGATCCATTTTTACGTAAAAATTTGTGTTAAATATCTTCTAAGGAAAAACCTCTCAAAAGCACTTGAATTGTGATTAGATAGGTGGGTTCACATCTATAAGATACACATAGACAAAGGTCATTTAAATGAAACAATTATCATAAGCAAAAAATATTTACAAAAGGTAGATGATGGTCAATGACAAAGATGGGAAATGGATAATGATTTAGAGATATTGCATGCTCCAGGTCCTTATCCATGATAGACTTTTTTGTTTTTTGTCATATTTTAGTCACATGCTGGATAATTTTATTGTTTCGATGATAATTTTTTGACGACACAGTTTAATATGTATTCTTTTGTACACAGTATCTCTCATAAGGAGTCTATCCTCTGAAAATGTATTTTGACTTTATAACTGCAATATTTATGGAACTTTGCAAAATGTAGTATATTTATAATAAAAGATTTTGTGTTTTTTCGAAGGAAAAATAATATTGGCAATGTTGGACTTAGTTACATTCATCATTTATGAAGTTATAGTTCATAATAAGTTTAATACAAGGTTATACCTTAACAGAAAAATCTATGGATCTCTCAAAAATGTGGTATATTTATAATAAAATATCTTGTGTTATCTTTTTCCAAAGAAAAAAATATTAATAATATTGAACTTTGTTATGTCCCCGAAGGGGATCATCTATGGATCGTTGAATGCCTATTAATATGGGCTAGAACCTATATTAGCCTATAAATTTTTTTCCTTTGCCTATAGTTTATACAAAGATTGGAATATTATTTTATAAATTCTAATTTTAAAAATGATTTCTTTAAAATTTTATTGGCTGCAGAAGCTAACATCATCCTCGTTTTTTGGTGCCCAAGAGGGGGCAGCGGGATGACGTCAGGTTCTGTAGAGGATAGACACTGCAGGCTACCCCTGTTTCAGACCTCCCTGGTTGTCATTTAATGTTGAAGCATAGCTAAATCCGCCCTAGCTTCGAAGTGCGAGCGCTCTTTACATTGCTTAACCTCTTCAATGCTGTGCATTGGAGTTTTGCTTCAGCGTGGTTGTTTTGCATTGCTTAACCTGGAAAATTTCAAGCACACTCAAGAAATCGAAGTTGCAGAGATCCCTTCTGCTAATTCAGAATTCGTGGAGATTGAAAGGATCGATAATACCAAGTGCGGTTTAGCATGTGGGGATGCGCCAATTCATGAGGTTATGTTTCGCAAGGCTCGAGTTCTACCCACCCTATCATATGGACTGTGATATCAAAAGGTAGGTAAACATGGCGGGTGCAAGGAATGTTTTTCTCTTCATTCAATTTGATCCATCGACGGGGTTAGAGCTTCATGCAGAACACCTATATTAAATTCGATTCACTACACATAGCTAGCGTGGCAAGCTGCATGCTTACTGTTCCAAAGCTATACCTTCAATGATGGGAATGATTCAGAATTTGGCTCTGAGTCCTAATAGTGGGAACATAGTTGAAGCCTCCACCGTTTGAGCAATTGAGAGCTGAAGCCGAACAATGTTTCTCCATAGATGAACTCTGCAGCAGGCCATAGACATGGTCTGTGCAACTTATGGGAGGAAAAACTTAGGAAATCGTCGTAGACAGAGGCAAAGTGTTAACAAGCTGTAAGTGGACAACTCCGATACAACTCCGATGCCTATTTTACCTATTCTAGCCCAGGGCCTATTCCAGTTCCATTTATAGTTCCAGATCCGGTCTTAGCAGCATGGGATCCAGTTCATTTGACCGGGGCGGTAGGTAAAAAGCAGGAGAGGCATAGGTAGCAGCGAGCAAAAAAGCTATTGTGAAAGCAGCGCGCTCAGTTTCAGTAGCGACACCACTAACATCAACAAATTGAGATCGAGAGACAGTCCGGGGTTAAGTTGATGCGATGACAAATAATAAGTTTCTTTTTTTTAATCCGCATCTGCATGGATTTGTTACGACCGGATGATAATGGAAAGCTTCACACCATTCTTTCTGTGGAAGTGTTATGAGCCATCTATTCTCTGGTGCAATTTAGTCTAACTGAGTCGCAGAAGGATTACATTGTGGCCGGCTCTGATTCTACCTCTACTTTGAAATCTCTCGCCCATCTATAATCGAATTACTCTATGATATCATGTTCATTTCTTTGGCCTGCCAATCCTATGTTGTGCGGAGCTAATATCCTTTGTTTGATGCTCGGAGGCCGCACAACGACCAATAAACCTCCTCTTAAATGACTAAGCGTTTTTGGCCTTTTCGAGATCTTGAAAGCATATAAAAATAGTCTAAAATGCTCTTCTCTATTTGCTACTAATACAACAAAAAGAACTAGAACATATTCGAGAAGCTCCATCAGGAGACATTCGGCAAGTTGGGATGCAAATATGGCACAACCTCTTTGTATTTTGGAAGGATAGCAATAATATATGTTTATGATAGGAAATTTACATTTGGTTTTCAATCTTGCAGGGAAAATAGTCCCAGGGCAGTATTTGACAATGGAACAGAAGGGTCGAGCCGTGATGATTGGGGCTTGCGAGAAGCAGAAACTTGTTTATGTTCTTAATCGAGACAATGCTGCCATACTCAACATTTCATCTCCGTTGGAAGCCCGCAAGTCTCACACGATAGTGTATTCAATAGCCGGGGTTGATTGTGGTTTCGATAACCTTGGTTTTGCGGCAAGAGAGCTTGATTATTTCGAAGCTAACCAAGATTCCACTGGGCAAGCAGCCAATGAAGCACAAAAGCATCTTACCTTTTACGAACTCAATCTTGGGCTTAACCATGCTGCACGCAAGTGGTATGGGCCCGTACTGAAAATGGTGCAAATTTGTTGGTTAAGGTGGTTACGGTGCCAGGAGATGGAGATGGTCCCAGTGGTGTTCTAGTGTGCGCTGAGAATTTTGTGATTTATAAAAACCAGGGCCATCCAGATGTTCGTGCAGTCATTCCACGGAGAGCATATTTACCATCCGAACGCGGCGTCTTGATAGTATGTACTACAACCCATAGACAAAAGGCCATGTTCATGATTTCTTTTTAGCTTAAATTTTATTACAATCTCGTTGAGGTTGTTGGCACATCTATTTTTTCATTTAGTAATAAGCATGCATTCATTGAGTATGAAACATGTCTATTTTGCATTCTAGCAAGTATTGAAATGGGAAGGTTCACACCAAGTTCCACATTAAATTCAAAATTTGGATAGATGTCCTGCATATTTCACTCATTCAATCTTTTGGATTGGAGCACCTTTTGGGGTATTATTGTTCTATCTTTTGATAGTGTGGACATAATAGCTATAATTTTGATAAAGATTGCAATGCTTCCACAAGCTTCCACAATTTGGAGGAATATGGGAATGTTGTGCCATAAAAGCTCATACCATTTCCGAGGGTTGAATGAATGTAACATGGCATCTCAATATTTTTTTTCTTTTTAAGCTTGATCAGTATTACATTTCCATGTTGCTTACATGTGGGGCATTGGTCTAACTGTATTCAATGCATGTGTAAGGAGAAGAGCAGAAAGGAACATAAGAAATGTCTGGAGTAACAATGAAAGACTTTTACTAAAATTTGTAAATTTAACTTATTAGTGCATGATGAATAGATATTTATATAATAATGTTATCATCATACTTGATCAGGGTATGATAGTCTTAACGTTAACTATTACCTAGCTAACTAGCTTTTCAAAATATGTATAACAATCAAAGATTTTTACTAAAATTTGTAAATTTAACTTGTTAGTGCATGATGCATAGATATTTATATAATGATGTTATCATCATACTTGATCAGGGTATGATAGTGTTAACGTTAACTATTACTTAGCTAACTGGCTTTTCAAAATATGTGTATATATTATTTTTACTGTCTCTAATTGCCCGGAATCTAGAATTTTCACGTTTAAAGAGGATTATTTATAAGATTTGGTCTCCGTCAAATCTCCTACCTTATTATAGTTTTTTTTTTGTCCTGGCATTTTGAAAAGGCTCAAACTGGTTCCTGAATAGTTCACATATTGATGAGAAACTTTTCTTATGTCGTGCTATTTTGCAAGCAGCGGATTGAGTTGCAATGAACTTTGGCTTAAATTTTTACTTTATATTCTTATATGTTAAAAGAGAAAATTAATTATTAGTAATCCCCTATTGTATTGCATGTTTGACATACTGGTTTGAATAGACAATGCAAGGTTATTGGCTAGAAAGGTAATTACTCGAAGGCTGGAGCATTATATATATAGTTAGTATTGTACTTCCTACATTATATATATATTCCAAGAAATGATGCTGTAGAGTATAATATGCACTTCCTACCATTACATTATATATATATATATATATATATTTGCCAAGAAATGCACTTCTTAGATTACATTATATATATATATATATTGGCCAAGAAATGATATTGTAAAATATAATATGCACTTCCTACATTATTTCAAACTATTTATTACTTAGTACATTCAAACTATCTATCAATATAAAACTATGTTAGAAATATTTTATTTCATTTTAATTATTAATAAGGAGTTGTTGTCATCCTAACTTCTGAGTGTTAGTCCATTATAATAACACGTTAATGGAACATGAAACATATAGTGCCGTAATTATTGAAGGTAAAGGTGGTCACTAGAAATGTGTATAACCTAGTTGTAGATTCAATGAATGATACCATAACACGTGAAGTTGATCATTTGCAAGGTCTGTCTCTGGATTAGGGTTGTCATTGAGATTTTGCCATTTTCAATCTTGCAAGGGTCTTTGTATGATGGATGCAAAGACTAATCAAAGGACATAAAAATACTTTGTGGTTATTGGCTAATTGAGGAGTTAGTATATCATTGATCAATTCTGGATTAGATTTTTTATTCATTACAAATTAGCATTGTGCTTGCAAAGGTTCTTCCTAACCACTTTTTGAGGCTTGAATTTTGATTAGGGGCTCAATGAGTTAGTTCGGAATTATACATAAGAGATAATTACGATATGCCTTTGTAGTCTATTTTAGTATGGAAGAATTATCTTTGTTGTTGAAAGGTGGGAAAAGAGTGGCCAATCATAATCGGTTAGGTTAGGCATTGTTGATAGTAGTCTCTTCCCTAAAACAACAAACTAGCACATGATAAAGTTCAATACACATTTGACAAAAATAAACTCTAGTACATGATAAACCTTAATTACAACTTGACAATAAAAATTGAAATTGTATATTAATCTTACTTAACACCTCTTACTAAAACAATTGTTCTTTCTCTTTCTCGCAAGAGCAGGTGGCAATGTCGGGGACATTGCCACCTCGTGGCTCTTGTTACATTTATATTTTGTAAAGTTATAATTTGTTATAAGTTTAATAAAAAGTTATACTTTCAATTTAGGAAATTATAATTTAATATAATTTAAAAAATAATAATTAAAATTTATTTCAACAAAAGCATAAAGACTATGCTACAGGTTTCTTTGATGGCGCTATTCAAAGTGGTATATGTGCAGCTTGAGCAATTCTTAAATTGAATTCATATCACTTTTTTAATCTTAAATTGAATTGTGGTATTGGCACAAATACTAATGCAAAGTTATTGGCATTGTGGTGCTTATGCAAGGTGGCCTCTATATTTGGGATTAATACATTAAAGATCTATGGGGACTCGATGGTTGTTGTTAAAAAGCAAAAGAACGGTTTAATATCAATGTGACGGCTCTCTACAATTGGTGTTGTTGTACAAGGACACTTCTTACGTCATTTGCTTCTGTGGATATTTTACATATTTATAGGGAACGTAATTTGGAAGCTAATCAATTATCAAAAGAGACCCTTTCCAGGGATGAAGGCATCTTATGTTGAGAAGAATTTGAAGAATCAACTTTGATCAACAATGGTTCACTCAACATCTTTTTTATGTAGTTAGCATATGTTCCAGTCTTTTTGAGGTCTTATGTTTTAAGCTGGACTGTTATTTTTTAATATATGTATATCATCTTCATGAGAAGACTATCTAGATAGCATTTTGGTTGTAAATACTTTCTAAATTATATGAAAATGTATAAGCCCATCTATATCAAAACTATTTGGATGAGACAATGTACTTTTTTATTCTTATACTGAATAAGAAGAGTACTGATTTTTTCCTTACTAAAAACTACTTATACACACTCTTTTCTTCAAAATTAATGCATATAAAAAATGTTCCCACTTCTAATGCTTGCTACACGGATGAATGTTAATCCTTCATTAAAACCCCCGTGGAGGGATGAGATTACCAACGATTGTATGTTAAAGCCATCGGCCTTAACTATTGAATTGAAATTGATAAAGAACAACTATTAATCCTTCATTGAATTCATGTGGAGGGATTATGGAGAGAAATATGGTTAATTGGATTATTGGGAGAAATATGGTTAATTTTAAAAAATTTACGTCCAAAATGTGAAGTTATTTTAATCGAGTAGAAATAATTATTTGCATGGAGGAAGAAAAAATATATATTTTTATGGTGTATTTGTCACAAATAAATCACCCCGGTCCTCCATTATGGTGGAATCTTAATAAAAGAAATGCAAAGAGCATGTCTCTCCGTTTCTCTATTCAGGCTTGATAATTAAACTTAGTAATGTTTGGATTATTCACTTGAGCTGTGAGAAATGGTTAGTATTAGTTTAAAAGAAAATAATTAATCAATATTTTCATTTAGAAGCAAAGGATATTTTATTTGTTATGTCCATGGACATATATGGACAGGCTTGAATGAATAATCTGCTCCGAAGAGCTCTAATATTCATGTTTCTCTACTTTAATACAGGTTTTGTTTTATTAGTCTCTATTAAGGTGGAATATAGCAATGAGATGGTTCTAATATAATTTGACTTTATATTATTATTCAAAAGAAACTTTAATTCTTTTTATACATTAATTTTAATATTTTGAAAATATAAATTATTTTATTAAATATTTAAAATATATTGATTTTATTTTATAATTGGTTAAAGATTATGAAATGACAATTTAACTATATTAAATGAAAAAAAAACCTTTGCATCTGTTTAAACATGTGGCAGTCCATTTAACGCATGGCAGCATCAATAACTATTATGCATTCAGTGTTAAATTGAACTCAGTCAAGTTGAAGCGGTGGAGAGCAGAGCGTGGGTAGCTCGCATTTGGAGGTTATGGATGCTTTCTGATAGTACCAGGCAACGGGCCTAAAGGTTTGGGTCATTTTTATACTGTTTTATGGTCAGAAGCTTGGACATAATTTGGGTAAATTATTGAAGGTAAAAGAAAATTTTAGGCATAAAATTTAGTTAATGGGCAAACTTAAAGGGTTCTAAATTTTTAATGAGCTAGTATTTTTAAATAGAATTTTTTTTAATGATTAATATTTACTAGCCCATTATTTATCTTAAACCGTATTTGTGAGAAGGAATAAACAAAAAGAGTTTAGCACACCAAATTTCCATTGGATCCTCCATTCGCCCCTACCAGATTTATAGTGATTTTGCCTTGTATGCCCCATTCGCCCAGTCTTTTTAGCAGCATCCACCCTCGATTTTCAACAATGGTGGCTTTGGTGGCTTCGAGAGCTCCTGTTCACCCTCGATTTCAGGAAATGGCAGTTTCTGGAGTCCCATTCGCCCCTATTTAGAGCAGTGATGGTTTTTTGAGCCCCATTTGGCATCCGCTCGATTGGTTTTTCTCACTTTCTGTGCGGTTATTTAAGAACAAAGAAGATATTGTAACCAGTACCACATTGAAGTTGACTTGCATTTCTAGTTGATTGCTGCATCAGTCTCTCTTTCATGCCGCTCTCAATTACAGGTTAGTCTCTCAGAATCTCTCTTTAGTCTCTCAGAATTTCTCTTTCAGGCAATTTTTATGGTCTGTTCTGGTTTTCTGCATGCTGCCTAAATAGGTCACAAACAGTGCTGCAACTTAGAGAATATATTATTCTGCTGTTATCATTATTGTTAGTTGTAGGCAGCTTTCAGGGTGCAATTTAAGTGCTGGTTATATGAATATCTCTTCAAATCTACACTTAACTAGCTCCCAGTCTCCTGATTGTCATGTAGGAGCAACGGACATATTGACTACTGAAAATTCCCTCCATTTTCTGCTCTAGAACAGAAACAGTCAGGCCCAAAAAGTGCATCTTCTGCTGGCTGTTTAGAATGCCAATGTATGCCCCAAAAATAGTTGCCACAAAGCCCTTATGCTACATGTTGCACCTGTATTCAAAGACATTTCGATCCTTGCACTCACAGGGTAGTAATTGAGGGGAATCGAGCCTATTTCTCTTCAGAAGATCTTTCAGGATGAAAACAGTAGAGTTAAAGAACACTTCCCACATCCAATGGATTTTCTGTAATAGGAAACCATTCTAATTATTGCAGTTCACTCTCTCATTTTAGTAATGTTGGTTTAAAGGTCTTGATTTCTATTTAATAAGTGCCTCAAGAATCACATTTGATATGTGAATCCAACATGCTTTAGTGTCATATATTTCTTATAAAAGAGACGCTTGAAGGAAGACCCAGAAGATTCATTCTTATGAGGTTAAACAATTCCTTCAGCCTACATGACTAAGGAGCTATCTTGAGTGCAAGAAGCCTTATTGCTCTCTTTTTGAGAGATTCTTCCTGAGAAATCATATGATCTTCTACAGGCATAGCAGCAGCCTCTACTTGTAATAGTTTCATACTCTCCTGATATTACTGTAATATTCTTTTCTGCAATACTGTTTGAGATCCTTCCAACCTGCTCCCATATCTTGAGAGATATTTCTTGTTTTATCTTTTCCTATCTTGACAATCTGTGGTTCTAAGTTTAAGATTGTCTGGGATTGAGTCCTCTCTAGTAAAGGTAGAGTAGTAACATTGGGAATCCATCCATTTTCTTGATTTTGTGAATACTCATTAGCACTAGCTGTAAAACCTGTCCTAGGTTTTCTAATTTTCTTCAATAAAATCTGTGTTTTCTTTGTTTTCACACTGTTCTAAATTTCTGTTTTGATTTTCTGCATACGTCTATTTTTATGCATGTAAATTATATCTGAGTTTACATGTAAAATCTAACATCTATTTCTCATGTGCAGGTGCAGCCACATATATCATATAACAAAAAAAAAAATAATTTGATGGAGTAGAAATGAATAATTTACCTGCTGGAAAATACCTGTAGGTAGCTTGCAGATTCCCTTTGTTGCTGTCCCTGTTTGCCGTTTCTCCTTGCCTTTTTCCCTGCAGTCAAAAGCCTTCCCACAGTTCTGAAACTCAACCAACCGAACCAGTTTTGCCACCCTGCCAACTGGCGAGGTCTCGCCGACCACCCAGCTCCAAAGGTACCCCTTTGGACCCCCGAGCCCAAACCGAGTACAAGCCAACCCGTTATATCCCTTTAGAAAAACCTCCAGCAAAAACCCCCTTTCAGCTCCTTTCAGCTCTGCTCTAAAATTTCTGTCTCTGCTCTCCCAAAACTTCCTCCCAAAATAACTAAGGTAGAAAAAGGATCCCCTTCTCCTTCCCCCTTTCACCATCTTATACCAAATTTGCCGACTCTTCCCATTACTACCCTTATCCCTAAATTAAATTTCCTCCAACCCATTCAGCCCTCAACTTGGACTTGGACTTTTAAATATTAAATTAATAATAAAAGTGTTGGTTGGGGTCACTTCTCAACCGTAACTTCAATTCAATTAAACTTAATTATTTTACTTAACATAATAATTTAAACATATCCTAACTCATCTTTCCATTTTTGACCATTTAATTAATAAATAATAAATGTTACATAATATTATATAGTTTAAATTTACGGTTGGTTCATCAATTTAATTTAATTAACAATAATGTTCAATTGATTAACTACTATTAACCTAATCATTTACTTAATGGTTTCTAATGTTTATCATATGTTAATTCCCTCCAATTATAAATTTAACTAATTCAATTTATCAATTATGAACCATAATCCCATCAATGTAATTCATAACATTATCAACGTGTAATTATACTAATTAAATAAAATTAACTAAGATTTAATCGACTTTACCTGGTTCCATTTTAATTACATCTTAGTTGTAATTAAACTACTTAACAATTAATCAAGCATCATAATCAATTGCATTAGTCACTATCTCGGTTAACCTTAACTTTGCTTATTAATCAACGACAATTAATTATTAATGGACAATAGTTAATCATTAATCAACATTATTAACTCTAATCGACTTTATTAATCTTAATCCACAAAATTTAATCGTTAATCTACATTATTAACATTAATCATCATTATTAACTTTAATCGACACTGTTAATCATTGATCAACAATAGTTAATTATTAAACGACAGTAATTGATCATTAAGCGACACTAATTAACATTATTACTCAACAATATTTCATGTAATTCATAATATGTAGGCAAGTTATGTAAGCGTAGCTACTGCTTACATTCCTTACGTAGGTACACTAAAGTAATAATTCACATACATCAATCATAATTAAAGAACTTATTATTTACCGACACATGTTTTAACATAGTTTACAAAGTACAAATCCATTAACCAACGTCCAAATTACGACAATTCATACATTACTAATTTATGACACATACTAACCAAGGGTTTTACACACCTACAGTTAGATCTTGTATTCACCCCTACTTCACGCTACACCTATCTACCTACATCATCCCTAACTTCCACATCCTATCCTGTCCTCTGCTGGACTACCCTGGAATGTCAAGTCATGACCGGTTCCAGCTAGAACCCGTAAGCGGAAGTGTCGACTACATCGAACAAGCTTCCCCAGCAGGCAACCACCAGTCATCATCACACACCTTGGGGAGCGCGCCGTAGCACAGCCCTCCCATGACTCTGGGTTTCGGGGATAAACGGTGGGTAAAGCCTCCACCCCCCCTAATGGAACAAGGGATTATGTCTACTCGACATAACAACAGCGTTGCACTTGTACTCGGTCTGTCATCGTATAACCGATCTGGGCGGTTGAGTTTCCTGAAACCCTACCCTACCCATGTCATAACATACATCATAATAACAACATAATAACCATACGAAAGTAAATAATGCATCACTCGCATACCATTTTATCTTTCGATGTCCGTGTCCCCGAGGCCCTCCCACCTCGTAGGATCCAGCTATCACTTAGCCGTTTCAACCTGTAAGTCAGTCCTCGACATACAATATAGAATATCGAGCATAAATCCTCGATATGTACACACATATATTTCATCATAACATAACGACAATAAACTCATTCATTCGCCATGCACCTGGCATAACATTCATTATTTCAACATATAACTGTAACGGTATCCACGTACCCATCATTTAGTAAATTTCCATATATTTGACATAATTAACACATGATACATATCTAAACATGACTACTGATCTTTATACTAGCATCACACACACACATATATATATATCGGCAAAATAATAGAACCATATGTCCACAGTGTCGTCAACCGACGAGGTCTCACAGTCAAATAAATACAACATATAATAGTAGTTCAGGTAGAAATGTCAAAACGGGGTGTTACACTAGCCCTGCTAGCAGAAATCTGGTCGATTATCTGATCAAAAGTTGATTCAAAACCGCAACTCTCTGAATGGGTTAAATTCCCCCACCAAATTGATTTTCTTCTCTGTTTTCTATAGAGAAAATGGAGGAAACTGGAATAATGTACTGGTAGAATCATCATAACTAGATGTTTGAGAACTTCTGCCAGTTACATTCAAAAGCCAAAGTTTGTTGTTTTCCACATTTTTCAGAAGCTGAGTAAAGGACTGTGGTTCTGGGAAAGACTGAGTCCTCTTCTAGCAGGCCTCATTTATTTGCCCCCAGTATCAAAGTTGGATGCTGAACTCATTCCAAATCGATCAACACACTGATTAGTAGAATCAGTAGGTTTATTTGCCATTGTCATTTGATCATCGATTCTGTTTGTTGATATCCAATGCCTATGGATGCCTATGGTCATAAGTGAGTTTTTGGCAGCTATCTTCGTTTATGCCCATCATAGGAGTTTATTGGTAGAAAGAGGTTTCTTTCGTCACCGAAAAGGTTACTAGCATGAGATTCACTGCTATTGGTGATTTCATTGAGAATCTCTTCACCAAGCTCGTCCATCCCAGGACTTACTGTGGAGTGGCTGGGAATCTGTTCCGATAATAGTTGACCAGTATTTTGCTATGTCTCGCTTACTTCATAAACAAGTGTATTCACCTCAAGAACAGGTTCCCCCAAATCATCGCTATCACATCGGGTACCATTATTCTTCTCGACAGGGGGGAATCGTGAGGTAAGTGATATGAACGCTGAGCTGCAGAAGACAAACTAGCTTTCAGAATTTGCTTGTCAAATCACATCTCTAACTGTAGAAAGTGTTGTCCTTTCTGCAAGTTATATTGGCATTAAAAAAAAGATTGATGGTTTGGGATGTAATCTATATGGACATCGAAGAAGTTATTGATGGTTTGGGATGTAATCTATATGGACATCGAAGAAGTTATCGACATACCTTGAAAGATGATCAGAAACATTCTGGGTAAAAAATGCACCTCTCCACTGATTGAAATGTCGGTCTCCTGCACATATAGCATTCTAATGTGTGAGTAGTTTTCCATTAAAAGTATTTTTGCTCCTTTCACAATAAAACTTTTGTGAGTTCTCTCACTCTTTCTATCTGTGGGGCCATCTTCTCGTGCCGACACTCTTTCTATCTGTGGGGCCATCTTCTTGTGCAGGGACTTGCCTTTTCTTCAGAATGTAGAGATGCTCTTCTCTTAACAGTAATAATGGATGCTGAAGACTGTTTACTTTAATGTTACCAAGGTGGAGTATGTTCATGTTGAGCCCACACAAGTGTCTACTTCATATTTCTCCATATGCAGCTTTGTGAGTTTACCCTTTATAATGTCTTGCAAAAGACTCGGACAGCTTGGGACAGCAGGCTATTCTTGCATAACGGGTAGGCTTGTGTCACTTCCATACAATCCACCTGATTCCAGTGCTTCATACAGGAGTAAGAAATGACATTTTGAGCTTATACACTCTGAAGAGATTGGGATGTAACTGCATACAGTGATGTAACAAAGTATCGATCCTTCTTCTATCTCCACCAAAGTACACAATTCATAGTTGGTTATGCTTTCTTTCAAACAAATCATAGTTGGTTATGCTTTCTTTCAAACAAATCATAGTTGGTTATGCTTTCTTTCAAACAAATACCGAGATAAATACAATGCAAAAGTAAGAGTGGGGACTTTCCTGGGAGAAGCTCACCGAATTTGGATGAGGCGTGGCATTCATTCCTACCTATAGTATTCATCGCTTAGGTTACCCATTGACTTTCTTCTAGAGCTCATATGTGACATGTGAATGATGATATGCACCTTGCACTTCAAATATGCCAACTAAATCTTTCCCTTCTGGCCTACTGTTCCCTTTTTCTGTTCTATCATCCAATACAAGAAACAACATAAGAAAGGATGCCAATTTCTATGTACCAGCTATCCCATGAAAACATTGCACACATATGTGCCAAGAAGGTTAGCTTTTTGTCTAATTCAGTAGTCCTAGTTGCACCCTCCTTTGGAATTTCAAATATATACTTTCTTAGATTTTCAAGGGTACTTGAGAAAGAAGATGGACATTTTTCAAAATTCAAATTGTCAGATAGAAAATAATTTGGCAATGGAGCAGATCTACTAGTGATCCCAAAACTGTCTTTTATTTTTGTTGGTGAGTTTTTGTGATAGGAAGCCCCTGTCAAGCTAGTTGCATGGACAACCCTGGTCATCTCACACAATTGTCACTGCACAGTTATAAGCACTATGGCAATTTAATGTATAAATTCCAATTTGAAACTTACGAAACCTAGAAACCTAAAGCAAGTAAGCAGATTGACTGTAACCGATTTACAACATATGCATATATACCTGCATATATACCTGGAATGAATGCCATGACACTCCTTGAAATGATATTGCATATTCTAGGTTTCTAATAGGAAATACAAAACTAAATGATATGCTTGTAACAAACACGTGGAACATCATTTCTATGTGTATATTTCATGCGTTTATGAGCTTTAGACATATTCTTTGTAACTACTAGAGGTGCAGAAGAGAAATTCTTTCCAAATGAATCATTTGACTCTCTTTCCATTTACAGTTCCTCCATAACTTTAGCACTCGACCTTTTTTATGTTTGCTGTGTCAAGGAAACATTAATAATGATAATGATATATACCTTATTTTTTCTTAGTGATTAAGTTTTAAGATGGGAATTGTAAGAAAAATGCACAATTTCTGACATGCGAAAAAGATATGTGAAGGAAGCTTGGGTCCAAGGGAAGCCTTTTTCTGTGAAGGAATCTCAACAACTTTTATGGCAATGTGCCTTTTTTCTGTAACTAAGTGTTTTTCTTGAAACCACTCATACACAATAAAGAAAATTAAATGTTTGTGAAGGAAGAATTCAATGCTGCAATAATAATACAACACCAAAACTATGATAGGTAGGAAAGTAATAGGGAGATCAATTACAAAACATATACTTTACCAGGTGAACCTTACATTGGATCGTGGAAGACCTAATAGTTGAACAGGATATTTTTCAGAAGATGTACCATAGCATATATTATCAACTTCATTATCAAGTTTAGGCTTTGAAGTTTGGAGCTCTGTAAATAGCTTTTCTTCAAGACATTGTAAAGCCAAATCATCTTCCTAGAGGCTGCAGTTCAATCCAAAACTTACAGACTCTTCCTCTTTAATAATTGGTAACAAAGTCTCATTTGACTTTAAAGTATTTTTTCACACGCAATAATTCTTTAGGATTGAGAACCCTCGCAAAAGATAATTGATAAAGAAATCTACATTAAAACAGTAATATAACACAATAACAATAGCAAACAGAGTACAACAAAAACCCTGACAATTTTTTTTAAAAACACAGTAAATATAACACAGCATAAAAATAGATGCAACAGTAATATTTTTCGTTGACGACCTTCACTAGTGAAGAAGGCTTTGTCCCATGCTAGACTCTTCCTCTAGTTACATTGGCCTGCCCATTTTTTTCCTTATAGGTTGAACTGCTTCTATACAAAGTTGTTGTTCCCTCCATGGCCAAACTTGTACCATTGCTCTGTTTGTCTCCCCACAATTAAGACCATCATGTAACACTGAGTGCTTCTCATTTTATATGCCACGCTCCGTTGACTCCACCATTCCAAAGTTACTCACATTTCAGCATCACATGGTAAACACTATTACTCATGAAGAATTGACATTGGATTCATGTTTCCATATATCTGAGGATCCTGCTATTCTAGAGCAAGAATGACTGGATCTAGAAACTTTTATGACTTCATAGCATTTGATTATACAAGCTAATGAGAGATACAAGTGAAGATGAAAATATGGAAAAAAATTCCTACTCCTATTCCAGTCATTTTCCCTTTTCATAGAATTTGAAGAAAGTGTCACATAGAAAATGTTGCCATGATAAAATGCAAATGGTGTAAGTAGGAAAATTGAAACATTGCAAAGCAAGCAAATAAGAAACAAAAGAATACCCCATAAACAAATACAGGGAAGATATACAAAATAGTAAGCAAAATGAGAGAGTTGTGATTTAAATGGTTAGAGCAGAAAAGATGGCACATGCTTTGATTAAGCTTGGTTTGAAATTAGGTTGATCCACAGTTCATTAACCAACAAGCACCACCACTCTATTTGATTTAATTTATTATTTATAAGATAGTGGGGTATGATAGCATGACCGCTATGAACTCACAAGATATAAGTTTTCTATCCTTGTAGGACACAAATGGCAAGGATCCTAACTCCATAATACTATGAGCTTTAGCATTGAAAATATTGTTATATTTGACCTTAGCATTGAAAATATTGTCATATTTGATCGCAAGATTTTTTCAGCAACTCATTTTTAAAATACTTTTCAATAACTGAATTTATATATATATATATATATATTTGCAAAAATGTGGCACATGCTTTGATTAAGCCTGGTTTGAAATTAAGTTGATCCACAATTCATTAACCAACAAGCACCACCACTCTATTTGATTTAATTTGTTATTTATAAGATAGTGCGCTATCATAGCATGACCCCTATAAACTCACAAGATATAAGATCCTTTAGGACACAAATGGAAAGATCCTTTAGGACACAAATGTCAAGGATCCTAATTCCATAATACTATGAGCTTTAGCATTGAAAATATTGTCATATTTGACCGCAAGATTTTTTCATTGAAAATATTGTCATATTTGACCACAAGATCTTTTTAGCAATTATTTTTAAAGTACTTTTCAATAGCTGAATTCATATATATATATATGCAAAAATGTGGCACATGCTTTGATTAAGCCTGGTTTTGAAATTAGGTTGATCCACAATTCATTAACCAACAAGCACCACCACTCTATTTGATTTAATTTATTATTTATAAGATAATGCGCTATCATAGCATGACCCCTATGAACTCACAATATATAAGTTTTTCTATCCTTTAGGACACAAATGGCAAGGATCCTAATTCCATAATACCATGAGCTTTAGCATTGAAAATATTTTCATATTTGATCGCAAGATTTTTTCAGCAACTCATTTTTAAAGTAGTTTTCAATAGCTGAATTCATATATATATATATATATTTGCAAAAATGTGGCATGCTTTGAAATTAGGTTGATCCACAATTCATTAACCAACAAGCACCACCACTCTATTTGATTTAATTTATTATTTATAAGATAGTGTGCTATCATAGCATGACCCCTATGAACTCACGAGATATAAGTTTTTCTATCCTTTAGGACACAAATGGCAAGGATCCTAATTCCATAATACTATGAGCTTTAGCATTGAAAATATTGTCATATTTGACCGCAAGATTTTTTCAGCAATTCATTTTTAAAGTACTTTTCAATAGTTGAATTCATATATATATATGGGTACTCGCACGAAGCTGGTACCCAAAATGGCCGCAACAGCAGCGCGTGAGAGGAAAAAAACAAAGCGACGCGCACACGCATCCAAATGCGCACACGCGTCGTTGTTTCGGCAATGCCGAACATCCACGTGGACAAAAGGGGCATGCATGCGTCATTGACGCGTAAGCACAAAATGGTGTGCATGCGTCAATGACGCGTGCGCGCCCCTGTTTTTAAAAAAAAAAAAGAGCTCACGGGTTTGTCATTTTCGACAAACCCGTGAGTGCACAGAGCATCCCACGAGCGCACAGTGGCACCCCGCGAGCACGTCCTGGAGCACACCAATGCCAAAAAATCGCCCTACACCTCCTTGCCATCAATTTCTCCAGGTAGGTGCTCCTCAAAGCACAAATTTGTTGTTATTTTTTTGTTTTCCAATTCAATTTTAATTTAAATTTTTTTTTACAATCCATTAAAAAACCAAGAAAATTTCATTGCAAGCCATCTACACCTAACAAGATGTCAAACACACCTGAACCATCCGATGAAACCAATGAAACCCGTCCTTCAAAAGACAACATGGGAACCGATAATGAACCGAATGAAAACCCCGAAGATCAATTACACCAAGATTTAAATCAATTGAGGGCACTAAGTAATGAATTGAACAACACCAAGGAACTCTCTCGGGTTTCCTTGGCTTCATCACTGCAAAACATTATTGAATCAATCAATATTGCACACAGTGAGATAACAAACTTGAGCCAACATAGGGCTCGAATGAGGGAACACTACTCCATTAGGTTGTCCAAAGAGCAGATAAAAGACCTCAACATCACCAAAGCCCAGTTGTATAGCAAGTTCATAGTTCCCTCGACAGGAAAGCCTCCAGTTGTGACGAGGCCTTGGGTTTGCATGGACTGGTGCATTTACCAGCCATGGAGAGATAACTGGAGAAAGAGGTGGTTCATGGTGTTTGACAGGCCCCCGTGCAACAATTTGGAGGTCCCACAGTATTTCCTTCGAAATTGTGGGCTGAGTTTGAGCTAGGGTACCATGTCAACTATTTTGACATCATTGAGTTTCAGGGGTGTCGGTGTTGGCTCTGCCCAAGATCGACCTTAGGTGCATCACAACCCACATAGAGGAACTCCTGCACACAAGAGAGAGCCAAACCCCCCTCCTCAGCCACCCGGGTTTGGTAGCGGCCTAGATGAGATTCATGACTCCGTCAGACGTGCCACACATGACTTGCTTAGAAATACCAAATTTGTGGCCATGTCTTCACAGAGACGAAAGGACATCGATGAGACACAGACAACTGCATAGTCTATGGGTGGTGGCCGGGACATGCCGGGTACAGGTGGAACCTAGGTGGGGCCTTCTAGTTCTGCTAGAACAACGACACATCGTTGTTATCACTGTGGTCATTCTTGCCATGGTGATACGCAGCAGCATGCCATAGGGAGTTTCATGGATCAGGTTTGCTATTGTTTTATTTAATGTTCAAGTATTTGTTGTATTTTATTTGATATCGTATTGTTTAATATATTTAACTTTGAATTACACATTGTTGACTTTATTTGTTTTAATGTACAGTTATTCGGGGCCGGGTCTCCATCCCCCAGGTGACAGGATGTCGGTTGCTTTGACCTCGATGGAGCCATGGCAGCAATAGAGGAGATTGTGACACCATACACACATGGAACTTCTTTACTTTGAATAATTAGATCCTATTACCAGTAATTTGTGTTCAGTAATTACAAATTAATTAGCACTGAGTAATTACCATATTAACATCGTATTTTACAGTAGTGTTTATCATATTGTCTAAATTATTTGAGAGCTATAAATTCATATAATCCAACCAAACAAAAATGAAACCTTATAAAACATGAAAACCTAAGAAAACTAGAAACATTTGTCCATGTTCACTTTAGCCATCCTAGACCTCTAATGATTATACAAATGTGAGAGAAATTTCCAAAATCTGTCATTCTTACTTGACCAATGATAAGCCCGCAGCTAGGGTTTTGGTGATGCCTGCAGTGTTCTTCATCCTCAGACTACCATCCAATGCTTGCTTGCTCTTTCTGTGTTTTACCAATGCCATGTGTGTTATTGTTGCTTTGCCATTTGTCACCATGTCATCCAAGTTATATTTGCCATGTACTCTCCTTGTCCAAATCATCTTCAAATGACCACAGCATGGGTCATTTGACTCTTGGCTCAATAGGTGTGCCAATGGCTCCAATGCCCATCACTTTGTCCACCAAATCAACCTTTGTTGCCATGCCCTTATGCCATGTGTTCTTCAAGCTTAAACTTTGAGAATATATTACCATGGTAATTATCATTTTCCCCCGTATTCTATTAATAGGTTCTTTTAATGGTAAAGGTGGTCAAATCACTTCTATGCTTCTGCTAACTTTGTTGCATCAATTGAGTTCACTAAGATGTTGTACTTGTCACTTTTGCATCCACCGAGACCAATAAGAAAACTATTTATTGCTATGAATTTTCACTACATTGTGCAAAACTCTCAGGAAAAAGAGAATCATAGTGGCCAAGCTTTTAGAAATTCAAGAACTTGATGTTTCTCATGTCCTTATTACCCTAGTTTATTATCACGGGATTTCCAATTTATTCTAATATTTGAGACTGAAAGTAATCATACTACTACTCCTATAACATGCTATTAGGAAAGACATATAAACAATGTAAAACAACTTATCACATGTATTGTCACTAAAGTTTTTGAAAATGATGTAAGGCCCATAAGGAAGAGCGATAATCTTACAAATATGTTTTATGGGGCCTTGCTATTATCTTGATTCAAATACAACTTGGTAAAACATTTGGCATCATACTCATTTAACTCATTTCACTCAAGATTTCTATGATTTCAATCAAGTGATATCATTCTGACAACATAGCTATTCAATCAAGAACACATAATTACTCATTCAATGCAAAAGAACATGGCACATTCAAGCTTGTAAGTAAGTTAATCATGAGAAAGATTTCTCTTTTTTCCTTTTTCTAACGATCAACACTCTAAAGTGTATTAAAGAACATGCACACTAACTTAATTGCTATTTAGCACCTCTTTGCAAATTGAAACAATGAGATGCCATTTGATTTGATGATGTAAATGTTATGGAAATAAAGGGACTCAAGATCCTCACTCTAGGGATGCAAATACTTTTCCACTGGGTGAATCAAGCTTGTAGGAAACTACAAATCTATAAGAAGACATCAAAACCTAGGAACTCTTCATCAAGAACCCAAACACATTACATAGGTTTCCAATTCAAATTTGTAAATGGACATGAATTCCATTCGCTTATGAGGAACTGCACATCTCTCTAGGGCCAAAGGAAAAGATCACGTACTCATTGGGATGACTCTAGAAAATGAACAACTCACCATGTCACCTTCTATGCCCTGTCACCTTATTTAATTTTAATTACATGCCATGCCACCTTCTATCCTTTCAGAATATTGAATATCAATGACAACTTTTCCCATCAAACACTTCAAGCATAAATTGTCAACCTTCTTTGCCACATTATCTTCAATGAATGACCACATAATGGGTCATTTGTTCCTATCATGGGCCCAATCCATTGTGGGTCAAAGGACTCAATCCTCACAACCATGTTCTTTACCAAGTCTTAAACAAATGGATTGCACCAATACAATAAAAACGTTATATAATATCCAAAGCCAATCAAACTCATTTCTGGAGAGACCAAAGAACAAATTGTCACCCCATTTTCTTTGCAGTAAATCAAGATCAGCCCAACAGTTCTCATCCTTCGGCACATCTGCTGGCTAGTTCGGACTGGGAGTGATTGCAGAGGTTGAGGAGGTTAACACTAAACGTTTCACTTTGGCGTTTTGTGCTGCTCGCAAGACATTCATAGTACCCTTAATTGTAGGATCCAAAAGCCGGGGCCTGCACAGATACAAATCATTTATATAATCCTTTATACTAATACCAAAGTTACATACAGCAAGTTCCGATATTTGATACATCGACCATTTGTGTAATACAATATTTGCAATCTCAATGTACATATTAAACCCAATGCATTGTTACACTCACCAAATTTACATATAGCAAGTTTCATTGATACGTCGACCATTTGTGTATTCAATATTTGCAATCTCAATGTGCATATTAAACCCAATGCACTGTTAAACTCACAGGCAGAGACATACACGAAGAATTGATGGAACATCCCCACCCCCACCCAAATTGTAAAATGCGCCTCGCTCCTCTGAGTACACAAAAATTGTGAATAAATATTTGGTATGTGAAGACTGAGGTTTTAATATTAGGATGTTAGGATATCTGATAAACTAGCACAAACCCATCTAAACCCTGGTCTGAGCTTGACCCAAGATCAGTGCTAGTTTATCCCATTATAGAGATATTAAAACCTCTATCTGCACAGTACCAAACATTCATTTATAAATTTATTTATACGATAATTCTAATACCCGGATATTAAAACCTCACTGTGCATAGTACCAAACATTCATTTATAAAATTATTTATACGATAATTCTAATACCCGGATATTAAAACCTCACTGTGCACAGTAACAATCATTATTCAAAAACATCATCTATTTATAGAATCATTCATCCCAATACCCAGATATTAGAACCTAAATCTGCACAACACCATGCGTTTATTCATGTATACTAACAGACTAGCAGTACCCAAGACCCAGATATTAGAACCTAAATCTGCACAACACCAGGCGTTTATTCATGTATACTAACATACTAGCAGTAAAGGATAGCAATCAAAAGTTCAGCTTGAACATAGAAAAGCGTGTACCATGTCATGAATAGTAAAACCTTGCAATCAAAACTGAATACAAAACATCCAATTGGTTGGAAGAACACAACACTCATAACTCACTTGTGGCTTCTTGACTTCAAGGACAATACAAGGAGACACTAAATGGAAAACACCAACAGACCCATTAATGGCAGCCTCGATAGAATCATAATCCAACAGGTCTATTTGAAACAATTTAAGTCTCTCCTTGGCTCCTTCGTCTAACTAAAGAGGATAATAGGGTTGGAATAATTGCTTAAAAGAATAGATTGGTTACTCGAAGTTTGGGCATTGAAGTCACCCATCAAAAGGATATTTCCTTCCTTCCTTAGACTAGAAATATCATGCTCTAAACCATTATAAGGACATTTTTTATCTAAATTGTTTTTTTATAGAAGTTGGAATTAATAGGGGCAAAATAACAAATGGCTATGTAGGTTTTTTCATTATTAATGTCTGCGATCTCTATCCAAATAAATTGGTTGTAAGGGTCTTTCTTATAAATCCTAACATGAGGGAATATGTTTTTCCTAATGTAGAAGGCTATACCCCCAATGCCTCTACGACATGGACTTTTATTCCATATCGACCAACGGACATATCCGTCTATATCAGGGACCTTGGATTCCTCATGCTCCTAAGTTTCAACCAGTAATACAATATCAATTTCACTTAGGATTCAACTTAACTTGGGGCTTTTGCTCCATGGAAATCCTCGATAATTCCAGGAGAGGATCCAGAGTGTGTCAAATTGCTATTTATTACTATTTTGGTTTCTATCTCAAATAACAACTTTCCTGTTTCTAATTAAAGCCCATTTCCCCTCCTTCCTAGCTTCGTTTACCTTTTGGACCTCCTTTCTCAGTTCGGTCTGATCCTATGCAATGAGGTCTTCATTTATAAATATCGTCGAGCCTTTTAAATTTGAGGTCTTACTAATTATATCGTACTTTTGTTTGGTAGAGATAACCTTAACCTGTATTAGCCATTATTTATTCTCAATTAATTTTCCAAGCCTTGTTGCTTCAGTGAGACCAATAGTTTCAATTTGTAATCTATTGTGAAGTTCTATCTTGACAATGGCTAATGTATCTTCTTCTACCTCCTCTTTTATACACAAAATAATGAGGTTCAAATATCTTTTGTTACGCTCGTGGTCTAAAGCTATCAACTTATTCATTTCCTCTTTAGTGGGTTTGATATCTAATTTACCTTCTATATTATTTAGGGTTAGGTTGTGATTTATTTTTTCCTCTAACTCTTTAATCCTATATTTTAACTTAATATTTTCTACCATAGGTGTATCTTCTTGTTCGGGTGTTTTTTGTGTAAATCCATTACATGTAGTCTAATATCCATTATCTCTACCTTGTTCTCTAATCTGTTTATCTTATCATCTATTTGTTTTTGGATCTCTTCTTGAAATGATGTAAATTTATTATCGAGCATTGCTTTTAACTCTATTTGGAGTTTAGCTTCTCTTTCTTTCCTACGTTTCTTTGAGGATTCTATATATTCATAAAGTTTAGCCTCTCCTTCTTTCCTATGTTTCTCTACTAACTCCATATATTCATATAGACTCTGTAAGGTAACTGTGCTAGGCCTTATTTTAACGGTTTTGGTAAATGCGGTGAATTATTCATATTTATGTGAAAATATAAATATTTATACCAAAAAAAATGAAAGTAGAGAGGGAAGGAACGTATGCACCTGAATTAATGATCACATATAAATGATGAAGATGCCTTAGCCTTGGATGCCAATTTACTCTAAATTTCATAGCAGAGATTCACCAAGGGTTTTCACCTTAAAGCTTCACCTAATGTTTCACCGCATGTTTCCACAATTTCATCGAAGGTTTAACCCAAATATTAACTTTCATTGAAGAACTTCACCGAGGTTTTTCACTAAAGGAGCTTCACCGAGGGATTTTCACCTCATAGATTCACTGGGGGTTTTCACTTTAGAGCTTCACCAAATGTTTCACGAGGGTTTTCACTTTAGAGCTTCACCAAATGTTTTCACTGAGGGTTTTCACTGAAAGAGCTTCACCGAGATTTTTTCACTGCAAAGCTTCACTGAGAGTTTTTCACTGGGTGTTTCACCCTGAAGAAATTCACCGAGGGTTTTCAGTGACGGAGCTTCACCAAGGGTTTTTCACTGCATAGATTCACTGAGGGTTTTCACTTTAGAGCTTCACCAAATGTTTCACGAGGGTTTTCACTGAAAGAGCTTCATCGAGATTTTTTCACCGCAGAGATTCAGTGCAGAGCTTCACCGAGATTTTTTCACCGCAGAGCTTCACCGAGAGTATAGATCTATTTTTTTTCTATGATTAGATATATTTATAAGATAAGAAAAAATGAACTTCATTTTATTTTTAAATTTAAGAGATGATAAGTCACTTTCACATTTACTATTTTTTCTATGATTAGATACAACCAACTGTTAAGTTATTAAAATATTAAATTAATCATACAATTTTAACATTATTTTTTTAATTTGAATTAAAAAAACTTAATTTTAAATTTAATATAATATTTAACACCAATTTGTTATTTAGTCTTTATTAATTCTAACTTTTATAAGGAAATAAATATAAATAAAAACTGCCCTTACATTGACTTAGAAAATGATATTTCTAGTTTAAGGAATGAAGGCAATATCCTATTAATGAGTGACTTGAACGCTCGAACTTTGAGTAAACAAGCTATTCTTCTAAGCAACTATTCCAATCCTAATCCTCTTTGGTTAGACAAAGACCTTGCTCAAGACTACTGGTATAAAAGAAGTTATGTAGATCTAGGTTAAATTTTGTTTAGATTTGAGCTAATCAAGCTTTGTAGTGCTCAAGATCTTTTAATTTGTATCAGTCTAATGAAGTGGCCAAATTCTAGCTAGATGACTTGTATTCAAGGGCTTAGCAACAATGTGGTAGATTATGCCATATTTAATGTCCCTTTATACAACATAATGATAAATCTAGACATTTTAAATTACCACGAGCTTGACTCAGATCATAAAACCCCTAATTGTAACCCTCAATTTTGTCATGCATGGTGATCCCACAAAAGAAAATTCTCACAGTCATAATCACTTGGCCTTCGACAGAAATAAGGCTGAGCTTTTAATAAATGAGTTAAAAAAATGACATGTTTCCTGTATCAAGCACGTACACTATAGAAGACCTATATCATAATTGTACTATGGTCCTCTCGTATTCGATTAATAAGCTATCCCTTGAAGTTTCGAGTAAAAATAAAAATAGAAGAACCAACCACTGGTATGATAAATGGTTCAAAATTGCAAGAAGAGCCATCAAGGAAGCTATTGAAGAGTATCTAAAAATTGATAAGATAAATAGTTACAAAGCCATAATTTAAAGGAAAAAAACAAATTATATAAATAAAAATAGGAAAATCTTTTACACCTCTATAAGGTAGATTCGAGGAAATTCTAGAGGCAAATTTTAACTAGTAAAACTAAATATAATAATAGGATTTCTTTGGAATATGGAATGCCTATCTAATTTCCTTTTATGAATCCCCGGATGTAATTGATAACATTCAAACCCTCCTTATAGAGGAAGAAGTTTTTTCTTTAGAAGACATCAATTTTGGGGTCAAGCACCTTGCAAATGGAAAATCTAGGGATATTGAAGGATACCAAGCATAAATCTTAAAAATTGGAGGACTGGTCCTCATTCCTCACATCCACAAACTCTTCAATCTCGTGGTTAAGCAAGGCTTCCCTAGTCCTTGGAATCAAAGCCTCATTATTACTATCTTTAAAAGTGGTGAAAAAAATAACCCCTCTAACTATTGGACCATTATGATTATCGCTCTCTTAGGCAAGCTTTACAGTATCATTTTAGAAATGAAAATCAACATTTGGCTAGAAAGGGAAGGAAAGTAGGAGAAAGGCCAGGCGGGATTTAGAAGACATCACTCTACCACGGACCACATCGTTATGCTTATGATCATTGTAGAGGAGCGTTGTAATAGTAAATCTAGTCTCTTTTGTTGCTTTGTGGACTTTAGGAAAGCTTTCGATATGGTGGCTAGAAATAACTTGTGGAATAGACAAGAAGAGATAAAGGTTTATTTTGAGTTGAGAGTTGTTTCTATAAGGTTGTACAAGACTGTCATTGCAAAAATTAAGAGCACTGACAGGTGGTCGAAAGATATTAATTGTAACATTGGACTTAAGTAAGGTTTCCCCCTCTCCCCTACCATTTTTGACATATACATCGATAAGCTAGAAGGTTGTTTAGAAGAAGCAGGTTGTGTTTGTACGACCTTTGCTAGAATAGTCATTAGCCTCCTTATCTATGCGGACAATATCGATCTTATGGCAAGGTGCCCCTTTGATCTTGATAAGCAATTAAAAAAATTCATAAGGATTTTTTTCTCTAATATGGGTATGATTGTTGACATTGAAAAAATAAAATTTATGATTATAAAGTCCAAGAAGGTCACTTATGTTAATTTTATATATGACAATAGCAACTTGGAGGAAGTGGCTTCCTACAAATATCTTGGAATCGGTATTCATCACAAGCTCAACTAGAACTATATCATTGAGAAAATGATTAATGGAGGGTGGAAAGCTTATTTTGTCTTGAAAACAATTGTAAATCGACTAACTTTGTGATGTGAGATTTTTTGAAACTTTTGTCACTCCTGTGATCTTGTACGGTTGTGAAGTTTGGGGTTGTAACATCTCTAGAGAATCCTGGAAAAAGATTGAACAAAATCATAAGTTGTTCATAACATATAACCTCAAAATTAAAAGCAATACATCCTACCCAATTCTCCTTCTAGAAGTGGGTCTTTCCCCCATTGAGAGCATCGCTATGACCAAGTAGTTGATGTACAAATACAAGATAAATAACAGGAGTGACCGGAGACCTTTTAAAATTTCTTTAAAATTGCCATGGCTTGGTTAAAACATTGGGGAATTGACGAAAATGCAACTTTGCATGATATTAATAGTGTTAATAATATTATTCAAATCTAAGTTTAAAGAGAAAATTAGATACTATAAGGAAGTCCTTAATCCTAATCTGGAAGATCAAAAATATTTCTTTGTGTTAACTAGTTCGAAGAAGAAAATTAATATAGCCTAGATCAGAATGAACTCTCATGAGTTTCATAGTGAAATAGGACGTTGGACAATTCCTAAAACACCGTAGGTGGAAAGGACTTGTCATCTTTGTGTCACTATGAGCATTGAGAATGAAAGTCACTTTCTCTTAATGATGCCCTGTATACACCCACATTAAATCATAGTTTTATAATCTTTGCTACAATACTATGGCGACCTAATCTTCTAACATGCCAAAACTATGGCGACCTAAGAACGCTTATTTCTAAGTTTTTTGAGCAATGCAATCCAAGTAATTCTCTTAAGGTCCGATAGACAAGAGTTAGTCTAACTTCCATCATCATCATCATCATTAATAAAAATTAAAAAAATTTCTTATTTTAAAATAAAATATAAAAAATAAAATTAATAACAATGTTAAAAAAAGTTAATTGAAAAAAATATTTAAGATAAACAATAATTTTAAGAATAATATATTAAATTTAAGATATTTTGGATTAAAAAGTGCAATGCCATAACAAGACTATGGTTTTAGTGAAATGGTGTTTTCCCGCGAAAATACCGTGAGGATTTTTTTTAAACAATGTAGGTGATGTTATTAAAGTCCTTAATACTTTGTTATTTAAAATGTAAATTTAGGTGATGTTATTAAAATCCTTCAATAATTTGTTGTTTATACAGTAAATTTATGCGATGTTCTTAATTGTTTTTAATAATTTGTTGTTTTTTAAATTGTAAATTTGTCAAGATTTAGAAGTCGTGGATTGATGAATAAAAAACATTCATGCGTATGTAGTAGTTTTAAGTTATAATAAAATAATATTTTAAAGATTATTATAAATAAGATAAGAGTAACGAGGTGGTAATGTTATCTGTTGTTAATAGGTATTGTTATAAGATAAAATGACAAGAAGTTATTAGCAAAAAAAAGGTCCTTTGCTTAAGGCCACCAACAATATAAGCAAGAACCATTGAAATAGGCCAAGAGCAATTGAAATGACATATGACTATTGTTATAAGATAAAATGACAAGAAGTTATTAGCAAAAAAAAGGGTCCTTTGCTTAAGGCCACCAACAATATAAGCAAGAACCATTGAAATAGGCCAAGAGCAATTGAAATGACATATGACCCTACTAGAGGTGTAAGATGAAAGTAACTTAGACATTACCTACTTTGAGATTTCCAGGCCTAAAACCTTATCAAATTTCTCCACAATATAGGCAATAGGTGGAGGGATTGAAGCAATTGTTAAGAGTTTATTGTTGATCAGATCTTTGAAGAATCAAAGCATTTACATTTACCCTCACACCTAAAGGAAGTATTGAGACCAAAAAGAGCATTGCATTTTTACAAATTCAATATTTAAAAAAAAATAGGGATGATGAAATTGCTTATCTGGAGAGGGAAGTCACTATGTAACCACCATGTAACCACAAGGGTACTCACTTTGCACTACTGATGGATTCACTAAATCAACTTGCCATTGTGACTAAAAAATCCTCTTGAAATTTAATTTTACATTAATACTCCTTATTAAAACTATCGAAGGTAGGTTATATTGCAATCGTTTTGAAGTCAAACTATTTTGAATTGATGCTTATTCTAGAAATCATTGAAAACACAGACGAAGGCCTTGTGTCAAGTAGCACAAACACTGGGAAAAATCATTGGACAACATGGACGGAGGTCTTGTGTCCATTTGTAAGGATGTATGCCAAATCTTCAAGGCATCTCCATGCATGCACTCCATCTCTTCTCCTCTACTTGAGCCACATGCCTTCCTTGTCCGACTTCGATCATAGTATATTGTTTGACTATGGAAACACGTAGAGCGTTTGCATTCTATATCACCTAGAGAAACTACTGGGTCAGAATCCACCAGATCTACTATTGTTGATTTTGCTAGCGATGGTAGTTTTGTTGGGTCTACTAGTACTGGAACCTTTTAATCACTTGCTTCACCCTCTGCATCAATGTTTCATCAATGGGATGAACTGACTCACTCAACATTCGCCGACTCTACATAATCTATGCTATTGTTGGGTTTCCTTTCACTTGTTAAGATATGAGAAATGGAAAGATTAGCATTGAAGTATTAAGCCCTATGTTTTTTGTAAAGATTGAGATTATTCTTCTTTTGTTTGGAAAAATTTTTGGTTTGTTTTCTTTGTTTCTTGACCATCGATAATGTTGGATGACAGCACAAATTTCAACATACCATTAACCAAATTAGTATAAACAATGTAGAGTATGAAACACCATAATTGATTCTACTGAAGAATAATTCAACAAAATATTTGACAACTTTGTTTCAGTGAAAATGTAGAGACTCTAAATGCATGATATTAAAAGTTTCACAATAACACCCAAAATAAAAATAGATACAATTCTTTAGAAAAGCATAGAAGAGATCAATGATGAAGGAGTTGGAGTTAGTTCCTAATCCCCGGCTGACATCTAATTCCATTTTCTTGGGTTGTGGGATTGAAAATTATAACACTAATTCCTTAGTTGAATGGTTCATTGTCCCTAAACCGATTGACTATGCTATGGTGAAGACGTTTCTAAGGAACATGCGCATTACGCTATGCCAACTCGTTATTTGTTAAGCCTTGTATGGTGAAACACTTCGAAACAAAATGTTCCCATCTCGTGTATTATGTTACCTTCCTTAGTATTCTGCGTAGTGACTTTAATTAGTTGTATGGTCATACTCATGGCAACAACGTTCTTGTTTGTTTGATTGTTGTTAATTACTTTATACAATTGCAAATATATCACAAATTTCACCTTGCCATTCAATTGGGAATCGATAGAGCAATAGATCATACTTTCCTTATAAGTATATTTGTTTCCTCCACCAATCTTGTCATCGTTTCCGCGGGGCTTGGTACTGGCCTTGGCCTTGTCTAGTCAAAGAGAATGGTTGGCGTCCTTGGTTAGATTGATTGGACTGGAAACCCACACGTGGAAAGAAACAATATGAGTAAGTGGAAGGCAAAGCAGTAAGACTCCAAATTGGGAATGGAATTGAAATTGGAACGAAAAATCCACGAATTATCGACAGCTAATAACAACAAACATTTGGATGTCATACAATCTTAGCCTGCACTTTAATGCAGGTGATGTCCCCTCCTAACTACCTGTAACTAATAAAAATTTAAAAAATACCATTTTTTATAATTCTGTTTAATAAAACACATCAACTATAGAAAAAATAAAAGATCTTTCCTGTACAAACAAACTAATACCATCTCTACTAAATATATATGTCCCTCGTTTAGCACAACCACTTAATTTGTGGTTGGTGAACCGATAGACAACAAGTTAGGTACCAAGAAATTATACATCAACTACTAGTCTATCCCAAATTATATGTTATCCATACAATCATGCATCAGCTATGAGTTATCCATTTATCAACAATCAATTATTTTTTATAATCTTTTTTTTCTCTCATGTTCTTTTAGTTATCTGCCATGAATTGTTGGTTATACATTCATCGGCTACAAGTTATCAATGTACCAACTACCCGTTATCCATTCATCAACTACCAATTATTTTTTATATTTTTTATAATTGTTTATTTTGAATTTTGAACGACTCCCATATAATCAATCTGGACAATACACTTGTTGAGGTCTTGGGGTCTACCATAAATTTGTTGAGGTCAAGATTGTAAATGGTTATATTGTACTATAATTACGATACAAAAAAATTATTAATATTATATAATAAATTATATTATATTAGTTTATATTATTTTTAAATGAAACATTGTTATATAAATTTAGTTAATAATAATAATAATAATAGTACCGAGAGTAGATTAATTTCATTGAGACATCTTCTAACTTGGATTACCGACTCATAGTTTGCTCGACCTACCATCCACTACATGTAAGGAAGTTTGTTGATATTTCTCGTGGGTGTTAGCTTTCCTTGATTCCTTCGGAATAGCAGGAAGGTGATTTTTCTGCTTAAAAAAAAAAAATCCAAATCAAATCTCCCGAGGTGCAAACCTCCCATTGAATAGCTCCTTATTCTTTTTTGTTTATGGTTGACATTATATTTATTTCTTTTTACTTTGTATTATTCTTTTTTGTTTACTTTGAATTATTTTGTTATATTTATTACTTTTTACTTTGTATTATTCTTTTTTGTTTACTTTGTATTAATACTCAGTTGTAGAGCGCAAAAATCTATGTTGGCCTATAAAATAAACCAGCATAGATCCATCTTAAAACTGTATTTATCAAACATCGAGAGGGATCCAATTTCTTGAGGTGTATTTTTTTTTTAAATTTAAACTCAAGAAATTTGATCTCTCTTGATTGATAGATCCTGTTTAAGTTTTAAGTTTTTATTTTATAAACGAACATCTATTTTTTAATTACTTTTCATAGTAATTTATTTTATGAACCAAAGTGGATTTGGACTTTTTAATTATTTTGTTACTAACAAACATTACATCAGAAACTTACAACATCTCCCCCATACTTACTTTACTTTACTTTACTTTACTTGCTTCTTTTTACTTTACTTTTTTTTACTTTACTTTACTTTACTTCTTTTTACGCACAATCACTTCTTACGTTTTATTATATGTAACGCTACATTTTTAGGTTTTATTAGATGTAATTAGAAGATCAGCCCATAAATCCGGATCTATCAAGTAAGAGAGAGATCCATTTATTATTATACCGAGATTAGATTATAAAATAAAAAATTATGAAAAATAATTTAAAAAATCTATGTTGGCTTATAAAAAAAAATTAGAACTTAAATCCTGATCTATCAAGTAAGAGAGGGATCAAATTTCTTAAACTTAAAATTAAAAAAAAATTACTCTTCAAGAAATTGGATACTTCTCGATACTTGATAGATTCGAGTTTAAGATAGATAAATTCTAATAATAATAATAATAATTAATTTTACTTTTAATATAAGAGAAATAAAAAAAATCATTTTACATCATAAAAAAATATTTTCCAAATACTTTGGAAAAGATTGAAATCCTCATCTATTAAATATTCTATACAATTACTCTTTGGTTTTACTTTTCTATTTCTTATGCATGTTATAAAATGAATTCTTTTATTATAAAATGAATTCTTTTATTGACTATTTAAATAAAATAAACTAAACCGTTGTTTTTTATATTCATTTCAAACATAATAAATATTCTATACAATTAGTCTTTGGTTTTACTTTTCTATTTCTTTTGCATGTTATAAAATGAATTCTTTTATTGACTATTTAAATAAAATAATCTAAACCCTTTGATTTTTATATTCATTTCAAACATAAAGAATAACATTTATGGTAAAAGAACATTTATGTAGGTTTTTCCAAGGAAATTAATCTAGATAGGTTCATGTACCATTTAACCATAGCTTCTATAGCTTTTTATAAACATTTAGTCTTTCAACTATAATCTTGAGTGATGGAATTTGATGGTCAAACACAATCTAAACATAATTATCATAAATTCTTATTAAAATGTTAGAAACGGATTAGAAAATGGTCGAAGTAGCTTTCCGCAAGTTTCGTCTCGGGACAAGTGTGGCGAACCCCTCTGAGTAACTACTTTGATTCCGAGGTTTAAGATAACCACTGCGGTTGCTCTTAATTTTTTTCATGGCGTTTGAGTTTCACTGGTGTTGAATAGTTGAGCACAAAGAGAACGGGATTCGCACCAGGTATTTCTCCATGTCCCTGAGGTATTATATTTTATTCTCCATTTTCATGTTATGAGGGTTTTGAACCGTGCAAGTAATTTTGAATCCATTATTTCCGTAGCCTTTTCGCCGAATCCACGATCTTTGGATCTGCACTGACTGATCTTTCGCCGAATCCACGATCTTTCGATCTATACTGACTGATCTTTATCCTGCCACTTTTAAGAGACAATTTTGAACTTGTTATAAAAACAACTGACTATTTTATGTTATTGTTAGAGTGGGTAACGGGAGCAGGGTAGGAATTTGAAAGAAAATTTACCCATCAGTTTTGCCAGTTCTGACATACATTACGTTTTCAAGATTTCTTTGTGTTTTTTTGACTAGTGGTTTAAAATATTAACCGTATTTTTGACGGAAAAAATGTTCTATGACGGACATTTTTGCCCCTCAAAATCCAACCTTGGGGTTGGAGCCCTCATTCGCGCACTTTATCGCCGCCTCCTTTTCAATTGGGGTTGAACTTGATGTTTATATATGGGTTGTTGTAAATTCCATTGTCCAAATGACCAGCTTACAAGAGATATATTACTAATTACAAGTATAGATCTAGTTGTTTTAGGTTTTATATGGCAAAATCTTCAGAGCCGAGGCCTCACAGTGTGCAGGGGTTGTTGTGGATTCCATTCCAAATGGCCAGCTTACAAGGAATATATTATTAATTACAAGTATAGATCTTGTTGTTTTAGGTTTTATATGGCAAAATCTTCATAGTCTAGGCACTGAGAGTGAGCAGGGGTTGTAGATTCCATTGTCCAAATGGCCAACTTACAAGGGATATATTACTAATTACAAGTATAGTTCTAATTGTTTTAGGTTTTATATGGCAAAATCTTCAGAGCCGAGGCCTCACAGTGTGCAGGGGCTGTTGTAGATTCCATTCCAAATGGCCAGCTTACAAGGAATATATTATTAGTTACAAGTATAGATCTTGTTGTTTTAGGTTTTATATGGCAAAATCTTCATAGTCGAGGCACTGAGAGTGAGCAGGGGTTGTAGATTCCATTGCCCAAATGGCCAGCTTACAAGGGATATATTACTAATTCCAAGTATAGTTCTAATTGTTTTAGGTTTTACATAGCAAAATCTTCATAGCCAAGGCACTCTCGTTGCTTAAGAAAATGTGGATTCTGCATTTACTTGCAAAAAAGTTAATGCAAAATTTCCATATATCAATTTTTGTTCGAGCTACAAAGATGAAGATCTGATGTTTGGTAATCGGTATGATTCAATTGAGGCTGAAATCACAGGTGGGATGGCATCAGTAATATTTAACCAATATTGGTCAAATCGTCTTCGTCTCCATCTTAATGGATACAATTGAAACCTATAAACAGAAGACTGAAAGGGACGTGCATTCCAAGTGAGGCTGATTACATTGAATTAGCTTAGAATCTCTATATTCTGTAATAGCAGAGGAGAGGAGACTTGAAGAATTGAGTAAAGAAGATGGATTCAGTTGCTGATAAAGACGATCCTCGGATGTGCATTAGAGGGTGTGGATATTTTCCAAGATCCGGAACTGAGAATATGTATAAAGACCATATTCTCAAACTTAAATTAAAATAAACGTCTAAATGAATAAACAAGACGAAGAATATTCGGGGTTTATTTAATCATGTTTGTTGACAATTAAGAAATTGAAAATCCTGAAGCCCCATTCCACCCTAATGTTGAAATATATAAACCTATCTAAATAATAAAAGATGTCTACCGAAATTACGGAGTGTGTAGGACACTCCAGTCTCTATGTGCAAAGAGGTCTCTAGTTCGAATTTGTTAGAAACAGGTGACAACCGGCTATGACGGTAACTATGTAACTGACTAACTAAATATGCAGTTATTAGTAACCGTGTAAGAAATGTATATGTTTCTTGTATTCTAGTAAGAGAAGATATTGGAGAGTTGTGAGTTGTTGTAAATCTTCAGATTCTGAATAATAAGATATCGATACCATTGCTCCGTGGATGTTTCCCTAAGAGAGGGTTTTACCACGTAGTATATCTCATGTGTGTGTATTTATTTTCTTTCTTGTTTTATATTGCTTCCGCTGCATATTGTATTTTGTGGCTGTTAGATCCAACAAGGAAGAGCGGCACTATTTTTATTACGGTGAAAAGGTATTACCATTAAAAGGTATTTTCTCGTGCAATGGTCATTACCATGAAGAAAGTGTTTTTCATATAATATATAATATTCTCTTTATTTAAAGCATGAATAAGGCTTACATAAAAAAATTAAAAAAAGGGGGGTGACATATTATATTGGTTATGGGTGGATATGCTAAGTGGTTGGTATAATAAGGGAGTTATAAGGGATGGTTTATTAATTTTTTTTTTTTTTGTTATAAGGTTTAAAGGTGGGAGTTATAAGGTTTAATATATTATTTCTTGATTGTTTAAAAAAAATAAAATAAGAAATAAAACCTTTATTCCATTTGGTTTTTGGAATTGTAATTATAAAACCTTTATTCCATTATTTCAAAAAAAGGGTTTCCCTTATAAAGTTTTTTGACCTGGTGTTTTCTTGAGAAAATGGAAAAAACGCAGAGTGTTAAGTTTGAAATTGAGAAGTTCAATGGGAGCAATAATTTCGAGTTGTGGAAGGTCAAGATGCGGGATATGCTCGTGCAGCAAGGAGTGGCGAAGGCACTGGCAGGGAAAATAAAGAAACCCACAGATATTTCAGATGGAGACTGGAGTGAGATGGATGAAAGAGCTCTCAGTGCTATTCGTCTGTGCTTGGCCGACGATATTTTATTTAACATCGTGTCTGAAACTACAGCAGCAGGTCTCTGGACAAAGTTGGAAAGTTTGTACATGACTAAATCCTTGACAAATAAAATCCTCTTGAAGCGGCAGTTGTTTACCTTGCGTATGAAAGAAGGTACAAAGATTTCTGAACACTTGAATGCGTTCAATACTCTTATTTGTCAGTTGACTAGTATGGAAGATATTATTAAATCTGAAGACAAGGCGATTTTACTGTTGTGCTCTCTGCCTGAGTCATGGGCACATTTTGTAACCTCTATCAGTTTTAGTTCTACTGAGTCTATTACCTTCGATGAAGTTGTGGGAGCCTTACTTTCTGAGGAAACTCGAAAGAAATCTAGTCTTGAAACCTCGACATCAGAAGTAATGGTGGCCAGAGGAAGAACCAGTGAAAGAGGACAACATTCAAAGGGTACATCAAGGTCAAAGTCGAAGGGCAAAAAGAGTAAATTGAAATGTTGGTACTGCAATAAAGCAGTACATCTGAAGAAAGATTGCTGGAAACGCAAGCGAGCTTCTGAGGAGGAGGACTCTACAAAGGAGGCGAACGTAGCCGAGAATAATTCAGGTATGATCGATGAGGTATTATCTACATCTACTGTTTCACAATACCATTCTGACTGGTTAATTGATTCTGGAGCATCTCACCACACGTGTCTTCATAGAAATTGGTATTCGTCATACCAATCTATAGATGACGGGGTAGTTTATATGGGAAATAATGTTACATGTAAAACTGTTGGGGTAGGGAGTATCAGAATTAAAATGTATGATGGGACTGTTAGGACTCTAACAGATGTGAGACATGTACCTGAATTAAGGAAGAACTTGATATCAATGGGATTTCTTGATGATGCTGGTTATAAGTTTACAGTTCAAGGTGGAGTTATGAAGATATCGAAAGGTATCTTGGTTGTTATGAAAGCAAACAGAGTTGGGAACCTGTATAGACTTGAAGGGAGGACGGAAGTTGATCACGCAACAGTAGCATCGGTTGGTGCAGCAGTAGACATCACTCGTCTATGGCATCAGCGGTTAGTTCATATTAGCGAAAGAGGTATGAAGGTACTTGCTGATCGAAAGTTGCTTCCTAGTTTAAAATCTGTAGATTTGAAGTTTTGTGAGCACTGTATTTATGGTAAACAGGCTAGACAAAAATTTAAATTTGGAAAACACACTAGTAAAGGTATCCTAGACTACATACATTTTGATCTTTGGGGTCCATCTCCAAAAATTTCTTATGGGGGATCGTCATATTTCTTCAGTTTTATAGATGATTACTCGAGGAAAGTTTGGATCTATTTATTGAAGAGAAAAGCTGATGTTTTTGATATATTCAAGCAGTTTAGAGCTTTGGTTGAAAAGAGCACTGGCAGGTTCATTAAATGTCTTAGAATAGATAATGGAACCGAATTTACTTCGAAGGAGTTTGATAATTATTGCAAGCAGGATGGGATTGAGAGGCATAAGACCACTGTTTACACTCCGCAACAGAACGGCGTTGCTGAACGCATGAACATGACTCTTCTTGAAAGAGCAAGGAGTATGCTCAGTAATGCGAAGTTGCAACAGGAATTGTGGGGAGAGGCATTGCTTACAGCTTGTTACCTGGTCAATCGATCACCATCAACAACAATTGACTGCAAAATTCCAGAAGAGGTATGGACAGGTCAATCATGTGATTATTCTAATCTTAGAGTATTTGGTTGTGAAGCCTATGCACTTATTCCGAAAAATCAGCGTTCCAAACTAGATCCTAAGTCAAGAAAATTGATCTTTGTTGGATATGTTGATGGTGTTAAGGGATATAGGTTGTGGAATCCTACTGTCCACAAAATCATCATAAACAGAGATGTAAAATTTGATGAACTTTCTCTGACAAATTTAGATGTAAGTAATGATTTGAAACAAGCTAATGTACCACAGTTTCAGCAAATTCAGTTTGATACTTAGTCATCTGCGAGGGAGACTCATGAGGATGTCCAGGAAGAGGATATTCATGACGACACTCCTCAGGAAGAGGATGAGCAGACAGAAATAGAAGAAATATCGCAGCAAACTCTACGGAGATCTACGCGGAACATAACTTTTCCAAAGAGGTATGATGATTTCGTTTTCATTTCTAATGAAGGAGAACCTAACAGTTATAAGGAAGCATTAGAAATGTCTGACAGTGACAAATGGAAACGTGCAATGAAAAAAGAAATGGATTCTTTGGCAAAGAACAAAACGTGGGATATTGTGGAACTTCCAGAGAGTAAGAAAGTGGTTGGCTGCAAATGGGTGTACAAACTGAAGAAAGGAGCTGATGAAACTGTTCCGAAGTACAAAGCGAGACTGGTTGCAAAAGGATTTTCTCAGAAAGCAGGTATTGACTTTCATGATATTTTTTCACCAGTTGTAAAACTTGTTTCTATCAGAATTTTGTTAGCACTAGTTGCTTTATATGATTTGGAGTTAGAGCAGCTAGATGTCAAAACAACTTTCTTACATGGAGATTTAGATGAGGAAATTTTCATGGAACAACTAGAAGGGTTCGTTCAAAATCGCAACAAGAGGTTTGTTTGCAAACTCAAAAAATCATTGTATGGCCTGAGGCAGTCTCCTAGGCAATGGTACAAGAAGTTTGATTCTTTCATGGTGAGTCAGAATTTTACCAGGAGTGAGTATGATCATTGTGTGTACTTTAAAAAGTTGGAAAATGACATGTTCATTATTTTGGTATTATATGTTGATGATATGCTTGTCGCAAGCAAGAGCATGTTTGAAATCAGCAGGTTAAAGGCTCAGTTGGCTAGGACGTTTGATATGAAGGATCTAGGAGCAGCAAATCAGATCTTGGGCATGCAGATACACAGAGATAGGAAAAATGGCAAGCTGTGGTTATCACAAAAGAAGTATGTGGAGAAAATACTTCAGAAATTCGGTATGGATAAGGTGAAACCTTCTAGTATCCCTTTAGCTTCTCATTTCATGCTTTCTTCAGGTTTGAGTCCTAAAAATGATGAAGAAAAGCAGTATATGTCTCGTGTACCATATGCTAATGCAGTAGGAAGTTTGATGTATGCGATGATAAGTACAAGACCAGATATTTCACATGCAGTTGGTGTTGTCAGTAGATGCATGGCAAATCTAGGAAAAGAGCATTGGGCAGCAGTGAAATGGGTGCTTCGGTATCTTAGAGGCACAAGTGACTATTGTATCACTTTTGATGGTTGCAGTGATAAAGTCTGTGGTTATGTTGATTCTGATTTTGCAGGTGATTTGGACAAGAGGAGGTCCACTTCAGGTTATGTTTTTACTCTTGCAGGTGGAGCTATTAGTTGGATGTCAAAGCTTCAGAATATTGTTGCTTTATCTACTACAGAGGCAGAATATATAGCTGCTTCACATGCTTACAAAGAGGCAGTCTGGTTAAAAGGTTTGCTGGGTGAGTTAGGAAAGGTTCAGAACTCTATAAATATTTTCTGTGATAGTCAAAGTGCTATTCACTTGGCTAAAAATCCAGCTTATCACAGTAAGACAAAACATATTCTTGTAAAATATCATTTTGTAAGACATGTTATTGATGAAGGTGGAGTGGTTCTTGAAAAGGTCCACACTCAAAAGAATAGTGCATACATGTTCACGAAGCCAGTTACTTCAGAGAAGCTACGGTGGTGCTTAGCTTCTCTAGGCTTGCAGGAAAAGTGATCAATAGAGCAATGAGCAATGGTATCAGGTAAATTGTTGTCAAGGTGGAGATTGTTAGAAACAGGTGACAACCGGCTATGACGGTAACTATGTAACTGACTAACTAAATATGCAGTTATTAGTAACCGTGTAAGAAATGTATATGTTTCTTGTATTCTCGTAAGAGAAGATATTGGAGATTTGTGAGTTGTTGTAAATCTTCAGATTCTGAATAATAAGATACCGATACCATTGCTCCGTGGATGTTTCCCTAAGAGAGGGTTTTACCACGTAAATCTCTGCGTATATCTCATGTGTGTGTATTTATTTTCTTTCTTGTTTTATATTGCTTCCGCTGCATATTGTATTTTGTGGCTGTTAGATCCAACATAATTTGGCCGACCCTTCAGGCATCAACACATTTTTCGTGGTCTCAGTTCTGTTTCTTTCGAAAGTCTTTTATTTTGAATTTTGTGTTTTTGCTTGTTCGGTAACATAGTTGGAATTTGACCGGCATAATGTCTGTCATCAATCAATTTGACCGTAAATTACTGTCCAAATTTTAATATAACTGTATTATCAAACTGTTAATTTTTTGACTTATTTTTTATGGCAATCAATATCTAGTTTGTTGCAGGGCATTTAATGCGACGACAACAGGTCGGTTGGCCATTAGATTTCAACCTAATGGTCAACCGACCTACTGCGAGCGCATTAAATAACCTACATCAAACTGAATAATATTCGTCATTTGAGAATCAACCTAATTTGCAAAAAATCATTAACTTAGTATTATAACCTGTGATGTATGATTTCAGGATTGAATTGGGGATTGGGTAATTATATATCAATTTATTAATTGTACTTATTTAAAATTTGTGCTGTGTAAGTGTTTAGTCCGTTCAGTGTAAGAATTTGAAAATGGTATCTATCCATGAAAAGCATTAAAGCGTTTATTGAAAATTTTAAAGTGTTTACTAAAATTTTTAAATTTTCAATGTTATATATTAGGATCTTTGTTTTTTTATGTGTGGTCAACTTGTAATTGAGTGGGAAGAATGTGGATATCTTTTTTTCAATTTAATCAACACTAGTATGCTGGTTATTTCTATTTTGTATTAGCCATTTTGGTCTTGTGCTTTGTGTTTCCTCGCTTCAGAGAGTTTGGGAGCTGGTACCAAACGTCCGTTTTTGTTGGGAGTTTCTCTTGGAGCTAGGTTGCTTTTTGGGAACTTGCTTTAACCGCTCCCTTTTTACTGGGAGTTTGTAGAAGCTCCCTGTCTATTTAGGAGCTTCGGTAAGCTCCTAAATAGTTAGGGAGCTTGTAGTAGAAGCTCCCGGTCTATTTAGGAGCTTCCTTAAGCTCCTAAATAGTTAGGGAGCTTGTAGAAGCCTATTTAGGAGCTTCCATAAGCTACTAAATAGTTAGGGAGCTTCTACAAGCTCCAGACCACTGAGCCCAAAATCATAAGAAAAATGTAGAAAATCAATTGAATGATTGTTGTTTATTGTGACAAGAAATCGCCAACAATAAAAAAATCAATAGAATCTATCAATAATGCCATTTTAAAATTTTTCAAGATTATATAAATTAAGAGGGCTCACACCTCTTAAATGTTTAGATACATTCACACTCGCCACTGTCCTTAAGTGATAAACATGGATCTTTCTTCAAATATTGAACAACTTTAATTCATGTCTCAAATGTTTATAGCTAACTTAAGTTATTCATATTGAAACCACATCAAACTAAAATACAAAAGACTTTGAAAGTTTGATGTTAGTTGAACTTGAAACAATCAAGTTCATTCACTTGAGAAGTAAGTAGTAGTTACCATAAAAAATGTAGAAGCACCCAAATACTAAGCACTCTTAGGAACAATAATAGAGATGGAGTTGAAACAAGGAATTAGAAAAAAATTGAATATTATGATTTACCAAGCTAACGGTGCTTTCTATAAATATGCGCACACACACTAACACACCCATATATATATGCAATTTGTTGTGCACACACACAAAGAGGCTAAAATAATTTAAGCTATAAAATTAATCAATTATGATTATTTTTTTAATTTTTTATTTCTTTAATTTTTTTAAATAAATTTTAAAAATTAATATATATTAGTCCCCTACGTTCCTTCCTCCCGTCCCATATTACCACCCAACACGCTTTATGGATGTATATCTTGTTCCAAGTCCGTCACTATTAGGGTATTAATTTAGTGTGAAGTGGGTATTTCCTCCATCTAGGTGCTTTTTGTCCACTCTACTATACTCAATTTGTTCTATGATCGGTCCGAGTTTCCAATGTATACTGTTAGTATCTTTCAATTGAGTGTATGCTAATCGAGAAAGCCCTCAATAAAGATCTTCGAATCGAAGCGAAGCTTAGGCCTATGAAACTTGAAACTTACTGAAGAAAGAAAGGTGCCTCGGCTCTTTATCCTTTCCATTGCTTTTAGTGTCCTATCCTATTATTAACTTATTATAATGTGTGATACTTGCAACATGGAAATTCCATTGTTGTGAAAAAAAAACCTAGAAATTCCATATATTTTGCTGGCCGGATGTACCTAACTTTTTGGTAGCGAACTTTGATAAGAATTGAAAGTTGCAACTCTAAAGAAATTAATGCTTTTAAACAAGGGAGGCATCTTATAACAAGAGCCACGAGGTGGTAATGTCCCCGACATTGTAGTTGAAAAGGATGCTTCTATATTCTTCATTTTGTAATTTGTGATTATGGAAAGCAAGTTTTGTTGGAGAGAAGCATTTGAGTTAACTGGAGGAACTAATTGAAAACAAGGGGGAAGACTCCTCTTAGCTTTACAAAGGGCGTTGTATTGTAGGAAATCTTTCAAATGCTTTGTGTGAATTTCATCTTCATAAACTTGAAGAATGTGATAGGCATGGAAAATGTTTTCCTAGTCAAAATGAGAAGAAAACTCTGAAAACAACAATGAAGGGGGGTTATGGGATGGCCTGGAGACTAGATTTTGTTCTTGGGATGGCCTAGAGCAGTATGAATAGCTTTGGGTATAGACAACAATGAAAGACGAGAAAGGTTGTAATTGCGTGTAGTATGATGGTTTTCAGTATCAGAAATATAAAGTCTAATGCAAAAGGCAGAAAATGAATATCATTAAGCTATAAAAAAGAAGTGAAATTGAAGAAATCTGTGTACAAAGAAGAAAGTTGACCAAGGTATTGTATCAGTATACAGTTATTGTAAGTGTCCTTCAATATTTTTTAGTAAGTAGCAAATACTTGCAGAAGCCTATGTGTAGAGAAGAAAGCTGATGAAGATTTTGTATTAGAATACAGTTATTGTAAGTGTCCTTCAATATTTTTTAATCAGCAGCAAATACTTGTAGACATGCAAGTAGTGTAAATGCCAGAGAAAATACATTTGACTACTATATAATATATTTTTAAACAAAATCAATTTGAAGTAACAAATACATAGGTCACTGACATTTATCATACATCAACAGTATCTTAATAGATTGAATTAGCTATTTTAGCATATTGTATATTATTGAAGGAAGATTCATATATTTAATGCAGTGAAAGTGACCGAGTAGATGAAACAGAGAAATGATACAATTAAACAAAGATCGGATTATCTTTCAACAAAGCCATAAAACTGGGTCTTATCTTAACTACATGATTTGCACATCAAAACTTGCTGTCATTTTGACAATTGTCTTTTTTGAAAGGATCATCCATGTCACAACCCCCGTGCTTTTAGTTGTGATGTTATGCTTTTTCAATTCAATCAATGGCATGTCTCCTTCAAGTTTTAGTGATTAACTTTATGGCCATGGTTTTCAAACATCCAAGAAAAGCAATCAAGTGTAATGAACCTTACAACTTTTTTCAATTCATATATAGCATTTATGAAAATGACGATATTAATAAACTCAACTTTGAAAAGTTATTTTGCTTGTCTTCTTATTTGATAAAAGTCAATTTTTTGTTGAATGTTTTTCAAATCCGACAGAACCTAAAACTGCAACCATGATAATGCATGTATCATGCCAAATATAGGGCATGGCTAATCTATAGGCATTAGTGGTTTCGAATAATTAAAACTACGATATTAAATTTGAGATGTTAATAAGGGAAGACATGGATTCTCTTATTTGCTATCGTATTTATACTTTACTCTACATCATTGTTTATTGTATTCATATAATTATTGTGACACTCTTATGCACAATGCTTGAGTTAGATGGTTGCAAGAGATGATGTTTTGGACTCATCGTCTCTCTATTGGTTCATGGTGATTATTGATTGTGTTAGACTTATGTTGTTGATGATCAAAATTTGATAATTCCTTGTGATTACTTAATGATGCATATGAACAATAATGCAATTCAAGTTTTATGTGGATGAATGGTACTAATAACACACACACACACACACACATAGACATATGTGCATGAATGGTACTAATAACTAACACACACACACACATACATACACACAAACTTTGATGATTCCTTGTGATTACTTAATGATGCATATGAACAATAACGCAATTCAAGTTTTATGTGGATGAATGGTACTAACACACACACACATTGTTATTGATATAATATGATCCATTATGATGTTACATATGTATTGGGTTTTAGTGGACTAACGTAAGATTAGTCTAGGAGCACCATGGCATATATTTTAAATTAAAAATGCCATTAAAATTTTCAAATTGTAATATAAAAATATATGTTTTATCAAATAATGTTTAAATATTTTACAATGCATTTATATGTGGGGAGGACAATGGTGACATTGGTTTCAAAGTTGTGGTGCACTGGGGCATTAATGTTTCACTAAACACACTAGTTATGCTTTTGAAAATTTTAATAGAAATTGTAATTTATAATGTAATGTAGAGTCCATTGTAGGTGTGCTTAATATATAACATGCATCGAGGCGTGTGACATAGTAATGCACCAATTATTGGTGCATTTATCTTTATTGCATATCGAGGTGTCAATGTTTACATAAACACACCATAGTGTTTTTTTGAAATTTATAATATAAAAAACTATATTATTTGATAACGTGTCCATGTCTTGTGCATTTTATTTTTGGAGGACATTAAGGATTGTGTTCAATACAACATCACACTATGGTGTGTTATTTGTGGTATCAATATCTATGTAAGGAAATTTCAAGTCTATAGTCTATGTGCTTTATATTTCAAGTGCACCAGTTAATATGTCCAACAAGAGCCACGTGGTGGCAATGTCTTTGACATTGCCACATGCGCTACTCGCAGAAAGTCTATAGTCTATGTGCTTTATATTTCAAGTGCACCAGTTAATATGTCCAACAAGAGCCACGTGGTGGCAATGTCTTTGACATTGCCACATGCGCTACTCGCAGAAAGTTGTAGGGATGAGCTATTTGTGTTGAGACATGGACAATTGATAGAGATCAAGAATAATTTAATTCAATAAAAAAATTGATCTATTACTAATTTGGTGAGAGAGCATAAATACATATATAATCAAATTTTCAGAAAACATATTTTAAAACATAATAAATTCAATTTTTTGAAGATTTTTTTAAATAACTAACAAAAATAAGTTCCACCAGCATGTTTTAAAAATAGCAAGAGCATGGATTTTTTGGTTTGTTCAATTTGTGTATTATGGAAATTCACAGAGAAAAGAAAGCAGGTTTCCAATTTCCAAAAAGAAAAAATCTATATCCATGTATAGTCTGCAGAGCAAGAAAAGGATATTTAAACAAACAATATTCATATCTATATTTTGTACTAAGTAATTGGGCTATGAACATGATCAATTAACATGTGATAAAACAAGTACATTGCAGCCATTGACAACAGAAATTTACAAGCATTTGCATATATACAGTGGTTGTAGTTTGATGGAAGAGAAATTTAACATGTAAATTCTAAATTCTAAGGAAAAATAAACTTATCATGTAATAAAAGAAGAGTTTGCTAATTGAAAGAGCATACATTCTTGAAATTTGAAAGTTTGTTCATATTAACACAATGATGTGGCATAGTTTTAAGATGATGTACAAAGAGACCAATGACAAAAGTTGGGTTGTTATCGTCCTAGAGATCGACTACATGTAAGAAAGAGCTATTCAAATATGACATAACATTAACAATAATTTGGTTCAGTTTTCTTTGCTGACAAAGCTAAATAAACTAAATGAGCAAGAGACTGTGGCTGCGATGACTTCAACAGTCTTAAAGCATGTTGTTGTATGCAAAGAAAGTGTCAAACTGCAGAAGCTTCTTTGCAAAAAGAAAGAAGGATAGTTGCTTTGTATTTGAACACCCAAAAATGCCAGCCATGTCCAAAATGGAATTTTGCAATGGCATAATCGGTGCTATGACAGAATTGGCAAGGTTTCTTTCCTGCACATTGCAAAAAGATAATGAGCAACTTTCTTTACATGGTTTTTGCAATTGATCGTAAACTGAATTTGCAGGGAAGCTTATCTCTTTTGATTGAAAAAGACATTCTGCATCAAACATTGGTATGCTCATTTAAAGAAGTATGTAATCATGGCTGATCAAATGATCAATTACATCAACTAATATGCAGTTCACTTTACCATGCGTTTTGTTTCGATATCAAGATGAAATGATTTTTATGAATACTTTGCAAGCCTACTTAAGTTCATTTGAAATTTATCCATTTTGACAATTGAGTTGTGTATGGAAACAGAAAGGTTGTATGTTACAAATGTTTTGTATGAAGCATAGACAATTAAAGAAATAAACTTAATCATGTATTCTTATCTACGTTAATTGTACAGGATTAATCAAATGCTGACCTTAAAGTTGAAAATTGAAAAACATAAAAGTGGCAAGACATGAGTTGTATGCATTTACCACATTTTTTTCATTGATAGAAGCAAGGTTGAAAACCTGTTTCATGGATTTGTAAAGGGACTAATTATTGACAATAACTATTATTGTGAATCTTTTTAGACTTTTAGATCAACTATTGAAAGGAAAATCGCCAAGTGGAAGAATCTAAAGTTATAGTGTGTGACATATTTGCATGTTTTCAAAATTGTAATTTTTTGGCCAAATTCCATGGTTTGATATGCAGCCGCACCCACCAGGCAAAATTTAGAAAATGAGTAGTAGATCTTTATGAATAATTTCAAAAGACATATTCCACTAACATAAATGATCTAGATAGGGAAAGGCGGAAGAACCTAATGAAAAAGTTAAGTCTTTTGGTGTTCAACAGAGCATATCTGATGATATAAATGAAAGTTAATTCTATCAAGAGCTAATTGGATGAACACTGGCTATGTTTTGATTGAAATTCTAACATCAAGTATACAACCATGACTAAGTACTTTATAAGTCGACACTGAAGCTTTATCTGTGAGCATAAACACTGCTCATTAGGCACCAAAAGATATTTGGTCCTTGGATTCTCAGGTGACAGGCACATAGTTTTTCATTACTGACGTGAACTTTACTGAATTAGAATACAAGTCCAAGGGTTGCCCAACATTGACAATATTTTCATTTTTTAAGCATTGATAATAATACAACCATTTCACCTGTCAGAGCCAAATATTTTGCTCATCCAATAGAAACAGAGGTTAAGTTTCTACATCTTAAAGGACAGGTTAAAGTGAAGTCACAGCTCATGCACACAGGATAACCATTCAAAAAGAAATTCTACTTTTAGTAATGTTTTAATTGCAATGAATCTGAAGACTGATAATCAACAAACAAGAAAAGTAGTCTCACAAGTATAATGCAGGAGATGGATGTGTTGATCGGTGCAAGGACAGAATACATGAAATATGTGATTTTGGAAATTTGATTGGAGCATTTGCAAGTGCTTAGAAAATAATCAATCTAGAATGAAAAAAGAATGGAAGGAAGTTTCAAGTTCAATGTTGCAAGAAACAATTCTTCTAAAAACATAAAAAAATGCAGTTGACATAAATAAACAAGCGATGTGTTATTTTTAGGGTAAGGCATCGACATGTTTAGATCGCAATTCAATCGGTTTCTATAGCATGGTGAAGATCAAATGAAGCAGAGATGCAGATTAGTTTTTGGATCCTGATTCCATGTTTTTGTTTGGTGCAGTGACATTTTTTTTTTGGATATCGGAAAAGACAAAGGAAAAATTGAAGACAACTATATGGAGATGAGAAAGTCTATCTGCAATTTGCACCATTTTTTTCCCTATAGTTATGTGAGAATAAGTAATGCAGTCAAAAGCAGAAATCTGATTCCGATGGTTAGTTTTTTATATATGTAGAGGGATTTACTAGTAAAGATGTCTAGATCACTTGTTTTTTTCTGCATTGGCATAGGATGTTGATTTTGCAAATACATGCGTTTTGAATATATGGTTTAACAAATTTCTTTTAGACTATGAACTTGACCCCTATGGGTTTGTGATTCTTTGCTTGGCTTGGCAGAATGACATGATTACAGATTTGCTACTTAGTTGAAAGTATAGTAGATTGGAAAGGACAGAAATCCACTTCTTCCTGCCTTTACTAATATATCAATTAATGAGAATGACTAAGACGAAGTTTGTTGCTCTGTTCATTGTAGATGAATGGAACTGAACATAAAAATAGAGAATCCAAGTTACAAAAGTATAGTGTGAGCTTGTCATCAAGATATTCCTGAATGCATTGTAATAGAGGTTTGTGAGGGTAGCCTCGAGCTAATAGGTCCGACTCTCGAGCATAAATAAATATGGAGGGATGGGCACACCATCCCAAGAGGCTAAAGGCAAATTTGTCTTCGACCGAGAACTTGGATCATTAGCTAAAGGAAGCCTTTTTCCCAATACCTTAGAAAGGATTATAGATTACCTCTGAACATAAGGATGTATGTAGTTTGGCCATAATGAACTAACAGGGAAATCTTTGGAGTTGACTCCTGGTTGTAGACGTACATTGTAGGGTTGGGGTCCAACCAACTCATATAGAGTTCCAGGGAGTTTTGAGCCAAGGACCGAAGGAAAAATTTAAAGTATCTTAGGAACAATTTATACACCAAAATGATGCAAAAAAAGAGATAAATAACAGGCATTTAGAACTGGTAAAACTGCTTCAAATTATGAGCAAAAGATATAGCCATGAACAACAATAACATAAAGTCTCCATCTCTTGATTTAAAAGGCTAAATGAAAATGACTTAACCACAAATTATAGATAACAGAAGAAAATGGTTCTGTGAAGAAATGAAAGGTACAAAATTGACATTAAAAGGCTAACTAACATTAAACATATAGTGTAATTATTATAGTTCTATTATGTAAACCACATCATCATTGACTTCAGCACAGTCATGCATACACTTCACAGGTAGGCACAGCTATGAAAAATGCAACCAGGATAGCAGTTAAAGCTTGCACACCTGATTCCTCAATTTCACCTTGGCATGAGTTGTTGAAAGACGAATTACAGTCTCCAGTGAACGGGCAGTGATTGGTAATGTCCCTCCTCCAGACTGCAGCAAAAACAGAAAAGGAATTTCATTATGGATATCCAACAAAACCAACAACCCATGATCTTCATGTGTGAATTAATAATTAATAGCAATTGTAAAAAAAAATCTCAGATGACAAGTAAGGCAGTTATCTCTGACCTTCGCTTCTGCACCTGCATTATGCATCTCAGCATATGTAGATGCAATATGTTCTGATGCCTGTAGGTTATCACCATACAAACACTGTCATTCAGTAAGATTATCTGATTCCACTTGGGCATTCAAAATGTAATAAGACAATTACAAGACATAAATAAATGTATAGGTACAAGTTTGAGATAGAAGATCACCTTATCTGTCAGCACAGGTTGATGTCTGCTTTTAGAATAATGAATGTACTTCTTCAAGAATTTAACAGTGAGGTTCTCATTTTTGGAATTCCTTGTCTTCCTCTCACCATGCAGCAGACGATTGTATTTCACAAAAATAGATGTTGCCAACTCTGCATCATCATCTTCTGCCTGTCTTGAATTTTTGTCAGCCACCACCATACCTGCAGAAATTGACATCCAGAGGGATATCATTTCAGCAATCTTCACACAGAAATATTATCAAGTGCAAGGAATAAAATGTCTTCATCATTTTAACACAGCAGATGCTGATCGGCATCTTCACCTGAACAGCGATAACAATGCATGTGTAAAACATGCTCAGATATTCGGTGATCAACATCAGGATCCATTTGATCAAGCACACTAAATAATAGATCAAAACGAGAGAATAAAGAATCTGAAAGACCAATATTCTTGGTTGGAGTAAGAGAGCGGTCGTACTGAACAAACAAAATTATTAAGAGAATATTAGCCCAAAATGTATTTAGAAACACAATTACCAAGGAATGCAAACAAATTATATACAATACAACATCTCAGTCAAGAATACCAAATGGTGAATGATACCTTGTGCACAAAAAGGAAAATAGCTTGAAAATTCAATGCATTTATGCAATTGTTGTTATGGGGCATTAAAAATGTGGAAAAGACTTACCGTGCCATATACAGGATTTGCAGCAGCATCCACACCACAACATGCATTAAATGATGCATGAATGCCAACTTTAGCAATTGTTACTGTCTATTGTTCCATAATCTTGTGGATGGACACACGATCTTGATCACTCATCTTATCAAATTCATCAATACAAACAACACCACGGTCGGCCAAAACCATTGCTCTAGCTTCCAACCGGCGTTCATATGAATTGCTTACAGGCAGTTAGTTAAGGACTTCAGATCATTATTTCTATAATTCAATTTATATAGAGTTTGAGCCACAAGAAGAATAAATCATTCTCTGATAAGATGTACACATAAAATATTTACCAGTCTCTTGGTCAGAGGTAACAGCTGCTCTCAAAACTGCACCAGAGTATCCTCAGCCTATGATCGAAATTGCTAAAGGAGCAATATTCATAATAGCCCTCAACATTTGGGACTTAGCCACAGAAGGATCACCAACCATCATCATTTTGATGTCACTGTAAATGAGGCGAAGTGAATAGCATGAACTCAATAACCTCAACTCAAAGAATTGTAGAGAAAAAACAGGTTTCAGTTATTTACCGTCTTAACTGAGTTCCATTCTTAAGGTTCTTTTCCACTCCCCCTAGTAGCTACAAAATAACGGCTTTCTTTATCCATGTATGCCCACAGATTGATGGAGCCAGTGACTTTGCTAGTAGACCAAATGTATCATGTCTACGTGCTATTTTCTTGATGTTTTTGATATCATCACTAGTAAAAACAGGTGTATTTATCTCTTTGTTTAGCTGGGAGACATTATTGGAAATAATAACAGTTCTGCATCAAGATTAAGCTCAATATGTCACATGCAAACAGACCCAACAAACCAGCTAATCAAACCTTGGGAAACTATAACAGATTTAGAGCATTCAGAAACAACAACCATGATACCTGAAGACATGATTAACACTGCCCTTGCTTTTGCCAGGCCACAAGAAAAATAGTTTTTGTTGAATAAGCTTCTATATAGATACACTTATGTCATCTATGAATCTTAGTTCCTCAGAAAATGCTTCTCCAGCATCTACTTACGAATCATTAATGTCTACTGACATATTTCGCATTCTTTTAGTCAAGCACCATGAAAAGGTAGAAGCAAATAAATCTCCATATCAAGATTGCAGAGGTTACATCATCATAGTTAACTGGTGGCAATTGCCAATCTAGACCAGAACGTTAGTCCCCATGAAATTACATATTCTAATGCTTAGTATCCATGAAAGTCAGCGAACTAGGGCCACAACACCAAAAGCTATCATCCTACCATAACCTATGGTATTAAACTTTGCAACTCCTTGCTTACACTCAAACTTCCATAACCTATGGTTGAGGAAGCAAATGGTGAACAATTTCTATTAAACTTTGAAACTCCTTTCTTACACTCGAACTTTCATAACCTATGGTTGTCTTTGTGTGCACTGTAATTAGGCTTGTATGCATTCCCAGCTTGCTAACAGCCTTATTCATAATTTGAGCTTCTTAACAAAGTTCAATCCTCACTCTTCCCAAACATAAAGAGTGCACCAAAAATCCAAACAACGACCTATATTCATTTTCTTCTGGTTTATCTAGTTAAAGCTAAGAATTAATTAGCAAGAAAAAATGATGGAAATGTACCTTAGGCTAGATGGCTAGCCTTTTTGATAAAGTGAAGTTATCCAAGGTTTACTATTTGTTCTAAGTCACTGCCACTTGAAATGTGCACACAAGACAACAAGAAACATTTTTCCCAAACCATCCTAACTCATAATTACAACAATTCAGTACAAGAATGCTAAATTCATAACTACCTAAATAACTAACTTTTAGGCTAAGATTATTCCTCCACAAAAAGCACAAGCCAATGCATACAAAATTAAACTCATATTGTTTATGGGGGGAGATATTTTCTATGTATTAAGAGATAACAACAAATACAAATAATATACATGAGTCTTTTATGCAATTCCTCCTTCACATTATCATGGGTTCCTCCAGCCTATGCCACTAACAAACAATTGATCTTCAATTACTTCTCCAACTCAAAAGGGAAGGATAATTCAAAGAATTAAAGAAATATGAAATTTTTGACCAAAGAGGGGATGTTAAAATCCTAAGCATTTGATGCACAGTTTGTCCAACATGATGGTATACTAATGATCTAATATCCCTACCCAACCTTAATGCTTTCATTTATACTTGAAGAGAATGGTTAAGGTGTTTTTTATGGGTCTTAACTATGTCCAAGTGTACAAACAAGACAAAAACGATTCTAGAGTGCAAAAATGAATCTCTTCTACATGCATGCCATGAATCTACTCTGTAATAATAATAAAGAATGTATTCTATTGCTTGCAGAAATAACAACAGTCAAGAAATAGAAAGAGGAACAACAGTAGGAGGAGGTTTGGGAGGTGATAATATATGCATCCAATTGTGAAGTGTGAGTTGGGTTCATATTTCTATTACTCGAACCCTCCTAGTAATTATGCATGGAAACAATTGGATGAATGAACAACCCATTTTAGTGAAAGAGATCGAAACATCTTTGTGAAAGCCATTGAAAAAATGATGATTACACCAAGTCAAAAAATAAAAAGTAAAAATAATTTATGCTGTAACCCAAAGGGCCAACACATGGAGTTTAGCATAAAATCATCTTGAAAGCCATCAAAAACAGATCATACCAAGACTCAAGTCACGAAGAAGATAACAGATCATAGTACATACCAAGTCATGAAGAAGATAGGTTATACTGGAATCAAAAGAAGAACCAAGGCATCCATATTAGCAGAAAATCATTTTGAAAGCTCTTAAAATAAGAAAGTCCACCAATAAGGCACTAGATAACTGCTACAAAAATCAGACTCAGAAATTGTCCACTTTTCTGTTAGATTCAAGCTATATGGAGCTGTAATCCAATCTTTTAAGAAAAGTGGTAAATTAATTCACTATATTCAGAAATAAAAAATCTAAAGACTTTAAAGACATTCCTTTCACAGCTTTTGTCAACGCATTCAGAATTTAGAGCAGATATGAATTAAAATTGAGGATGCTCCAAAGGCATTGAAAACACGTAGTGCTACCCACATAAAGAAAGTTTCACAATGTCTATTAAACTGAATAGGTAACTAATGATAATCCTTGTTACAAAACATATAAGTAAGAAACATGCAACAAAATCATTCAATTTTGGAGTCACAAATTGAAAACCCCTAATATTGAGTAACACGTAGGGAAATCTCAACCAGCAAATTGAACCTTGCATGGCTAGACAAGTTGCAGGAGTAACAAAATTAGAACTAGCAGATATGATAATGTTTGTAAAGATGGATATAGTCAAAACTGTCAACTTTGTCTGCAATTTCTTCTGTGGACTGCTTAACTTGTTTTATAGGAATTAAGCAGCAACTGGCGATAATTTCCCTTTATGCATTTGTTCTCAATTCAATGCCTGTATGCAACTTGCTTTTACTTGTTTAATAATCCTTTGCATCTGTCAGTAGTTGAACAGGAGTTATCTTCGTTTTCGTGGCCTTTGCAGCCTCAAACTCATTTGCACACTAGCATGCATATGCATACATTATTGGTCTTATGCACTGGCATCAAGACAATATCTAATGTCTTTTTTTATTCCTATACTTCATAACTACATCCACGGAAGTCTTGATTTGATTCATATTTTTAGTTTTAGTTCTTATAGAATGGCATGTGACATGACTCTATCTTAGTGTATCCCAATATAAATCAAGAGATATAGTCTTATGTGGAAGGAAATTTGTGTATGTGTGTGAATTTTTACAAAGTTGCATAAGATATCAGGAATAGCTGCAAAAGATATTCAATGATGCAGAGTGATGTGTTTGATGTTACTTACAGTTTCCACAGAACATGAATGTGGACAGATTTTAAGTCCAAGGAATATATGACTATTGTAAGTTTTTTATGTAGAAATCAAGCCAAGTCATTGAAGCACTTGCCTATTAAAAAATTCTGAAACTAAATTAAAATCAACAATAAGCCAAGAAAAGATTTGAAACCTGAAACGAAGAACTAACGCAATATTCGAGGGAAAAACAAAATCAAAATGCATTTTTCAATACTGTAAAATCAATGGGTCTGAGATAAGGAAAATTGATGGAAGTAAATAGAAATTAATTTTGCTTTTACTAAACCAATTATCATTACAAGTAGGCAATATCTGATTACATCACTGAATAATGCTTATTCAGATTTCTCTATAGCTTTTTCTAAATCATGTCAAGTTGTGCGTTGAACCATTTGTAATAGTCAATGCATATAGCTCTTTGTCTATATAATCACAAGGGTAAATTCATGAAATAATTCCTATTTAGCTGGCATTGAGCAATACATGGTTTTCATATAGAGGCAAAGTTTGGCCATTGCATGGCATTTTTCAGAATACATTGCAAAAATTTGAATTAGAAAATCACATTCAACAATAATAAGGGGAATCCAAAATCTGAAACCAAAATCATTAGATAAAGAAAAAGCAAAGCAATTAGATGACCGAAACTGCGAATCTTGTCAATATTATGTATCAATAATTCTATATCATTTTATACAACTCTAACAATTCTATAACCACAAAAGAGGTAGAGAAAAAAACAGTTTAGCAATATTTCAACGGAAGTTGTTTCAGTTGCATTAAGTTTATAAATATGTAAAAGGGTTTAAAAGCACATAAATTTACAAAATGTATAATGAGAACATAGATTTGTTCCAGTCATAGCATATGCACTTTGCACCAAAAGCTAAAACAGGTCACGCTCTGCCAAAATATGTAGTAGTGACAACATAAGGCATGTTGCAGTAGCGTGTGCACTTTCTATCATTCCTGCATATGGGCCGTGCATTATTATCAGCAATTATGGAGAGAATATAAAAGCAGATCTGAAGATAAGATATGTAGCAAATGCTAATTTAAACGAAAAATAAATCCTGTTAACTGTTATATTTCTATGTCTTTTTTTCTTTCCCGTACATTGGCCATTGGAATGGAGAAAATGTCAAAAAAAAACAGGGCTATAGCAACTGCAAGAGCTTTGTGATTGACAGTGGACCGTTGGAAAAGCAAAAAATCTATTAAAAGTGAACAGGATTTTGGAAATCATGTTTTTTGTCTATAAATATAGCTATTGCAGTGGAAAGTGCAAAGTTGTGTGCAATGAAAGGTGTCTAGTTTCAAATAAAATAATTTCAAGTTTCAAATAAAAGGGCGAAGCAACCGATCGAATACGGTGCTATTTTAGTATGTTTTTTTTTTGCAAGAACATTAGATCTTTGCAAGGTAGATCCTACACAATGAAGAAAAGCCAATAAAGGAATATAGCCTGAGAATAAGGTGTGGCTGTCTCCAGAGGAGGAGAGAATTTCTAAATTAGCATAGCTTGTCAGATGTATCAGTTGGAAAATGTCAAGAGCAAGAACTTGCCAAATAATGTGCTCTGGTGTGTGGCCTAGAGTGATCAAGCCCTAGGGTGTAATTCTAGGAAACATCAAAACACCCATGTTTGTGGTCAAAGAGGAGGCTAAAAAGGAGCACTCTTAACATCCATGGGAAAATAAACCCTGCTATAGTGGTGATGCCTCTGACTGGATTTTGTCCTTCTATGCGCTGTCAATGGCACAATGTAGAGCCTATTTGGTGTAGAACAATGTTGGACAGACCTAATGTTTTCCATGTAAATAGATTGACGGTGCTTTAGTCCCCCTTCCTCAACCTAGGTGAAAGGAGATCATCTATGTAGTCCAAAAGGAGCTCTAAAGTAAACTTTGTGAAAGTAAAGACCACTCTAACATAAAAGGAAGAGATTTTTTAGTCAAGGGATATTAAAAATGTCAATGAGAATTTGTCCCAGCACCTGTAGAGAAAATGAAACCTCCCCTTAATCTTATAATAAACTAGGCATTTAATAAAGTGTTCCACACAAAGAGAAAATCTTGCAAACCTATTTTGCCTTAAAGAGATTGTTATCTGACTCTACTCTCAATTGGTGTGAGCACAACCAAAATTGGCGAAGAGGAAAACAATGCACGTGTAGAAAATGGAACTGAAAGTAGTTAGGCTAAAAAATAAACCTGACAAAATCTGGAGGAAATGATCAGAGTAAAAGGCCATGTTGCAGCTCAAGAGCCTAAGCAGTGTAGTGCAAAATACTGAGATAAAGCTCTTGCATATCTCTCTCATCATTGTAGAATTGATCTTCTCGTTTCAAGGGAGGAGGTGGGGTAGGCCATCAAGGGATATCAGGTAGGCATAGAAGCAATCAATTGAAATGCCCACTGACTCCAAGAATGACATGCCTAAAAAAAAATCAACGTCACCAACTTGACTAATGTTAGGATGCAAGTAATTTAAAGGAGCAGAGTGCCAAAAAGGGGTACCTATCATGCCATGAGGAATCTTTCATTTGTTGTAGTATGTGAAAGTAGATGAGAGGCCTAAATATTGTCTTAAGATGAGAGGGATATACGCCAAAATATATCTCCACAATACACTGACGAATATTCTGTTTGCATCAAATAACTACTCAAGTATGATACTTTGGACCCTCTAAATGAGAGATGACTCTATGTGATGAAGGCTAGGGCCTGAACAAACATTATGTTGCATCAAGCATGATAATATGGACCCTCTAAATCAGAGATCACTTAAATGACAAGGTTAGGGCCGCATCTGTATAAAACAATAAGCTTGGTGAGTACATAAAAGAGCTTCATCTTAGATGGCATGTCCTGGAAATGAAGTTTGAAGAAGTGCTTTTTGAACATGGGCTAGGAAACATGCCCCTTACATATTTGTAAGTGATAAGTGGTAGAGATTGAATATTATTATTAAAAGCATAAACCCTATCATTTCTTTGTTGTGGTTGTAGAAACAAACCAAGTCATCTTGGGAGATGTTTATGATGGGTGGGAGTCCATGGTTGATTCCAAGAATACAATTATTTTTGGAAAGAATGTCTCGAGAAAGGGACATCAAAAAAGAACTTGTTAAACAAGATACAAGGTATTCTTCCCAACATGTGGTAGAATAATTGTATGCCTTTGCATTGCTTGGATCACCCGTTGATGTTAAATTTATGCTTGGTTTAGGGTTTTGAGCAGAAATTAAAAAAACTATTACTTTTATGCAGAAATATAAACTAGTATAAAAAATAGTAAGGGCATTGTAGTAACAAAATGCATTTAGATTTGTAATTTAAACATAACTTTTATCTCTTTCAACTTTTGGCACTATGATAATGTCAGTGTGTGAAAGTACAAAAACTTTAGCACTACCAAAAGAAAGGCCACTGTGCTAAGGTACAACAAGTACAGTAAAACAAAAACAGTAGTATAGTAGAATAAATAAAGTAAGTATCAAGACAAAAAATAGATCTAACTGATTATTGACTTCGTGAAACTGCATGTAGTTCGAAATTTTGTTTCTAGATGAGATGTAGCCTCTATGAGGTAGAGTCTTTGAACGGAACTAGTCTAGTGCTTACTTGAGGGCACCAAACATACTCATGAGAAAGGGAGAGAGTCTGAAACAAACCAGTAATCTCAGTAAATCCCAGTAGAGATAAGTACACTGAGGAAGCTCTTAACCAATTATGAAGACTTCAACAACATCATACATTTGGAAGGATGCCTTTAACGATGTAGATCGCAGTATTTGAAGGAAGCATAGTATTATTGTTAATCTTGATTGAGAATGCTACTGTATTACCAGCTTCGAGGTTAGTGTAGAGCAGTGCAATATTCTATAATTCTGCTAAAACTTCTATGAATCTGCCCAAGTTCCCAATTCATATTCGGAAAAAATGCAAGTGTTATGAGAAGAAAAATAGCTTAAACAGATGAGTATGGCGGCGCCCGGACTTGAACAGAATACCTTCAGTGTGGAGTAGGGTCATAGAAAGAATTTGGAAGTATATTTTCTCACTGACATGGTCTTTGTACGGAAGATGTTATGTGAAAGAAATTTAATAGAGCAATTTTTTTATTTATTTGTCTCTTCTATAAATCTTAAACTAACTGGTTGCAACTTGCAACATCCTGTACTTAATAATAATGGCAGTGTCCATGGATCTTAAGGGAAATTTTCTATACTTGGTAGGGACGATTGTTGTGGTGGCACTAATTCTTATACTAGGGATAACTCCTTTGCTTTTATTAGGTTCACTGCTTTCTACAATGTTCAAAAAAATGAACACAGTAACAAAAGTCAACTACAGATATGTTAAAATTGGATCTTGGGAAAGCCCTCGAAGGCTATTGTTGATTAAAAAATAAATGGGACAACTGACAAGTATATAAGCAATGAACATGATTAGGATGCAAGGTTTGTGTGAATGGGAAAAGAAAAATTACTTAATATTGTGTATATTTTATAAAAAACAGGTTCAAATAAATCATAAAAGAAGTTGCAATAGAGAATGTTTGAATTCTATTTTGAAATATTGAATCGAAGTTGAAAGAAGGGAAAAATTGTTGAAAGTGTTTGGAGAAAAAGGAAAATTATGATCATACCTTTTATTCAAAAAATTTTGACCTCGACAATCCTGTTGTTCATTGCCAAAGTGTAAAGCCCTTGTTGCTTCAATTTGTGAAGATTGTAAATGGCCGAGGAAACACTATTGCAGTATTGTTCATAAGAAACAGCTACAACATCGGGACAACATTCTTTTAATTGTGTACCTCGAAGTGTACATTCAATAATCCCTTCTTCAGTCTCTAGCTTGAATTGTAATATGTGTTCATAAGTAGTTGGTGTTTTACGATTGCAAAATGTACAAAAAACAGTGCTTTGTATCATTGGCAGTTTACACTGTGTGCAAATGCAGTGGTAGGGTGGTGCAAAAACATTTTTTACTTTCAATGTTCCATATACCTGTTGTAGGCAAGCAAACAGAAAACATAAAAAAACATTGCAATGAGCATGTTTTTATATGAAGGCCATGCTAGGAAAAAGCATAGAAACGAATTTATGAAAACAAGTTTGCAAATGCAGATTTTGCAACATGGTGTTTGAAAAGATATCATTGTAATGAGTTATGTTGCTGTTATTTGGAATACTAAATCTGGTAATGTAAAAAAGACATTTTGACAAGTAAAAATTCTATATTTTCTTTATATTAGAAGCAGAAAACTTTGATATCAGGAATGCAACAGGGTGAACATTCAAGAAAGAATAAAATCTCTTTTGTTAACTATGAAACTGCTCAAACTACATATAAAGAACCTGCTTAATTGATAATGAAATGACAAAAAAACATTTCAAGTGACATTACAAGAGAGGTTCTTCATATCTCACCTGTGTTTTAGCTTCAATTATTGGAAGCAAACTTTGTATTGCGAATTCATCATTTAGGGGATCTATAAATGTTGATTGTGAAGTATTCATAAGATGACTTCCTTTTGCACCTGGCCTTACGATATTTTTTAGTAGATACAGAGGCGGTTCATCAAGTGCAAGTTGTTGTTGCACTAGGAGGAAGAAATTTGTGTAGCTTTCATTAACCTGAAACTGAGAATGAATAACTGGAGAAGAATTAGAGAAGGGGGGATGGGAATAGACAAATGTTTTTTGTTATCGGTTCTACTTTTTTTTTTGTATATGCATCTAGCAATAGATAGAGTGGGAAAGAAAAAACATAAAAAATGAAAAGAAATATAGCGAAAAAAATTGTTTAAAGAGAATCCACTTTACAGTTGCATAGTCGTTTGTAGTTTCACCATCTCTTATGTAGAAGTCCAATTGTTTATTGTTGTATTCACAGGTGACAACTATGACTGCGACAGAGCCAACGACATATGTCTCATCTGATGTAACCAGCTCATTGATTGTTGTATCTGGTGGAAGGCAATGCATTTTGCATACTTGTTCGATTGTCTCTATGACAGTTGTTGGCAATATCGCTATTGAATTTATGGCATCTCCTCGGTCATATTGACCTTTCTTCTTCAGTTCAAAACCAGAAATTCTGACACTTTTTCCAGGAAAAAAGAAACTGCCAAAGCGATTTATCAAACTATCATTAATTGTAACTGTCATTGTCATCAATCCATTTTTGTCAACAAGATCTGCATGTAGAATATTTGTCTTGACAGGGGAGTTTTGGTTACGATTTTGTGCAGGTCCATAGACAACCAAAACATCCCCCTCAAATACATGCTTATGTGTTGCAGTACATAGCTGTATTATTGATGATGGTTCAACTGCCATTTGCTTTAATCTATGCACATTTAAAAATATCAAAAAGTGAAACAACAAATGGATTAGTCTTTCATTGAATGTTGAATTTTGTACCGAATACACTAAAATGAAATTAGTAGAGAAGCCGAACTAGATGCTTGATCCAAACATTGACATTTGTGTTAGGTAGAAGATGAAACAATGTGGTCAAGAATAGTGAATGAACAAAGCTGTTGGATAGGAACATTACCTCTTAGGACTATTTGTTGTTGCATTTCCTGAAGGCTGCGATAGTGTTGCCATTGCAATAGTCTCTACAGCATCTTGTGAGGAAGAAACATTTCTTTCTATTGATGGACTGTCTGATGTCGAAGACATAGATAAATTGTCTCCTTGGTTGAGAATATTGTTTCTGATTAGTTGTTTTTTTGAAATGTTGTATTTGTTTTTTTTTCAATTTGCACATCCAATGAAGACTGAGAGCATATTAAAATATTCAAGAATATATTTCAAATAGAAAAGTGTCTAAAAAAAAGACAAAAAACAACAAAGACAAAACAAAGAAAATGATGACAACCAGTTTTTTTCTTGTCTTTTTTTTGTTTTTTCAAATTTTGATGCTTTTCAATTGAAATGGTAATTCACTTTTGAATAAGAAAAGAAGTCATGTTATTGATTAGCAATCAGAATAATGTCACCTGCAAGCAGCAAATATGAAATGGACTATAACAGTTTCACCAATGGCAAAGGTAAAAAAAAGCTGGTTGTAGAAACTTTGCAAAATAGACTCTTGCATAGCAAAAAAAAAAAGGATACTGTTGTAAGATATAAACCAAGCTACCTATAATGTTTTAATATTCCATTTATTGAATAGGAAAAAAAGATCAATGAAATCTAGCAAAGCCAAGAACATGAATATTAGTATATGCTTTGTTCCATGAAGAGATTTTTGTTTTTTGTTCAGTCATATGGTTTCATCGCTCTGTTAAATACTTTCTAAAGCTTTGTTGTTTTGCTTTTTTTCCTCCGATGCTAGGAGCATTGCATTAGAACAATGCATATATGAAGATAAAAGTGGACTATATTATAGTATCAAGTGCTTTTCAAAGTGGGTTTTTATTTATAAAAAAGATTTGTATGGAACTAATCACTGTCAAAAGAAAAAGAGAAAAATATTTTTTAAATTGGTTTATTGTGGCAGTAAAGGATGACATGGACATGATCTCAGCAACAAAATGATCTTCATTCCAAATTTGCTAATATAAAAGAAGATGCATTTGTAAGAAACAAAGGAAGTGTTGGCAACAAACTGTACACAAGCAAAACAAAATCAATGACATCAGAATATGCACATGTAAAAAACAAAAACAAATGAGAAAGACTATATGCAAGTTGCAGGTACTGATAAGATAATAGTAAAATGATCTGACCAAAATGCATCGGAAATGGTAAATGAAAGCCTGTCAATATCTATGTTTGTCCAAAAATGGTCAATCATAGAACCATATTCTGTTGTAGGTATGTTTGTTTTTAACTTTAGACGTTTACTCGGCATAAATAGTTCCAATCTCCTTTTCGATATTGTTTCTTTGTACATGTCAATGTTAAAGTCACTAGTTATTATGGTTAGCATTTTCTTGTTGTTTTGTAACATAACAGAGTCTAAGACATCAATAAGTTTGTTAACAAGATTATTTGGTTTGTTATAAATATTGACAAGCTGGAGAATGTTCCCAGGGAGTGTAATGTAAGTGACAATTGCCTCGACTGATGGCTCGTTAACAAAAATTGTTTCCATAATAGGAATCGTCTTATTGACAACTGTCAGAAGGCCATGAACTGAATGTGTTGCAATGCAATTGTTTTGGTTTACAAATGCTGCAGTAGTAGGTGGCAAATTCATATGTGTTTCTTGCAAACAAAGAATGTCTAATTGCATAAGTTCAAAGTCATTTGCAACATCATCAATGTGTGAAAGCAGACTTCGCGTGTTAAGTGAAGAAATGAACATGTGCTTAGTATTTGGAAACGACTTAAGTCCATATTGAAATTGCAAAGAAGCTTGTTTCTCTAATCTATTCAATTCTGCAACTACTTTTGATGAAACATAAAAAAAATTTCCTGTAATTTGTTTATAAGATAGAGACATTCAATGCTCTTTACACGTGACAATGCGGTGTAAACAAGACCATGTTTTGTGACTCCTTTTGGATAAAATGCCAATTTTTCAAGTGTAAGACCTTGTGCACTATGAATTGTTCGAGCACATGCTAATTGAACTGGTAATTGTACTCGGATGTAGTTCTTTCTCTTTCCAAGAGAAATTTGTGTTGTAACTCTTTTTATAGGTGTCCAAGTGCTGCAGGATGGAATCAGTGTAAAGATGCTGCATAGATGCCCGTGCAATTGCTCCAATCTTTAGATCTGAAAATTGAATCCATAAAATGTCTGTTGTTGCTTGGCTATAATGTTTGAAGATGCCTTCGGCACCATTGACAAGGCCATCTTCAATTGAATAGTTCTCGCCTACTATTTCGATAAGCATGTTTTTTTTTAGAGTAATTGTAGATGGCAAATGAATTTTCGTATGTACATCAGCTATGTTATCGATTTGATCAATTTTGGTGTCTTGAGCGACAATTGTAAATGCTTCTGTATTAACAAGGGCCAACATCTTTGAGTTATGTTGTTGAACATCTTTGTTGCAATAATAAAGAAATGGAAACAACGGATCAACTGGTGGTTGTCTGTAGCATTTCCGATTCAAATATTGTATATCGTCAAATGTTTGTTTTCCTGTTCTGATTCTATTCAAGACCGATATAAAAGTTTCATCTTTTTGTTTGACAACGGTTTTTAACTCATAGTATTGTATAGAGTCATTCCAAAAACTATAAGGGAATTTTTTATTATTGAAACTTGGGAAGTCAAAAATCCAAGAATCATGAATAGGTTCTGCTTGGTAGAAATCGCCGCAAAAGATGACATCTAGATTTCCAAATGGTTTTGTCGGAGTATGCATGATCTCACGAAGATGTTTATCTATGTTATGTAGCATGTGTGAACCTATCAAAGAAACTTCATCAATTAATAGAACACGAACTTGCTCATAGTCTTTGCTCAAAAGATCTCTAGTGTGTTTGAGCTTAATGGCATCAAGATTGAGGAACCAAAAGGAAGCTTAAAAGCATAGTGAACAGTAATCCCATCTACATGGTATGCTGCTTTTCCAGTGAATGCAACAATAAGACCTTTTCTTTTCAAGGGGTTGCTACCAAGCTCTTTTTCATAGAAAAAGACAAGAGCATCATAAAGGGCCTTTGCAGTATGTGTTTTTCCTGTTCCTGCACTTCCTGTAAGGAAGATATGGATTGCTTTTGCAGGATTGTTTTTTTTCCTAGCAATAATTTCTTTCATAATGGACTGTTGGTCATTGTTTAAACTACGTCTAATCGCAAAGTATTCATCTTTATCAGGGAGAAATGGTTTTTTTGCTATGCTAAATGTCTTTGGTGTTTCGAACAGTCGATTCTTTCTTCTACAACGAAGATCATCGCCCATGTCATACTTTTCAACACCATCCAATTTGAGTCCATCATTGGTATCTTTTGCAAAGTCTAGAGGTATTTGAAAATGCGTTTCAACTTTGTCTTTTGCAATGTCAATATCACCCCATTTTGAAATTGATTTTGCCATAATTTTTCCTTCAACATTTGCTATTTGTTCTTTGTGTTTTTCATATGCCTCTGTCTATGTTTGAAGGGGGTGGTCCAACACATTGGAAAGATTTTTGTGAGGCAAAAAGAGCAATAGCCTTTCACGGGCAAAATTTTCAGGATCTTTTTCTTGATTGTAATGAATGTATCGAATGATAGATTGTTTGTTTCTTTTGATTGTTTTTCCATGAACTAGGCAATAGGAAGAAGCGTATTCATCTAAAGATACATGTTCTAGATCTGTCGGACGTTCAATGTACCTGTCTATAATCGACGGGCAAATCATGTCTTCAGAATCATCATGCTCCTTTTCTAGTAGAGACGGTTTTTTTAAAACAACAGTTTTTTTATCATCTGGAGAAGTGTTGATAAAAATTGTCGTTCTAGAAGATGAATGTAGAGGTAAGGAAAGCACAATATGTACTGCTTATCTAATAGACATCTGTTGCATGTTCAGAAACGTGTTTCCAAGCCTACGAATTGTTTCTAGTTGATTACAATTGTTTGAAACAGACTCTTCTTTGATTTTTTTCAAAGCCATTGTCATAGGCCTATCTAATTTCGTTATGTATGAGCTTACGTATGTTGCAGTTGCATATGCATCTAGGATGAATTGGGAATCTGTATTTGCTTGCCACAAACTTGGAATTCCTTTTGCAAAACAGTTTATCCAAATATCTGAAGGGTCTCTTTTTAATAGCAATGTCGATTGCTCAATTGTAGAACGCACTAGTTCAATGTACTCGTCCCTATTTAAATGTAGTTCTTGCAAGAATGAATCAAATGTCATGTTCTTTGGATATTCTTTAGATTAAAGAGCAAAAGAAAGGAGTTTCTTTTTTTCAATTAGGGCATCCGATTTAGTTTCAAGAGGTTCTAAAACCATTGTAACATCAACAGGGAACATCGGGAATCGAAACCTACATGTAGAGCGTCTATGTTTTTTACATGTTCTTGTATGTCTATGAGTTTGAATTTTGATGAAGTCTTCTTCAAGCACTGAGGAGTCTGTTGAAATGTAGCAATCGAAAAAAGAACTTATTTCATCATTGGTATTATCGCCAAAGACAAGTGCATTTTCAATCCAAAGAAGCCCATGTTCGTGCTCATTTCCTCTTTGTTGAAATTCAGTTGTAAAAAAAAAAGTCATTTACTTCACCAAAAAGGTATTTGTTTTTCAAGATCAAGGACTTGAATGCATTCATTTTGTGTTTATAGTAACGGGTACAAAGTACAGGGTGTTTTCTTATCAAATTATCAATAACATCATCAGGAAGAAGTTCGTCGCAATTTTCTCTGTCTTTTTTCTCAAGCGTGTGCAAAGCATCACACAAAGGTTTCCAAAGATGTTCAACAGTAGAAAAGCTTACAAAAAAAGTTGGTGGCCCTAGTTGACGTATCATTGCGAAAAGATTTTTTTTCATGTTGTCAAAATAGTCAGGAGATGTTCGGATGGCTTTTAGTGAACGATATGCAATTGGGGATTTCATTATCTTAAGAAGGTTGGCTTTGCATTTCACATCTTTGGCTTTTAGTTTTTTCCCTTTTAACTCCCCTATGCGAATAGATATCCAAGCAATGCTAGAGATTTGACCTATTAACACTTTCACTGCTTTAAAGAATATATTTGTGGGATGTGCTTCAAAATGTGTGCTTTCATGTTGAAGCTTCCATTGGAAGATTTGTTGGTGTCGAAAGCGTTTGTACATGTCATTGGAGCGGCTAAATCCAAAGAAAAGTGTAGGGAAATTAAGTTCTTCATAGAACCGATCTTGGAAAATTCCTAGGGGTCGGTAGTTTTCAGAAGGTGCAAGCTCAATGATTTTGGTGGCCAAATCATCTATTAGATGGGTTTCTCTATATCCATGCACCAATGTCTCTGTGATTGGTTCTATGAATTGGTCATCTGTATCTTCATCTCTTTCTCCCAGCTTTGTAAAAGGTTCATCTAAATCGTTTGATTCTGATATTGATAGTTCATTAGATTCTTGCTTTGCCAACAATTCATGGAATGCTTCTTCCCAATCTGAATTGATATGTACATTCTCCATTTTGTAAAGATCCATGTCACAAAGGGTTTTCAATGCTTGCATGACAATATTTGGCCGAACATTTCCAGAAACAAATGCATTTTTGTATTCTAGTTTTCACTTAAGCATAACTACAATGGTCTTTCCCTCTTCTAGGTTCCTAGGCAATGCTTTTTGTACTTTGTCTAGAGATGCGGGCACATTGATGATTGTTCCTGTCAAGCCTACTTGAGCTCGTTTATAACCTAGTTGCCGAATCTGAGCAAAAGCAATTCTTGGTGACACAAGCCGCTCTTCAAGCGAAGTCAATTTGTCTACATGAGGCAATGAAGTGTTGCAACAAATGTTAAGTGGTGTTGCAAACAATGGTGTTTCTGAATTTGAAATACTCTTTTTGCAATATTTGCATATGTAATTGTGAAATGCAATTGAAGAAGGCATAGTATTCCAAGGAAGACATTTCAATGCATAGAAAGTGTCTTCATTGATATAGCGAACATCCCTTTTAAAGTGCAAGCATCTAGTGCAAGCGTCTATAGACAGAACATGCATGAATAGGGGTATCTTGAATATTTTCCGAGTATTCTTTAAGTGCTTTTTTTTCCTTCTCATATTCCTTTTGCTTTTGAAAGGACTGAAGTGCTTCTAGATGCATTTGTTTTTTCATGGCACGTATGTTCTTGAACGGGGCAATGGATTTTTGATGTTTCATAATGGAATCTTTCTCCAGGCATTTTTCCATCACAATTGAAATTTTTGGGCCAATGCAAAAGAGTCTTGTTTTTTTTTTCAATGTTTTTTCCATGGAACAAGTTTTTTTCCTTTTGTTTGTCTCTATTTTAAAATGTTCTTTGCAAAGGTCAGGGGAATGTTGTTGTTCAATGACATTGCAAAGAGTTGAATGATGGCAATTGTCAGTTGTTTTCATCATTGCATCGATAGGAAGGTTCCTAGTCATGGCATTTGACAATATTGCAGAATTTCTTTGAATGCTTGTTTGGGACAAGGGATGAAAATGCGAATGGAATTTGTCAATTTCATGATGGAGAAGAAAATAGATCTTTGATGATGTATTTGTTGAGAAGAATTGGTTCTCGACTTTGTAGGAGTGTATGTTCAAAAGAAATATGCTGACTTCCAAAACCTCACACAACCATTGAATTGTGAAATGGCCATCATTTACATGGCCAATTGTATAAGGCTCTGCCAAATTCACTACAAAGGTTTGCCAACTAGAAACAAGTTGATTTTCTTGCACTGTCTCAATCTGAAGAAATGTTTCTAGACAACTAAAGGCTCTTGCATCATGTTGAAGCATGCAGTTGAAAAAAGTTTGCGCTATTGTTTTTTGAGGATTGCACTATCAAATGTGTTTGTCAATTTTGAAATTGATTCAAATAACGAGTCACAGCAGTGGCCATCAATGCGAGAGATTAATTGGAATCCTTGTTGCAATAGACTTTCTCTTAAGCGATGACACTCGAGGAAGATATCTTGACAAGAATCAAGAGAAGAAGTATCTGATCGTCCATGCAAAACAGCATAGTCGGGTCCTAGCAATTTGTATGAAAGCAAAGGTTCAAAGTGCCCAGCAGCTGGGGTGTGATCATGGAATAGAATATTGTAGCAATATCCAGCACAAGAAGGGTTGAAATGAAGATATTTCCTTTTTCTTGTCAATGACCATATAGCAACACGGACATTTAACCAATTTGCAAACCATTTTATGTAGAAGATATCACCCCAAAGGCCATAAACATTCTCTGCATCTGGTTGAGATGCAGTTTGGGACATTCGTTGCAAATAAATATCTCTATACTCTATCCCATGCAATTCAGACAAGTATAAAGGATCCAATTCCAAGTTGAGAGAAGAAATTGTGGCTGGATCGTTTCCAGCTAGATGCAAACGGAAATGGTTTATGGTTGCTTCTCTTATCTCCAAGGATGTGTACCGAAAATGCAAGAGGACAGCAAAGGCATCAAAGAGATAATATCCATTTCGGTAATGAAAAGCTTGCAAATGAAACAAATGGTTTGTTGACAAAGCAACATTAATACCATCAAATGCCCCTCGTATAATCGGAACAGATCTTGCTCCTATGCTAGAACATTGATTATGTTCAATGCTCTCCATCACAAGAAGAAACACAGGAAGAAAAACCTGCGTGGCAAATGCAAGTTTGGAAATAAGCAAAAATAAGTCACATTGTTTGTGACACTTGCAAGCAATGAACCAAACAAAATAGTGTCTTTTGCATAGCCACTTGCAATGAAAGCTATGTTGGAAAACAATTCAATAAACATTTCTGTTAGGAATTTATTTTAAATGGCATTTGTTAAAAGATTTAGATCAGTACCACTTTTATATTTTTTTCTGATTTTTGCGAAAACAAATTACCTGTAATAACTCTAGGAATCATCCAAGGATAAGCTAATACACTTGTAAATGCCTATCTGTAAATGCTTTCCTAGTACACTTATTGACATTTGCATTTTGCAAATGAAATGAAAGAGTTACAAACCAAGAACAGGTTTTTGTTGCATTATTACACAGTTTTAAATCAACATTCAATTGTGATGATTATGTAGCAATAAGTACTCATACTTTTGCATGAAGTACTTATATTCTCTATTTTTCATTATTAAGGCCTATAACTCAACATTATAGACAACTGCTTTGCAGAAACAAATTCTTGAGACTAATTAATTTCTCAAGATTTAGCCCTAACGTGAAATGAATAATAAAATCTAATTAATACAGTACTCAGTAATTGAACAAAAAATTTGTAGCTAGATTTTGTAAGCAGGGAATGAATAAATTATTTATATTATTAAATAACAAAAATTCCAATTTTCAGACCTCTTTTATTTACTACCAAAAACAAAGACATTTTGCACAAAACCCAAACGTTACTCACACTCTCGTTACACTGAATTTTCTATATGTTATGTGACTGTGAAATTTCTATATGTTATGTGACTCTGAAATTTCTCTATCCTAAAGGGTCTCTGCACTTGGGATATGTGTATAGAAATTTAAATATATACAGATTTCCACCAACTGCAGCTAACAAATCCAAATGCAGTTTTGGACAAAATTAAATAGAGTTTTTGGGACATATCATTTCAACTGAAAGCATCAAGGTAGACCCCAAGAAAATTGTGGTAATTACTAAGTGGCCTACCCCCAAATCAATCACATCATTAAGGGGATTTCTTAGTCTGGTAGGCTACTATAGAAGATTTGTTCAAATCTACACACAAATTGTGGCACTATTAACATCATTATTTAAAAGTGATGCCTTCATATGGGATAAAAAAGCTAAAGACTATTTTGAAAATTTGAAAACCTTAATGACATCCACTCCAGTCTTGACAGATCCATGTTTCACAAAAACATGTGTCCATGAATACTATGCTTTAGGGAAATGTGTAGGAGTTGTGCTCATAAATGATAAGCATCCCATTGCCTTTGAGAGTCAAAAGTTACAACTGAATGAGCAAATAAAATCTACATATGATGAAAAGATGTTGGCAATAACGCATGCCTTGGTCAAGTGGAAGCAGTACTTGTTGGGAGATAAATTTCTCGTCAAAACATATCACAAAAGTCTAAAGTATTTCTTAACCCCCAAAAATCTCTCGTCGAAACAACAAAAACGGGTGAGCAAATCTAGGTTTTTTATTTCAACATTTTGTGCAAAAAGGGTAAGAAAAATCTAGCTGCAAATGGCTTATTAAGGAAGCTAGATGCATCCAATTACGAAGTGTGAGTTGGGTTCATATTTCTATTAGTGTAACCCTCCTAGTAATTATGCATGGAAACATTTGGATGAATGACCAACCCATTTTAGTGAAAGAGGTCAAAACATCTTCGTGAAAGCCATTGAAAAAATGATGATTACACCAAGTCAAGAAATAAAAAGTAAAAATAATTTATGCTGTAACCCAAAGGGCCAATACATGCAGTTTAGCAGAAAATCATCTTGAAAGCCATAAAAAACAGATCATACCAAGACTCAAGTAACGAAGAAGATAGCAGATCATAGTACATACCAAGTCATGAAGAAGATAGATTATACTAGAATCAAAAGAAGAACCAAAGCATCCATATTAGCAGAAAATCATTATGAAAGCTCTTAAAATAAGAAAGTCCACCAATAAGGCACTAGATAAATCCTACAAAAATCAGACTCATAAATTGTCCACTTTTCTGTAATAACAATGAGAAGAAAGACTGATTTAGATTCAAGCAATATGGAGCTGGACTGTCTAGGTTGTTTAATACCTATACAAGTTGAAGAATCACTGGAACATGTCAATTATTCCACCAGCATTTCAATTTCCATTGCTTATCATGATTTTCTTGCCATTTAGTCTCTGACATATCCTGTGTTGGTAGAAATTCTTACATCAGAATCTCATAACAAAAGCCCAGTGGTAATAACAAGATAAGACAAATAGTGGTTCAGAATCATACAGTCGGCATCTCATCCCTTTACTATGGTTATTGCCATGACTCTAGGCCATTAACCTTTGCCTTGGTGTCAAACCCCTGTCCACACAGCCCAAAAAAGTATACATCTACATTGGTGGGACAAACTTTAGATCACTCGAGCATACCCAAGCTCACCAATGGAGTCTATGGTAACCTAGCAACAAGGTGGTCTGGTTTCAACTAAAGAAGAAGTTATTTCAGATTTGATATTTCATCAATTTCTCCTTAAATAAAACAACAATGTTTCAATACCAGCATCACTGCATCTAAGGGTTTCTTAAGGTTCATGTCACTTGTAACAGTATTCTTGACAAATAACAAACTTTGGCAATATAGGGCTCCCTAAATATTCACAGGACTCCTGTGAATTTACAGGAATGTTCTCTTGCAAACACTATCTACGTTGTTTAACACCTATACAAGCTAGAGAATCACTGAAACATGTCAATTATTCCACCAGCATTTCAATTTCCATTGTTTATCATGAATTTCTTGCCATTCAGTCTCTGACATATCCTGTGTTGATAGAAATTCTTACATCAGAATCTGATAAGAAAAGCCCAGTGGCAATAACAAGATAAGGCCTTTTTCTGCATGTTAATGTCTGCATCACCATTAGGCCTGATAACTACATAAGAAGGTGGTCGTTCCAGGGCACCAATAAGGCACTAGATAACTCCTACAAAAATCAGACTCGAAAATTGTCCACTTTTCTGTAATAACAATGAGAAGAAAGACTGATTTAGATTCAAGCAATATGGAGCTGGACTGTCTAGGTTGTTTAATACCTATACAAGCTGAAGAATCACTAAAGCATGTCAATTATTCAACCAGCATTTCAATTTCCATTGCTTATCATGATTTTCTTGCCATTCAGTCTCTGACATATCCTGTGTTGGTATAAATTCTTACATCATAATCTCATAACAAAAGCCCAGTGGTAATAACAAGATAAGACAAATAGTGGTTCAGAATCACACAGTCTGTATCTCATCCCTTTACTATGGTTATTGCCATGACTGTAAGCCATTAACCTTTTCCTTGGTTTTAACATATCTCTTATCTCCAAGCTTTAAAACTTTTATGGCTTTTTTTTATTTTATTTTATTATATTTTCTCTTATGTCCAATCTTTAAAGCTTTTATGTTTTTTTTTTAAATTTTAGGTATATTTTCCAAGCGTATCCATAAATTTGTGACTGGTTGATAAAGTCAGATGATACTATTCCCTTCAATTTCACATGTGACACTAGCCTTCTAGAAGTATGTAGAAATTTGTCTACAGTGGCTTTTGGCTGATGGGTATTTGCAAGTTTATGTTTAATTTTCAGAAATTGTCTACAATGGCTTATGGCTAATTGGTAAGACAGAGGTGGCAATAAGTTGACATGTTACCTCTGGAGGGCCATTGCAACCAACCAGCGCTTGAATGTGCAACCGTCCTTGGTTTGCATCTAATGTTGTCTTTGTTATGAAAGTGAAACCTGAAAAATAGTATAGTATTGTAAATTTGTGAGGACACCTAATGAGAACTCCTCCATTCCACTTACAGTCCGGAGAAAGCATCTATTTCTGATACACATCTACACTGGTGGGACAAACTTTAGATCACTCGAACATACCCAAGCTCACCAATGGAGTCTATGGTAACCTAGCAACAAGGTGGTCTGGTTTCATCTAAAGAAGAAGTTATTTCATATTGGATATTTCATCAATTTCTCCTTAAATAAAACAACGGTTTGTGAATACCAGCATCACTGCATCTAAGGGTTTCTCCTACAAACAATGTCTATGTTGTTTAATACCTATACAAGCTGGAGAATCACTGAAACATGTCAATTATTCCACCAGCATTTCAATTTCCATTGTTTATCATGAATTTCTTGCCATTCATTCTCTGACATATCTTACATCAGAATCTGATAACAAAAGCCCAGTGGCAATAACAAGATAAGCCCTTTTTCTGCATCTTAATCTCTGCATCACCATTAGGCCTGATAACTACATAAGCAGGTGGCCGTTCCAGGGAAATAGACTTCTCTAACCCAATCCAAGCAATAATCTTGTAAGAAGTTTACAAGGTTAACAATCTAAGAATTTAGGGAATATAATTCCAGTCAAAGAAAACAGTGGACTACCTACTTGCAAGCTCTTAAAAAATAACATCAGCTGTGAGTTCGCTGGAATAGTAGGTTCTATCAAATTGCATTCTCAATTAGCATTGCGATAGGATTCTATTAATTGAACTCGAATTCAATTACTGGTTCAGTGTTTTCTTGCAAATAGAGTCCTTGAATGTAAAACGTCTAGTTTACATAAATTTCTTTGGTTTTACTCTTCCGGGAGTAGGCATTTTACATCCAATTGCACTACCAGGCTTATATGGCTCGCATTATGGTTATTATTATATTTCATTAACAAACTCGGTGCAAATGTTTGTTTTAGGGTTTAAATAACTGAATATTTTTGAGATTATTCCAAGGGGATGGAGATTATTTATAGGGCAATTTCCATGGGAGTTGCATGCCCACTACAGCGTTTTGCAATTTGGTACGAGGCAAGATTAATGCATAATCCATAAAACGGAGGCCTTTCTACGTAAAAAAACCATCCTAACTTTTGTAAAGGCTCGACGAATATATCCATTTATTTCTCTGCTACAACATGTTCTGTACTGTAACATCTCCGAGAATCCGAGTTAGTAAAATTGGAAAAATTTAAAAACTTTCATCCTAAACACTTTAAGAATAAAACCCCTTTGTAATGAGTACGAAAGTCCGTCATCACAGCATTGTTAGAAAACGATTCATTATAGGAATAGCCCTCGTGCATTAAATCTTCATTCATACCCTTCATGGCACATGGTAAAGATAAGTAAATTCACTTGTGTTTTGGGATGATTGTAACAACCTAATATTTTATACATAAAGCATTTACATGGGTTCGAAGTTCCTAAACTCAATAATTGCATACCTTTGAATACATACCTTCATTTCCTTTCTTTGATTTACTTCCCACTTAACATAGAATCATGAACTTGAGATAGCCATTCCAATTATTGTATTACTTTTAAGCGATTATTTTTAAAGTATTTCTCCTACTTTACTCATTGATATAAGGAAGGCACTTACAAATTAAAGGAGACTAAAAATGCATGCATCTAGGTACTCCATAAAATACAATTTAAATACACAAGTACAATTTAATCACACATATGCTCGAGTCCAGATATAGATGGTTCCCCCGACTCTCCGGGCTACGTCCACAAAGAATGTCATCTTATTCTTTATTAATAACCTCAAGGGTTTACACCATGCAATAGTGGTTTTTCTTTAAACTCCACTTTTCGTTGCTCCTCTCCTAATAGTATATTTCCAACCAACATCAATCCAACTTACAGAGCAATATCGTCTCTGTATTTTAAACAGATTTAGTTCATAAATACCTATACCCTTTCATTATGGGGTAGCATTGATTTCGCTACAGCATATTCATATCTTCATATGTAGAGAATCCATTTATGTCATATTTCAGTAATTACCTTTCTACAAATCACATGCAACATCCATGTAAACAGAGGTGACTCTAGATATTTACAGTAATCACTTTTCCCAAAAATGTAACCAACCAAACATAAATTGTTTAATGTAAATCCCAACCAAAATACAACGAACAACAACATCAAAATAGATAGAAAAAACACAAGGGATCCATAGAATTCATGACAGTGTAAAAGCGAACTGAAAACCCAACAGGGATTCGATTGGGACTCGTGGCTGTATAAAATATAACCTTCAGCTCTTAGCCGAGATCCTATAAAACCCCGACAGGATGTATTATCTATACGACAGAAAAATAGGTGGAAAAGATATTGGCAGGCATTTAGAAAACGGAGCAAATCCAACTCCACACAAGGGCAACGTATGTAAAAAGGTTACAGACACTAAACAAATGGACATTGAACCCTTTCTTGGAGTCGTCCCTTAGCGGTATTTAAATGTAACAAGCAAATATTCTCGGGATGGACAGAGTTGCGCGGAATTTCTTACTCAGCTTTACTATTTCGATCGCCAATGGATATACAATGAACTTTAATTCGTTCAAAGATCAGATCAAGGTGTCATCTCGGGCTGTTAGAATTGTACTCCTTCCCTGGAGTACTCGTCCCCTCCCAGGTATCTAACTGGGAAATAGAAATATAAATGCTATAAAGGGAAAAGGTGGGATCGAGCTCAAATGTAACAAACAAGATCTACGTTTTCTTTTTGATCTGGAATCAAGATCGATTAATAGACAGAGCTTCTAAAACAATTACAAACCAGACTTCGATTTCCATGTAATACAATAGATCTGGAATGCAGGGTTTAAGTGCAAGATCGGATCTGCACTTTTATTTGAATGGAGATTTGACAAGATTTATAAGTCTTGGAAGTGGATCGGTTTCCACAGTTGATCTGGAATGGCCAGAGGGAACGAGTGCATCTAACAAATTATACAAAGTTTAAATCTGACTATTGTCAGAGGAAACAGAACACTTCTGTCCATCGCTAATCCCAAGGGTATAACCTTATATTTAGACTAGCACTCACGCAAATAATACTTAAAACTAAGACATAGATATGATTTTGCCGAGGTAATGACAATGCATCCAACTATGGTTAACACAATTCATAAATAAGCTGAGATAGAGATCTGATTTCGCTGAGGTAAACCCAGAGATTGTTAATTTAGTTGCAACGATCACATTCTTTCCAGTTGGGTTCTATAAGGAGAAAAGTATAAGATAAAACTGCTAATCCATTGTGTACCGGTTACATCCCACAATCTATATATAGCTACCCAATTGGACACAAAGGCAATATTTATACAACGATAACTTCTCCGATTACCCAGTGTTTATGCCAGACACATCATACTACAGGGTTCACGCTTAAATGGAAAATGACAGACCGAGCCATCTGAACAATACTATGAGCAACTAATGCAGAAAGCGCATAAGTAAAAATGTCAAGAACAGGAAACCAGAAGGCTATCCTCAATATGCAAGTAAACCTCTGGGAAAGAAACGTACTCTCTATTATGCTGTGAACAAATCGTATACAGAAACCCTTCCTAAAGCAACCAAAGCTTAGCTACAAACGCATTCTTTGTAATGTTTTGAGTATGTCAAAATAATAAAACAGGGAATTACTTACCCTTCCGCAATGATTTCTTACCAACTTATTTCCGTCGTCGAGTACTAGGTACTGAGAAGATTCTTTCCCATCTGTCCTATCCCACCGGAGGTCAAAACTGAGGAGCGGAGATTTTCGATCTATATCTATGATTTCCACGGTGCATATCCATAATGAAAAGACCATAACGCAGGCTATTTCCCCAATCAATCGATGCAGTTAGCATTTATCTCCCAAACTCAAACGCAGGTAGCATATATAAATATATATATTCAGAATTCCCCAAACATTCCCAATCTCGTATGCAAAATATCTATCAGAAGAAAATAAGAACCGGGATCAAGCCTGCGACTTTCCCTCTAAACAAAAATCAATCCTTAACCACCGAGTTTTTTTTTCCCTACGCCTCTCAATCCAAAGTACCTAAATACTGCAACATGCTTAACTCGTCTTTGGAGACTCCGCTCCATCCAGGATGATATCCCCGCCACTTGGAAGTTTAGATTTTAATAAAATAGGGAGAGTCACGCCGAGTGGCTAAAGTTTAGAATTTTACTCCTAGTAGTTCGGTTTTTCTCGCAACCACATCTCGAAAAAATAGGCTCGACTTCCTGTTTTTAAGGTGACGGCCACTTCTCTCATGATTTTCCCACCCCTTGAGATATGTGCACATAGATATAAATATATATATTTTTATATTTAGATAGATAGATAGAAATGACATCTCATATTTATATATTTCTATGAGAGATTGCTAGGTTCACTCTACCTTCTACATATATAATTAACATAAACCTTTAGGGACTATGTCCTTAATCTATGCCTATATGCATTTTTTTATACAACAATCCAACCATTAGTTAGAGAGTTGGATTAAATATATTAGGACAATTTATAATTCATAGTATATAGCGTTATACTAAGGCATAGGTCGTCTACGTTTCCTATTTGTTTTGTACTGAGATGTCTACCATCCTCAACTTAGGACGGTTTATGAAAATCTTAGTTAATAACCATAGGTCCAACCATTACGTCTTACAGACTTCCAGCCCTTACCGTTTAGATTATCAAGGCTTCCCTTGACCTTACCTTCTGCAATGGTTAAGTTGTCGACGCTTGTCCACAACTTAACAAAAGAAACATAATGATACTTTCAATGTCCACTGGTAGGGCCTTGGCCTTGAGTTCCTCACCAAGGCCACATACACAGTCGTAATTACATTTACAATAAAATAATAAGGTGTAGAAGATGGATGTTACATGTACATCTTTTGTAAAGTCTATATAATTTCATTGCAGTTCATGGTTTCTGTTTTACACCAAAGATGTACCCGTGCAACGATCAGCAAAGACGTACCTATGCAAGGAACCCGTCGTTGAACTTTGACCAAAAGACGGTAAACTGGAAACGAGAAACTGCAGATGAACCCGATGAATAACAACTGCAACAACAACCAGAGCTCCCGAAATGTGCAACAGAAACCGCCGAAACAGAGTGCAGACCCAAACAAGTTGAAATGGCAATCAAAGGCGAAGAGATGAACACTGGTAAGCTATAAAACCCCGAACCAACCACCATGGCCAAGGCCATACCGAAATAAATGAGAATGACCCCTGCGCAGTCTTTGGCGAAGCCCTCACGAAACCCACCGAATGAAACTCTATAGAAACCCATTCTTGTACAGACGTCGCCAGTCAATTCGGAACGACAAATGCATTCAACACAAACCCTCTGAAAGATGAAAACAGCAACCACCGACTGAGAAGAAACCCTCTGAAACAAGCAAACAACAACGACAGATTGAAAAGAGGCCCAACCCACGACTGTCTGGACAATAGGCGAAAACCCTACTGAAAAGAGGCCCAGCCCACATCTGTTTGGACTGAAAAGAGGCCCAGCCCACGACTGTTAGGACAACAAGCAAACAGGAAAAAGAGGCCCAACCCACGATTGTCTGGACAACAAGCAAACAGGCGAAAGAGGCCCATGCAAAACCCTCGTCCGGCACAGGAAAACTAGCATGACCGCGAAAATCGTCGTCCAGCACAGGAAAAACCAGCCGTAAACCCTGGTCCAACACAAGAAAAACCAGGCGAAAACCCCATGCCTCGAACAGGCGAAAACCTTAGGCCTTGAAAAACTGAACATTGCAAACCGAGGACAACCCACCACGCCAACATTTAACACACCATGACGCCATCGCATCGCCGGCTCCTGGGGCGCAGGAGCCAAGGCAGGCATCACCATGCACGGCGCCAATCAGACCACATAAAAATAGCACCTAAACAATTTCGAAAATGCCTGATTTTTCCAAAACAAAGGTTTGAACTTGCACCAGAGACTCCATTGACGAACAGTAACCCTGCTTAATAGCCCCAGACAAAAAACTTGATGTCGGGGACATAATAACAGATATGCATATATATTTAATTTATTTGGATCGCAATGGAGACCTTCTTGTGACCTTTTTTGTGTTGTAGGATTCAACGGTTTGATGAATTTTATGAATGTTAATTTAAATTCCAACACTACTTGTTAGTGTTTAAACTGCGTTTGGATAATTAATTCCGGGGTTTGCGAAATCGTACAAATAGTCAACGAAGTGATGTTGTTAAGTCAATAGATCTAAATAGTTTGTCAGACCAGTTACAAGACAGATTGGTATGTACAACACTTATTTTGTGCCTATCTGTAGAGAAGTTAAAATTATATGTAAATAATAATAATACCAATCTGTACAATATTGGTGTTTTCCATGTTTGATGCCATAATATTTAAATTTTAAAATATTTTTTTATAATAAATATTTTAAAATTTTAATAAATTCTTCTTTTAAATTAGGTTAGGGTTAACTAATAAATATTTTAAAATTTTAATAAATTTGGTTAGTGTTTATTAAAAAATCAGATATAATAATGGAAAAAATGTTGTAATATTATGTGACTGTTTGAAGAAATGATATAGGATATTTTATTAATAATTGTAATATTACCAGCATAGATCCATCTTAAACCCGTATCTATCAAGCACCGAGAGGGATCCAATTTCTTGAGGTGTATTTATTTTTTTAATTTAAACTCAAGAAATTTGATCTCTCTTGATTTATAGATCCGGGTTTAAGATTTAAGTTTTTTATTTTATAAACGAACATCTATTTTTTAATTACTTTTCATAATATTTTATTTTATGAACCAACATGGATTTTTTTTTAAATACTTTCCATAATTTTTTATTTTATGAGCTGACATGAATTTTTTTAATTAAAAAAATTACTTTTTACATTTTATTAGATGTAACGCTACATACACGTTAGAACATCTCCCCTATACTGAGTTGTAGAGCACCTTGTTTCACTCGGTGCAATTATTGGTCAATTCACACTGCTTCTACCTTCTGCAACAAATACAACAATACTCATTGCTTATGTTTCTTCCTTATATAAATGAATGATTACCTGTCCAAGATAACTATCTCATGAAGAAATCTTTGCTAGAATAATCTTGTGATATGTTTACATTTGTTTGATGACACATACGACATTCACATTCCTATAATATGTCTTCTTCATTCTCTATATGAATCCATTACTTAAGGCATTGATCTGGCCATAGAGGTTGTTGGAAGTTGTGTTATTTTTCAATTGGTAACTACTAAAGGGATCTCCCCTTGGAGGTCGAGACTCTCCCAAGAAATAAAGCGGTGTGACTAAGGTGACATTGGGTCACAATTCCTTGCATGTGCTTATTGGACGTTAGACTTGCTAGTTTGTCCAGTAACACTGCACCACATCTTATTCAAAAGATTTGGTGATTACATTAAACCGGGCTAAGAGCACTCTCAGAAACTGCTTTTTGTGTCTTTGTGCTAACTCTATCTGACACCTTGAGGAGATTTGATTACCCTACATGCACATGAGTGTGAAAAACATGCTCAGAGCGTGTTGAAGGGTAATTATGAGGACTTTCCTTCGAGTTTAAGTGAAACCATAGGCTACCCAAGGTCGTTTAACATATGGTTGTTTGACAAAAATTACGAAGAAAGTGCCCATAATGGTACAATTCAAAGCTTGTATCCAATAAAATTGTGACAAAGATTTAAAATTTAAATTTGATATAACATCTCAAGCCCCTCTTCGCTCCATGACATCTGGTGCATAAGTCTCACCGGCATGTATGGTTTTCATGTCAATTTTGTGTCTACATGAGCGTCAAATTCTAGGTCTAGTTGTACGTCACACAATTTTCACCTATGCCAAAGTACGTAGGGTAAGCTTTAACACAACTTTACATACACATAACTTGGGGTACGCAAAAACTGTGTGTGACAAAGTATTTCCCTGAAAATCATATCCCTCGGTAGGGGTTAAATTTGACGGGCACTCTTAACCATCGGTGAAATTTTGTTTGATGGTTTTGATAACTTTTAATAATTTTTTTTACCCTTTTATTGAAATTTATTTCTATGCCACTAAAAAGTTTAGAAATTGGATCAAGTAGGAATCAACACTTTTATATTGACCATGGTTACGTTGTGGTCGCAGATGCATTCTCCCAAAAACAAGTAATGATCAAGACCTAGAATTCACCCAACTGTTTAGTTTCCATTATTTTTGTATGCATCCAAGACATGAATACAATATCTTCTTGATAAGGAGACCCTTGCACAATTTTCCACATAGAGAATGAATTTCCATATATTTTCTCACTTGAACATTTGTTACAAGAAGTTGGTTGGATCAATAGTTCAAAGGATGTCTCCATGCTTCTCTTAAAAGGTAGATAAAGCAACATCAACAATCTTGCTCGGTAGAAATGTTTTATTCTTATAGGACTAGAATGAAATGAATCATTATGAAGGAACTTTTCATTAAACAAAGAAACTCAATTTACAAAATATTAATTTGTCACAATGAAGCAAAGTCACATATTCTTACTACTAAGAGAATCTATTATATAACATGGAATTTGATAGCCTAAATATTGAACAACGAAAAAATGAATAATAAAAGCTAAAACAAATAGATCAAAATCTAGCTAGAACTTGTCAATTTTGTTCATTGAAAATTCAAACCAACAAGTGAAAGACCAATCCAAAGAAAAAACCAACCTTGTAACCAACAAGAAAGACATGACGTCCTACATGGGGTTACACAAAGCGCACAGGTACCAAAATTGAGGATATAGCTCCACTCCAATGAGAGGGTGCAAAAAAGCAATAATAAAGCCAAAAGAAGGGATCCTCTTCATCCTAGCACATCTTTATGATAGCTAAACCATTCTGCCCGAGCACATGAATAAATATACCACAATTCATCCTAAATCGAGTCTGTCTCCAAGGAATCGACAATGCCTTACTCATGGAAGCTTTGTCTAAATCCTTAACATCCTTTAAAATCCAGGAAGATTATCAAAATCCGTCAATTTTATATGCAGTAATTGAACCCCCACCTCGAATCCAAGCAAAGAAGGCAATATCGTGTTGCCCATCAACTTGTAGAGTTCGAAGATGCCCACAGTGTTACTTCCAAACCCTTGTTGCAGTGCACAACGAAAATAAGTGCAAATGAACAACCCGATATTTCAGAGAAAAGGAATGGGTGCTGCATATGCTACTAAATTTAATGTTTGATGTGAACCGGAGTTTAATCTTGATCGCAGAATGGATAGTAGGTATAGTTTTAAAAAATATGGGCATGGATTTACGGCTACTCCCAATATGTAAACATATAATCTGTAAAAATATAAATTTTAAATATTGGTAAATTTTAATGCTACCCATCAATATGACTATCCCTCAAATAAATCAAACTTCATAGCTTACGTGTTTAATTCATGTCTCATAGCTTACGTGTTTAATTCATATCTAGTTGTATTTTACAGGTAAAAAGTGTAAAAACGGGCATACCGGCGTCAAATTTAACCACATGAGATTTGGCATTTTTCGAAACAGATAAAAATGTGTGGACCACATGAGATTTGGCATTTTTCGAGATAGATAAAAATATGTAGCACATGTTTTGGCATCATAGTTAGTGCTAAACAGGTCAGCCATATCACTATCAGTGTTGCACATGTAATATAATACAGATTTGGCATTTTTCCAGACAGATAAAAATGTGTGGACCATCGGACCACATGAAATTTGGCATTTTTCGAGATAGATAAAAATGTGTAGCACATGTTTTGGCATCATAGTTAGTGCTAAACAGGTCAGCCATATCACTATCAATGTTGCACGTATTATATAATACATATTGGCAGAGTGCACCCCATCATGTCGATCTCATAACTTTAAAGTCACATCGTTGCTTGTAGTTTCCACAAACCTACTTTGAACTAACCATCGATTCTTGCAGTTTCCATGTGCTTTCTCATCTTATTATCATTTCTATCTATCCAATAATCCAACTTCACTGCATCATCTTATAAGTCTTTGCAGCAGACACGTGACTATATGTTCCCGCTCTTTAAATTTGAATTAATAAGCATAACACAAGAAATCAAAGTTATGAAACTTTGCATTTTTTTTTGAAGTTTACGGGTTGTTTTTTATTTTATCATTATTTTTTATAGAATAATAATTTTAAATTCAATTAAAAAAAACTAATAGTTGATACAGAAATCCATGGATAACTCGTAACAATGACACTCTTAAACTCTAGTCCTAACCATGGTTCGTTCGCCAGTCAAAACAGGGTTCAAGTAGCCTTCCCGAATCTTCGGGACAAATGTGGCGAACCCCTCTGAGTAACTACTTTGATTCCGAGGTTGCCTCGCCTTCCACCCTTCACTGCACTATTTCCTTCGAGTTACGTGAGCAGCTAGCTTAATATAACCATTGCGGTTGCTCCTAAATATTTTCATGGCGTTTGAGTTTCACTGGTGTTGAATACTTGACCACAAAGATAACGGGATTCGAACCAGGTATTTCTCCATGACCCTCAGGTATTATATTTTATTTTTTAATCTGACATCATACAAAATCATATGCTGTGGCTCGATATATTTTGTTAGAGATAGTTATGGGCATTTTCTTCTCTTCTAGGGTGAAGTCGAAGAAATCCGTTTTTTTCTCCATTTTCATGTTGTGAGGGTTTTGAACCGTACAAGTAATTGCTAATCCATTATTGCCGTAGCCTTTTCGCCGAATCCACGATCTTTGGATCTGCACTGACTGATCTTTCGCCGAATCCACGATCTTTCGATCTGTACTGACTGATCTTTATCCTGCCACTTTTAAGAAGAGACAATTTTGAACTTGTTATAAAAACAACCGATTCTTTTATGTTATTGTTAGAGTGGGTAACGGATACTTTTGAAAGTTGGAGCAGAGTGGGTAACGGATACTTTTGATGGTTGGAGCAGGGTAGGAATTTGAAAGAAAATTTACCCATCAGTTTTGCCAGTTTTGACATACATTACGTTTTCAAGATTTCTTTGTGTTTTTTTTGACGAGTGATTTAAAATATTAACCGTATTTGACGGAAAAAATGTTCCATGACGGAAATTTTTGCCCCTCAAAATTCAACCTTGGTTTGGAGCCCTCATTCGCGCACTTTATCGCCGTCTCCTGTTCAATTGGGGTTGAACTTGATCTTTATATATGGGTTGTTGTAAATTCCCTTGCCCAAATGACCAGCTTACAAGAGATATTTTACTAATTACAAGTATAGATCTAGTTGTTTTAGGTTTTATATGGCAAAATCTTCAGAGCCGAGGCCCTCACAGTGTGCAGAGGTTGTTGTAGATTCCATTCCAAATGGCCAGCTTACAAGGAATATATTACTAATTACAAGTATAAATACAAGGAATATATTACTAATTACAAGTATAGATCTTCTTGTTTTAGGTTTTATATGGCAAAATCTTCATAGTCGAGGCACTGAGAGTGAGCAGGGGTTGTAGATTCCATTGCCCAAATGGCCAACTTACAAGGGATATATTACTAATTACAAGTATAGTTCTAATTGTTTTAGGTTTTACATGGCAAAATCTTCATTGCCAAGGCACTCTCGTTGCTTAAGAAAATGTGGATTCTGCATTTACTTGCAAAAAAGTTAATGCAAAATTTCCCTATATCAATTTATCAATTTTTGTTTGAGCTACAAAGATAAAAATCTGATGTTGGGTATGATTCAATTGAGGCTGAAATCACAGGTGGGATGGCATCAGTAATATTTAACCAATATTGGTCAAATCGTCTTCTTCTCCATCTGAGCTGACTCCACTTTCTGACACTTCTACGCGGAAGGACAAATAGGAAATGGCTGTTCAGGAAGTTTACAGATCATGTTCTGGGCAGCGTGCAGCCTTCGATATGCTCTGCCGACGTACGCTTTCCGGCGGGAATAGAGTCTTCAGCGATTCATTGTTGTCGGAGATATTTGCCGCGTTCCGGTGAGTGTGGCCTCGTGGATAGAATCATGGAATATAAGTAGCTACGAAATTCTGGGCAGACCGTTAAGTTTGAAAAAGTAGCACGGCCGTGACCCCGGGCTGGTGGAATCTGCGTTGACAGACTGAGAACTGTGCTTTGGATCTATCTTAGTGGATACAACTGAAACCTATAAACAGAAGACTGAAAGGGACGTGCATTCCAAATTTCCATGTCAGGCTGATTACATTAAATTAGCATAGAATCTCTATATTCTGCAATAGCAGAGGAGAAGAGAGTTGAAGAATTAAGTAAAGAAATGGATTCAGTTGCTAATAAAGACGATCAATGAGAGCCTCGGATGTGCATTAGAGGGTATGGATTTTTTCGAAGATCCTGAAGAACATGTATAAAGACCATATTCTCAAACTTAAATTAAAATAAACCTCTAAATGAATAAACATGACGAAGAATCACAACAAGAAAATCCATCTTTTAGCACCACAAGTTAGCACCACTTATAGCTTGTGGTGTAAATGTGGTGGTATTGGCACCACTTACAATTATGTGGTGTTAAAGTGGTGTTATTAGCACCATTTATATTTTGTGGTGTTAAAATGGTGGTATTAGCACCACTTATATTTTGTGGTGTTAATATGGTGTTATATTAGTTAATATTATTGGAAATTGAGTTTTACCTTTATGAGAAATGCCATGTTGGCAAGTGCCATAAAGTGGTGCTAAGCTATTATTTTCCACATGGACATGTACAAGTAGGATTTAATTATGTGGATTTGCACCATAAACAAATTCAAAAATAAATATTTTGAAAATAACTCATTTCAATATTTATTTATTTTTTAATCAATTAAAATAAATGATCAAAGATTAATTTATGAGTTTTTGCACCATACATACAAGAAGCTCAAATATTTATATTTAGAATATTTAAGCAAATAAATTCACTTAGAATATTTAAGCAAATAAGCAAATAAAATCACGTGATTCATTTATGAGGTTTACACCACAAGCACAAGAAGTTAAAAAAAAATATTTGAAAAATAGCTCAACTTATTTATTCATTTTTTATATTATTTAAACATATAATTGCAATTGACAAATAAATAAAAACAACTATTTTTAATTTATTACTATTATAAAGTAGTAATAAAATTATTTGAATTTAAATTTGATTATTCAATTGAGATATTTTTATATTTTTAAATTTTTTTTATGGAAATTAGTATTATTATTAGGTTTTTAACACAAGACATGGGTCTTAGATCCATCTATATGATCAATGGAGAAAACCTCTAGCTAAAGCCCTAAAAGAAGCTTTTAGGAATCTAGGACCAAGAAAGATACCGGAAAGGTCCCCACACATATTCCTAAGAGTATTCTTAGCCTCTAAGTATGGGCATTCACACTATTATAATTTTTTAATCACTAGGGATAGGTCCAATGGCCCTCAACATTGTTGAGTGAACAAACATAGGCCATAGCCTAAAGGAATCATAAGCATAAAGAAATGTCATGTTGTCAAGTACCATATAGTGGGGCTAAGCTCATATTTGTCACATGGACATGTACAAAAAGGATTTAATTATGATGATTTGCACCATAAACACAACAACATCACAAATAATCATTTTGTAATAACTTAATTCAATTTTTTTTATTCAAATAAATGCCCATGATTAATTTATGAGGTTTTAAACCACTATCACATCAAATTCAATTATTTGTTTTTATCACTATTTAAACCAACAAGCTCACATGATTCATTTATGAGGTGTTGCACCACAAACACAACAAGTTCACAAATAATTATTTTCTAAATAGCTCAAGCCGACTATTCATTTTCAATATTATCCAAGCAAATAAATATCCATGATTCTTAAATTTCACAAATAATTAAATACAACCATTTTTAATTTATTACTATTATCAAATATTAATAAAAATGTTTTGAATTGAGATTTCATTAATTGATATGGCATATTTTTATTGATATTATTAATTTTCTAATCGATATTAATATCACTACTAGGCCTTGTGCAGGCTTGGCTCTCAAATCCTTGGACATGTTCGAGGGAGGAAACCTCTTCCTTGGCCCCTAAATGAATCTTTTAGGAATCTAGGACCAAGAAATATGGTTAACACACATATATTCCTAAGAATATTCTTAACATCTATGTGTGGATTTTGATTGCATTATAACGTTTTGATCACTAGTGATAGGTCTATTGGCCCTCAACCTAGTTAAGAGAAAAAACCTAGGCCTTAGCCTAAATTAAACTTCTAGGCATGTAGGGATAATAATGATTTGTCACACTGACAAAAATGAATTTTTGAGAAGATCTATGGCCTTATAATAGGGATAATGGGGGGAGTTGGAGGAACTAAAACTATGTATAAGTATTTAGGGCATAGAGATGATTGAGAAAGGAACCCCATGCCTTGGACCGTAGAGGAAACCTAGTCATATAAGATTAACAAGTATAGCTTGAAACACCATATAAGGTCTCCTAAGGGTATCTTTGGATTGATATTGGGGGTATTAATGTAACTAAGAAGTTGTTTTTAAGCACTATATATAGGTGTTTAGGCCCTTAACATGTTCGAGAGAGGAAACCTAGGCCTTATTCCCTAGTAAAATATTTGGTGCATCCAAGGCAAAATACAACAGCTCAAAGCACTACACATGACATATTGGGCTTATTATTTACCTCTAAGTAAGGAAATCAACACCATTATGAGTTTTTTGCTAGTATGCACGGGTCTTAGGTTTTGTATAATGTCATAGGAGGAAACTTGGGCCTTAAACCCTAAGAGAAGCTTTAAACCGCACCCATAAACTCCAAACACTATCATTGGCATCTGAGCATTCATATAAGTGACCCTAGATATGCAAACCTTAGACATAGTCATGAGAGGAATTACAGGAACTGCGCCCTAAAGGACGATTTTAGGCATATCGGGCTAATAGCAATGACTCAAACTATCTCTTAGTAGATCATTCAATGTATAAGATAACATTATTCTGAAAGTGGGATATGGGTGGAAATATGTGGTTTTGCGTACTAGCGATGGGTCTGAGTAAATAGTTGGGGAAGCAATTGAAAGAATTATACCCTAACATAATATTATTGAGGTAATGGACAATGATCAAGACCATGACCCATGACATACGCCATTTAAAGTTGATATTTGACATAATAGTTGGATATTAGCATAATCAAGAGTTTTTGCATAGAGGGATGGATCTCAAGTCCTTTATTGGAGTCATAAAATTAAAGTAATATCCTTATGTAGGTGTCCCAAGGCTTTCGTAATGATATTACATAGAAGATGACCATGACTTTATCCCTAAAGAAACCATTAAGGCATCCAAATCCATTGAGACACTATGTATCTAGGTCTTATGGCCTTTTAGCCTTAGATAAGATCAATGGAGGAGACCTAAATATCGACCAATAAAGGAATCTTCTAGCCATCCAGGGCTAAGAAGGTTTCCTGCAACAACAACACATGGTTAGTGGAGGATACCTTAACCTTAGCCCCTAAAGGAAGCTTGTAACTATCTTGGGGTAATAAGTTTGCCTCCACCAACCATACACAACCTCCTAGTTGTATAATTGGCCTATGATTGAGGATGTTGTTATAGTTAGGTGGTGTTAAGTAGCATGCACATGTCTTGAGCCCTTAGCAATTATGTTCGAGGGAAGAAGACCATGTTTTTGGCCCTAAAGAAATCATTAACGCATCTAGATCCATGAATACTACCTAAAAGCAACATTGATTACTTCAGAGGGGTATCTATGGTACTATGTATCTATGTATTGTGGCCTTGGGGCCTTACACATGGTTAGTGAAGGAGAGCTAAATCTCGAGCTCTAAATGATTCTTCCATCCATCTAATGCTAAGAATATTTCCTCCACTAAAAGCACATGGCCTCTTGAGGGTATCATTGGCCTATGATTGATTATGTCATTTCAATTAGGTGGTTTTGAGTAGTATCTACAGGTCTCAGGGCCTTGGGAATGATTTTATAGGGAAAACAACCATGCCTTTGGCCTTAAAGAAACAGTTGGGGCATCTAGAGTGATGAAAAATTCCTAGAGCACCATGCATGAATATCCAAGCCACTATGAATCCATTTCTTGGGTCCTCGGGGACTTGGACATGGTTAAGGGAGGAGACTTGAACCTCTAGCCATAAAGGAATCTTATAGCCATCCAAGGCTAAGAAGATCACCTCAACCAACCACACAGGACCTCTTGAGGGTATCAATGAGGGAATTCCACATGGTCAATGAAAGATACTTAAAAATATGGCCCTAAAGGAAGCTTCTAGCCATCCATGTCAAAGAAGGATGCCTTCACCAACCAAAAATGGCCTCTTGAGGGTATCATTGGTCTATGATTAGTGATTTTAATGCCAATAGTTGGTTTTGAGCATTATACACATGTCTCGGGGCCTTGGGAATGACACTCTATAGAAAAGGACCATGCCTTTGGCCCTAAAGAAACCATTTAGGAATACAAATCCATAAATAATGCTAGAAAGCACCACACATGGCTTCAAAAGGTATCCATGGCACTATGCATCTAGGTCATTAGGACTTGGGGCATTGGACATGGTCAAGGGAGGGGACCTAAACCTCAGGCTCTAAATATCTACCAACAAGGGTTTTATCACCCATCTGTAATACTTTTTTTAATTTAAACTCAACCCCAATGGCCAAATTCATGCAAGGTTTATGCATTTCATTTTTTAGCCTTGTGACAATAATATATTTCCACCACTTGTACGCAAGGGGATGTAGCTAGGGTTTGAGTGAGAAGAGGAGTATGATAAGGGTCTCAAGGGTCTATATACAAGAGGTGTGAATGCATGAATATCAATGTCACATGCCCCCCTATATTAGTCTCTTGGAAAAAGTAACTGCTAGAAATAAGAGTCCTAGACTTTGTTAATTGCTTTGGAAATAAATATGATCAATGTGTATATATATGGATCAACATACAATATAACCATCCTGATGGAATCTTCTTGGACATTAACCCTCAAGTAGTGCAACCACAACTAGGTGTTAACAAGCCTTAACATGGTTGAGAGAGGAAACCAAAGCCTTAATCCCTAAAGAAGTATTATGGGCATCTAGGTCCAAACATGATACCTAAAACCATCGTGCATGATTTCTTGGGGTTATTCTTCACCTACAAGTAGTGATATTCATTCCATTATTGTGTTTTTAAACCAGATATGGGTCTCAGGGCTCTAAATATGGTTGGGGTAGGAAACTCAGACCTTAGTCCATAAAGGAATTGTTTAGGAATTCAAGGCCACGATTAACACCTAAAAGTATCATATATGACCTCCCAATGATATGTGTAACTTAGAGTGCTAATATGTGCATCATTAGGGATTTCTTAGGGTCTCAAAGTCTTATACATGGTTAGAGAAGAGTACTCGAGGTGCAAGCTATAAAAGAATATTATAAGAATCATCTAGCCATCCAAGGATAAGAGGATCATCTCAACCAACCACACATGGACTATTGAGGCTATCATTTTCCTATGATTGAGGATATTAATGGAATTATGTGGTTTTGAGAAGTATTAGGTGTCTTAGGGCCTTGGGATCGATTCTATCGAAATAAATGCAATTCCTTTGACCCTATATAAACCATTGAGGCATCTACAACCATGAAAAATGTTGTAAAGAACCACACATGATTTTGCAAGGCTATCCATTGAATTTTGTATCTAGGTCTTGGGACCCTTAGGACTTGGACATGGTCAATGGCGGAGACCTAAACCTTGGGCCCTAAAGAAATCTTTTATCCATCCAAGACTAAGAAGTTTGCCTCCACCAACCACACATTTCCTCCTAAGTGTATCATTGGCCTATGATTAAGGATGAAGATTCCATTAATTGGGTTTGCTAAATATGTATGTGTCTTGATTCCTTATGAATGATATTCTACGAGAAAGGCCGTGCTTTTGGGCCTAAAGAAACCATTGAGGCATCCAAAACCATGAACAATGCCTTAAAGAACCATGTGTGACTTCGCAAGGGTATCCATGGCACTATGTATCCAAGTCTTGGGGAATTGGGATCTTGGACATGGTCATGGGACGAGGAATGAAGGTAAAGACCTAAAGGAATCTTCTAGCCATATAGGGATAATAAATTTGTCTCCACCAACCGAACATGTCCTTTTGAGGGTGTCATTGGCCTAAGATTGAGGATGTTAGTGCCATTAGGTGGTTTTGAGTAGCATGCACAAGTATCAAGGTGTTAGGTGGTTTTGAGTAGCATGCACAAGTATCAAGGTGTTGGGAATAAATTTCTAGGAAGGAATACCATGCATTTGGCCCTAAAGAAATCATTGAGGCATCTAGAGCCATTAAGAAATCCTCAAAGCACCACACATGACTTTTCAAGGGTATCCATACCATTATGTATCTAGGTCTTATGGCCATAGGGCCTTTAACATGGTTAGTGGAAGATACCTCTAAAGGAAGATTCTAGCTATCCATCGCTAAGAAGGTTTACTCCACCAACCACATATGGTCTCTTAAGGGTATTATTGGCCTATGATTGGGGATGTCAGTGTCGTTAGGTGGTTTGAAGTAATACACATGTGTCTTTGGGCCTTGGGAGTGACATTCTATAGAAGAGGACCATGCCTTTGGCCATAAATAAATTATTTAGGAATCCAAAGGCATTAATAATGCCACAAATCACCACACATGGCTTCGTAGTGCATGCATGGCACTATGCATCCAAGTCATGGGGACTTGAGGCATTGGACATGGTAATGGGAGGATACCTCAACCTCAAGTCGTAAATGAATATTTTATCGATATTCCAAGGATAAGAAGGATACTTAAACAAGCCACACATGGACTCCTAAGCGTATCATTGGCTTATGATCGAGGATGTTAGTGCAATTGGATGGTTTTGAGTAATATCTACACGTGTCGGGGCCTTGGGAATGATATTCTAAGCAAGACGACTATGTGTTTGGCCCTAAATTAATTCTTTGGTCATTTAAAGCCATGAAGAATGTGTCCACAACTTCATAGGGGTATCCATTGAACTATGTATCTAGTTTTTCTACCTTGGGGCCTTGGACATGGTCAACAGAGCACACCTGATCCTATGGTACTATGTTTCCCACCTTTCCCAAGTTTTTTGGCATAAACATAGAAACATTATTATTAAGTTAAGTCAACCTCTTCAAGGCCTTGAGAATGACGTTAGATGGAAGAAGACTGTCCCTTTGGACCTAAAGAAACCATTGAAGCATCCAAATCCATTAACAATGCCTTAAAGCACCACATATGACTTCATAGGGGTATCCATGGTACTATGTATCCAAGTGTTGGGGACTTGGGTCCATGGACATGGACAAGGGAGGAGACCTAAACCTAAATCCCTAAAGGAATCTTTTGTCTATATAGGGATGAGCCAGTAGCCTCAAACAATCACACATGGCCTCCCGAGGGTATCATTTTGGTATGATTGAGAATTTTAATTCCCTCAAGTGTTTTTTAGTAGTATCTAAGTGTCTCAATGCCTTCAGAATGATGTTCTAGGTAATAATTCCATTCCTTTGTCCCTAAAGAAACCATTAAGGCATCCAGAGGCATGAGAAATGCCTCTAGGCACCATGCATGACCTCGTAGAGATATTTGTGGCACAATGTACATCCATGCCTTGGGGCCTTGGACATGGTAGGGGGAAGAGACTTGAAACTTTGGCCCAATATAATCTTTTAGCCATCCAAGGCTAGGAATATTTCCTCCACCAACCACACATGGCCTCTTGAGGTATCATTGGCCTATGATTGATGATATTAATGATTTTAGGTGGTTTTGTGCAGAGTGTGTGTGTCTCAGGGCTTTGGGAATGATTCTCTAGGAAATAAGACCATGAATTTTTCCCTAAAAACACCATTGAGGCATCTAGATCAATGAAGAATGTCTCAAACCACCATGCATAACTTTGCAACCATATCTATAGTGCTATGTATCTAGGTCATGGGACCTTAGTGTCTTGGACATGGTCAATGGAAGAGACCTAAAACTTGGGACCTAAAGGAATATTCTAGATATCCATGGTTAAGAAATTTGCCTCCACCAACCACACATGGCCTCCTAAGGATAGGTCATTATCCTATGATTGGAGATGCAAGTACCATTAGGTGGTTTTGAACAATATGTATGTGTCTCAATGCCTTGGGGATGGCATTCCATGGAAGAATACCATGGATTTGGCCCTAAAAAAACCATTTAGGCATCTAAACCCATTAATAATTCCACAAAGCACCACACATGACTTCAAAGGGTATCCATGTCACTGTGCATCTAAGCTTGGTGAATTGGAGCATTCAACATGGTAAAGTGAATAGACCTGAAACTCGATCCCTAAAGGACTCTTCTATCCATCCAGGGATAATAATGTTTCCTCCACCAACCACACATGACCTCCTAAGGGTATCATTGGCTTAAGATTGAGGATGTCAATTCCATTAGCTAGTGTTGAGTATTATATACATGTCTCGAGGCCTTGGGAATGATCTTGTAGGGAAGAAGACCATGTGTTTGTACCTAAATAAATTATTGAGGCATTCATAGCCATGCACAATGACTCAAGGAACCATGCATGACTTTGTAGGGGTATCCATCACACTATATATCTAGGTTTCTGACCTTAGGGTGTTGGACATGGTCAGTAGAGAACATCTAAACCTCGATCCCTAAAGGAATCTTCTATCCATCCAAGGATAAGGAAATTGCTTCCACTAACCACACATGGCATTTTGAGTGTATCATTGGCCTATGATTGAGGATGTCAGTGACATTAGGTGCTTTTGAGAATTATGAAGGTGTCTCAAGTCCTTGGGAATGGTCTTCCAAGAAAGAAGACAATGACTTTGGCCCTAAAGAAATTGTTGATGCATCCAGAGCCATGAACACTTCCTTGAAGCACTATGCATGACTTTGCAGCAATATCTATGAAAATATGTATCTAGGTCTTGTGGCCCTTGGGCCTTGGACATGGTCATTGGAGGAGGCTTGAAATTTTGGCTCTAAAATAATCTTATAGCGATATAGGGTTAAGTGGGTTGCCTCCATCAACCATACATGGAATCAGGGTATCATTAGCCAATCATTGAGAATATTGGCACCATTAGGTGGTTTTTAAAATTATGTAGGTATCTTGGGACTTTGGGAATGACATTATATGAGAGAATACCATGTCTTTGGCCCTAGAGAAACAATTGAGGCATCCAGATCTTTGAATAATTCCTCAAAGAACCATGCATGATATTCATGGTTATATATATCTAGGTCTTATGGTCTTGAGGCCTTGGTCATGGTCAATGGAGGAGACCTAAACCTCAAGCCCTAAAGGAATCTTCCAACCTACCATTCAAGGCTAAGAAAGTTTCCACCAACAACACATGGGATCCTAAGGGTATCATTGGCCTATAATTGATGATATATGTGCCATTAGGTGGCTTTGCACAATATTTACCTAACCTAGGGCCTTGGGAATGTCTTCCTAGGGAAGAAGACCATGCCTTTGGCCCTAAAGAAATCATTGAGGCATCTAAATCCATGAAAAATGCCTCAAATCCCTACGTATAACTTCAGAAGGGTATACAAATAGACTAAAAATGAGAAATGTCTAATATTTTTACTACCTAAGCCTCCCTGACCCAATTGTTTCTCTAGGTAGAATTTAGTGCCAGCTAGGCTATGTCAATCAAGCCCGCCTCTTCCCACTTGTGAGTAAAGTAGTATGATAATGGGATCCACCTAGTCCCTTTTCACAAGATCTACTAACAAGGGTTTTCTCACCCATCTTTAATACTTTGTTTAATTTAACCTCAACCCCAATGGCCAAATTCATGCAAGGTTTATGCATTTTCAATGCATTCCTTTTTTTAGCCTTGTCACACTAATAGATTTACACCACTTGTACACATAAGGATGTAGATAGGTTTTGAGTGAGAAGAGGAGTATGATAAGGGTATCATGGGTCTATATACAGTAGGCATGAATGCATGAATATCAATGTCACTTGCCCCCCTATCTTAGTTTCTTGGAAAAAATAACTGCTAGAAATAATAGTCCTAGACTCTGTTAATTGCTTTGGAAATAACTTTGATCAATGCCTATATATGGATCAACATACAATATAACCGTCTTGATGGAATCTTCTTGGACATTAACCCTCTAGTAGTGCAACCACAACTAGTTGTTAACAAGCCTTAACATGGTTGAGAGAGGAAACCAAATCCTTAGTCCCTAAAGAAATATTATGGGCATCTAGGTCCAAACATGATACCTAAAACCATTGCGCATGATTTCTTGGGGTTATTCTTCACCTACAAGTAGTGATATTGGTGCCATTATTATGGTTTTGAACTAGGTATGGGTCTCAAGGCTCTACACATGGTTGGGGTAGGAAAATTGGCCCTTAGTCCCTAATGGAATGTTTTAGGAATCCAAGGCCATGATTAACACCTAAAAGCATCATATACGACCTCCCAATGATATGTGTATCTTAGAGTGCTAATATGTGCATCATTAGGGATTTCTTAGGGTCTCAAGGTCCTAGACATGATTAGAGAAGAGTACTCAAGGTGCAAGGTATAAAAGAATATTCTAAGAACCTAAGGCTGTGAATGATGGCTCAAAGCACTAGACATGATATATTGATAGTATCCCTAATCTATGACTGGGAATATCGATGCCATTAAACGATTGTCAAAACTAGTTATGGGCCTCAAGGCTATGCACATGGTTCAAGGAGGAATCAAACTATATGAATTTCAGAGGATCATAACACAAGGAAAATCCTAAAATCATCCAATTTATGTAAAGATTATTTAATTTTTTCTCACAAGTAAAACTGTAGGGAATGTGACAAGGAAAAAGTGAAAATTTTGAATCTTTAATATTAATATTTTCAGTTCAAATATGCATCTACATTCTAAAAAATTTGGGATGAGAAAGTTTGTTGAATAACGCAATGATAGAGTAAGTGGAGGACTAGCATTCATAATGGAAATAAGAAGCAATTTTAGGTAAGGACATCATAAAGTCTATAATGAATTGGAGATAATATTTTTGTTATTCATGATGGTGGTAGAGGAGGAGGAAACATCAACCATTGGATTCACCACTCTTTCAAGGTGAGTTATCTTATCTACATACTCCATGCAACTCATTTGACAAACTGAAAAACAAGGGATTCTCTTTATTTGATTATAATGGCAACTCGTTACTAATTCTAGGGCGAATTTCATGGAGGTCTTCCATTTTTCTATAATCACAAGCATGCAATCAACCAATTCTTAATGGTGATAGATGTATGTCAGGGTCATGAGAATATGTAGACATATATTTAGGCTGCACATTTCACCCCATGGCATTATCTTACTTAAGCATGTTAGGATTACACACTTGAATTGATTAATGGCTCATTTACATGGTGGTAAAACTCTAGTATAAGAGTAACCAACCAACATTTTTGGGTACAATACATGGTTACATAGACACTCATATGTGAATCTGTTTTCCTCCTCTACACTATATTTTGGTGGTAACTTGTTCTCATGAATGGTTGCACAAAAAATCTATGACATCTGATATTATTATCATAGAATGACGGGACTACCAAATAACTACCACATATCCACCATGCATGCACACATAGATTTTGTTTGAAGATTCACTTCCCTCATTTCTAGTTATGTTCCTTGCATTGACTAAAGAGTGCATCTAGGTTTATCGATAATACTAATAAAAATATATAATAATAAAATAAAATAAAATATAACCCTCTAAATCTTCATATTTTAAGCATTGATAGATTTGTACTTTAGTATTGTTTTGATTCCTCTTGGTCTTTAATAGATCTGGATTTTTGAAAAGCGAACGTAGTTCCATCTGAACTCTAGATCTATCATTCCTTAAGAGGGATCAAATCACCTAAGGTCCAACCATTTTTGACATTGTAAAAACTTGAGGACACAATGAACTAAAGAGATTTGATCCCTCACTAAGTATGATGAATTCACGATTCAGTTTTTTTTCTTTGCACAAATCTTTGTAACTTGTAGGAGTGGCTTATGGTCTAAGAAACCGCCACCTAGGGGCATCTCAGTCGTAAAAATCACTCGTGGATGGCACTCAGCTTAGGCCACACCAAATCTTAGTTTGGCTGGATCTTTTTGGTTATAATTAGAATAACTTAATTAATTTCTAAAATTTAAAAACCAAATAGATCAATCTTTGAGATCCTATCTTACCTTTTTTGGGATAAAAGATATCTCCGATCATATTTATTTCCATTCTCTCATAACTACTTCCAATTATACAAAAAATAACGAAAAGTAAAAGATTTAGATTAGTTTGATTGTAACTCATTATTTAGAACATATTTTCAATTATATATATATTTTTAATATATCAATATAAAAGATAAATATTAATATTAATGATGAATATGTTAATATATAGTCAAATCTAAAATACTTTATGATATTGTCTACTTACTTTAAGATATGAAAATCATGATATTATCTACTTTAAGATATGAAAATAATGTCATTATCGAAGAGGAGTATGGTCATCTATATATTCAACATATTTGTTATATATTTTTTATTAAAGTGTTAAAGTTTTTAGTATTAAATAATTTAATGTTTTTTTATTTCTTAAATTATAATTATCCATTTTTATATGTTGGAATTTTAGTTTTTTCAAAATTAGAAAATTTTTACTACTTTTTAAAATAGTTAATAAATGTGTTGGAAACTTTAAAAAATGTTTATTACCATGGAATGGAAATGGAAATAGAAATATAATTTTCCGTCTATCAAAAAAATAATTTTATTTTATTAGAATAGTTACTAAAATTGTTTATTAATATAATAGTTATTAAAATTTCATTTTCCATCCGTCTAAAAGATTAGAATGAGTAAAATTGTTTATTAATAAAATAATTATTAAAATTATTTGTTAATAAAATAATAATTGTTATAATTATTTATTAATACTATGATTAAAAACATTTAAAACGTAAAATAAACCTCATTTTCCCGCTCAAACAACGTTTTCCCTCTATTTCCCAAAGAATAAGCTTAAAGCCGCGGGAAGAAGAATGCTATGGAGGTGTTCTCCCATGCGAATGGCGAAGGACTTCACCCTTAGGGTTTTGTGATGGCGGAGGATCTCTGCATTTCTGGCGATTCTCTGCAGCGGATCTGCAGTCCGGGCGAGGGTGGCTCTTCTGCAGCGGTAGATCTACAGTCCAGGCGAGGGTGGCTCTTCTCCAGCGGCAGATCTACAGTCCAGGCAAGGGTGGCTCTTCTCCAGCGGCGGATCTGCAGGCCAGACGAGAGTGGATCTTCTCCGGTGACGGATCTGCAGTCCAGGCGAGGCAGATCATCCCCTGTTTCTTTTTTCCGGCGTCTATTCGGGGGTTTGTTGGGCCCTTCGGGCAACAATCTGTTTGGTTCCAGCAGTCTTTTTGGGTCGTTGAGGGGTATCGCGGGCATGGGATGAAGCCTGTACGTAATCCATTTTCGGCGGTGAAGGATCTGCAGTCCAGGCGAGGCAGATCATCCCCTGTTTTTTTTCCGGCGTCCATTGCCCTTTGGGAAACAATCTGTTTTACCAATTATTTTGATGTCATGGCATTTAATTTTTTCAGCTTATTTTTATTGTTTTTTCTATTTATTTTAATTCCTATATGACTTTATTTGAAATGTGATTGGTTTTTCAAGCTTAAAAAAATCCTCCCAAAAAAATTCCAAACATGAGTGCATAGAAACTTCCTATTTTTTAAAGATTTTATTTCCTTTTTATTGCATATTCTCTATCAATAACAGTTTCCTTTTTTTAAATTCCTTTAATGTTGCAGGCTATAGAATAGTTTCCTCTCTTTTAAGATTGCAACATGAGGATGTCAAGCTGAGCAGCTAATCCAAAATGCTGAGGTAGTTTAGTTTCAATATTTCAGAATATTGTATTTCTGGATCTGTGAGCAATCCCTGTTCTTTTCTCAAGTTATTAGAAAAACAGATTTTCTGAGATTTATTATGAGGTTAAAGATCGATGTTTTTCCCTATTCTGTTTATCTCATTTGAATTGTTATTTTTCCCTTCGAGTGAGCCTCAGTTAACTCATGTGTGCCTGCAGTTCTCTATCATATATTGCGTTTGGAATACGATTCGGGTTGATCAAGAATTGAACCAACTCAGAACCCATTTCCCGTTAATGAAACCCCGAGTTTAAAACTTTGTCGGTCACATGAGCCAATATCTGTAGGTGCTGAAGACACTCGAAGATGCCCTTAAGACATTGGAAGGTTAAAAATTAATTGTTTTTATTTAATTAAGTTTTATTTCATAATTTAAAATTATAAGGCTAGTGAATTTTTCATAAAGCTTTCCTCTAACCATTTGTTTTTGGGCCTACGGCAAGATCTGTGTAAACCTTGGATGGATGGGATTTGTTTGTTGATACAATTTAATTATATATATATATATATATATAAAATATAAGATGTCTTTGTGTGATTAAGGATATTTTTTTCAGTTTAATATATGCAAGACCAATCTCTAACAACGACATGGATGCAATTTAAATTTGTATTTATGATATTATTGTGTAGTTCAGGTTCTTTTCGTTTTTCTATTTAATATAGGCAAGATCACTATGTAATTTTTTCTTTTCAAGTGAGTATTATAATTATATTTGTTTTTAAAACTTAATTATTTATAAATTATGATTTAATTATTTTAATGTTTTAGTGGTTATATATTAATTTATGTTTTTATTTTATATATAAATTAACTAAATTTTAAGTTAAATTGATTTTTTGCTTTTAACATCACAACATTTAATTTGTATTTAAATATTGTTTTGTAGTTTAGAAATAAAATATTTTGGATTTTGTGGAAATTATAATTATATTAGTTAATTTTGTTTTCTAAAATTTTGAAAAAATAACATATTTTTATATTTGTAAGATATATACTCTCAAATTTGTATTAAATTTTTATTAGCTGAATTTTTTTAGTATCTAACCTAATTATATAAATGCTACATATAGTTATTTATAATCAAAGTAGGAATGAAAATAGAGTGAGGAAATATGTCATGGCAATAGTTAGTGAAGTCAATGATGAAGAAAAACACCATTTAAGTGAGGTTGAACTATCTTGCAGCTGCTATTAATCTTGGGAAAATTGGCATGTCTTTTGTTTAATATTTCTTAGTTTTTATTGTTTTCATTTTCAATTTGTTTTCTAAGACATGAACTTTGTTGTTAGCAGCTCTTGTTAATATATTGATAAGTTTTTTAATAGTTGGTTAATGAAGTATTATAAATTTTAAATATGAAAAATGTTTATGGATTTCAAATTTTATAGTTAAGATATGTTGATGTGATTATTAAGATTTTTTTAGTGGTTTTGACATAAAGATAATAATAAGATTAATTAAAAAAGTTAGAGGATAAAGACTAGTTTTTCATTTTACAATATAATAAACCATACAAAATTAATTATTAATTTTCCATTTGTATATTTCTATAAAGAAAACAAATTCTCAAGGATGAGCATGAATAGCTTATAGTTATATTAATATTAATGTTATGCAATTAATATCATGAATAAATTCATCTCGTAAAAACTAGAAATTATACTACAAACTATAACTTTTATAAATTGTAAATGGGTTAAAATAACATTATGAATTTTCTTCTCTATATTAATTTTAGTGAATTATTAAATTTTGATTATTGTAAATGAAAATGAATAATTTTATGTAAACTTATTTAGTGATATTAATATCATTATGTTAACATGATCAATATATTTATTAAAGAATTAATATAAACAACTCTTTCAATGATTATATTTAGATTTTGTTACAAGAAAAATAAATGTAATTTTTTTTATCATAAGTGAAATGAAATTCTTAATAATAAAAAGTTGATATAATTGTTTTATATCTATATATTTTTATGGATGACAATTGACATTCACATTAAACCATATATAACAATAATAATAAATTTTCTATAAAAGCACAATTTTGCTAAATAAGACATGGATGTACTTTTTTTCCCTATTTATTACTTTAAGATGATTTAAATACACTTGTAAAATAATAATAATAATACTAAATAACCAACTTATAATCAACCTTGCTATCTATCTATCTATCAATATATATAATGTAAAATGTGAGCTATATTTTTTCCACTATTTATTATTTTATGGTGCTTTGCACTTTGCACCACACACACACACACACAAACACACATATATATATTAATTATGTGATTTATATATTTTTTGCATCATTTATTATTTTGTGGTGCTTTGCACCATATACAAGTTTGTGTATATTAAATAATAATAATAGTTTTGGTGTTTTGCACCAGAAAAGATCAATCCATGTTGGATGGTTATGGTGTTTTGCAACATAAAATATCAATCCACCTAGGATTGGTTTTGGTGGTTTGCACCATACACCATGGAATGCCACATATTCATTTAACACCAAAATCAACTTTTTTACAAACACCACTTTTGCACCATAAATCTTAGCACCACTTGCGTATCCCCACATTATCACCACTTTTGCACCACAATTTGAAAATTGAGGATTTCTCAAATCCTTCACAAATAGTGGTGCTAATATGAGGCTAAAATGCCCTTTTTCTTGTAGTGAATATTCGGGGTTTATTTAATCCTGTTTGTTGACAACTAAGAAATTGAAAATCCTGAAGCCCCATTCCACGTTAATGTTGAAATATATAAGCCTATCTAAATAATAAAAGATGTCTACTGAAATTACGGAGTGTGTAGGCAACTCCAGTCTCTATGTGCAAAGAGGTCTCGAGTTCGAATTTGGCCGACCCTTTAGGCATGAACACATTTTTCGTGGTCTCAGTTGCGTTTCTTTCGAAAGTCTTTTATTTTGAATTTTGTGTTTTTGCTTGTTCCGGTAACATGGTTGGAATTTGACCGACATAATGTTCGTCATCAGTCAATTTGCTCGTAAATTACTATCCAAATTTTCCAAATTTTAATATACCTGTATTATCAAATTATTAATTTTTTAAACTTATTTTTTATGGCAATTAATATTCATGCAACGGTAGCAGGTCAGTTGGCCATTGGATCTCAACCTGCTTGAGATCCAACAACCAACCAATTTACTGCCACAATAAATGGCTTGCATCAAACTGAATAATATTCACCATTTAAATTACTTACATCAAACTGAATAACATTCACCATTTAAAGGCCAACCTAATTTGAAAAAGTCATCAACTTAGTATTATAAATGTAAGAGAATAAATATTGCTTGAAATGTAATTTTATAAATTTCAATAGCATAATTATCAATTTGTGGAAGAGATAAATCATCACAAGCACAAGTTGAAACTCAAGAGAAAATATGGAATATATTGATAGTCGAATGTTTGTAATACAAAATATGGGAAAGTAGCCGGCCCTCAAATGGCCTGTCAATGTACATGTATCCCTAAGTACAACAATGTGTATATGTATGTCAAAATACATCTATCCAAGACTATGCAACATCAAAAATCAATCTTTCTCTTGTTTTTCCTCGACTTTCATCTATTGATCATCTCCTTGGGATCGCTCAACATCTCAGAAGTCTACCAACAAATCATTATTTTTATCAAATAACTGCACTAATACCCTACCATCAACAAACTTAAAAAATTAACTTATGGCCAAATTATTTATGACAAACACTCACCAAGTCCTCATGGGGTATAGATGTGAGCGGTGTGCTCATGGAAGGCATCTCTATAGTTGTGCTCTGCAAATAAAAGATCATATCTCAATTAATTCAACATTGATCAACATGTTTGGTTAAATTGAATAAAAAACTTGGTCATTAATGAACATCTCACCGCAAGAGGAGACCCAGTTAGAACCATGGATTGAGCAGAGGGGTCGGGTACTTCTACCGCTAATGGATACAATCACCAAATGGAGAAATAGTTAGACATGCATGAATAAACAATATAGTAACATGGTTAAATACTATGCATTGTGATTGTCCAAATAGTTACCTTTGTATGACTCGTGGCTATTGTAGATGTGGCACTAACTGCAGCATCAATGACCTTTGTTAGGTCAGGGGTAGATGATCTCTCGTGTGTCTGCTATAGAGGACATCCACATTCTTTCCAGGAGTGGAGCCTCTCTTGTACACTTGTCCCTTTTGCACGTTGGGACTACGGGGAGATCGAACTGTTGACAGTCTCGAATGTATATCTGCTGGTGGCTACAATCACCAATACTGACGTAGTTAGAAATGCATTGGTCAATGGAATAGCATATATTAACAAACTGAAAATGATGAAATACATACCGATGTACTCTATACATCAATCAATTCTAAGAAAAGGTCTGTTGTCCATTGTGTCTCCGCGGGCACGCTATTGATTGTATTCCCACCGAGGGGGGGATCACTAGATGAAATCATTTCCATCTGATGGGGATCTACAACCTACAATTTAGAAAATTGTAAATATTAGATCGTGTAGCATTGATTAAGTAACATGTGAAAAAAATAACATGTGTTGAAATAATGTCATGTTGAAATAGTTACCTCAGCATGAGATGTTGTCGCTGAAGGTATGACATATTGTAACTTAGAAGGTTCTACTGCATGAGCCTCTTGGCCCTCATGCCTTTCTTGTGGAAACTACAAGTTTTAAAATCATTAAAAATATTAGCAATCTATATATGTGTATAGTAAAGAAAAATAATTTGCAAATGACACTAAATTGTTAACTGGATCTACTCATGTATTAAAATAATGTCATGTTGAACTAGTTATCTCATTGTGAGTTGTTGTCACTAAAAGTATGGCAACATCATCATCATTATCATGCAGTGCTAGTGCATGAGCCTCTGGACTATGCTCTGCATCATCAGTGCAAAGGTCTTCAACCCCGTGCCCTTCTTGTAGTAACTACAAGTTTTAAAACCATTAAAAATATTAGCAATCTATATATATGTGTATAGTAAGGAAATATAATTTAAAAATGACACTAAATTGTTAACCACTTACTTACCTGTGTGAAATACCCAGTAAAGATATCATCTGTTCAGACAGGACCAAAGTAAGGATGGACGCATACTATGCATGGGTGGGGTTGATGGCTGTGCTCATGCTGTGTAGGTACAATGCCACTACTAGATGCTCCTCGGCCACTAGAAGGTGGTGGCTCTACCCCACCAGGAGGTGGTGGATCTACCCCACCGACAGGTGCTGGATCTACTCCACCCATAGATGGTGGCTTTGATGGGCCTACCTGGTGCGTACCATGAAGATACGTGGTATGGCGAACAACCGCATGTGCCAAACAGTAGGAAGGAATCTTGTGTCTCTGGCACCAACTAATGTGCAGGAAGCACATTTGGCCTGGGTATCCTCCTACGAGGTGGAGCTACGGGGCGATTGGGATCTATGTGCTTCGCATTGGGACGTTGCTGAGGCATCCCCATCCCAACACCCTGGTACTCCAAGATATCAAAATAGTTAAAATGCTTCCCTAACACAAACTCTGCGTACATCTTTATCAGAAAATACAAAGGTATTTCCCTCCTGTTGTGTGGTGGTGCATCAAACACCACATACCATCGGTCCATCTAGTTATCTATGAATGGTTGATATGTACACCACTCGATAAAAATGTGCCTTTTGTTTGCATTAGGGATTTCACCATCCCATGGATTTCTAAACAAGGAAAAGATTTGTTCTTTTGAGATTTTCAACTTCTTGACTTCTCTGTAGCTAAGTCCATCTGCATATTGTTGCCTCTTTCTTTCTCTAAATATGGCAATATCTTCCAAAGAACCATTAGGCCTACTAAAGGTCTTTATCATTGCATCCAAATTGGATGCAAGCATAACATGCCTGTCATCAACAATAGTAATTGAAGCTCGAATTTCTCTGTGCCTTTGAATTTCTCTTTGGATGTTAGAGTGGGCATCCATGGTCATCACTGTAAACAAAAAATAAAAATAAAAATCATTAGAAACGTATATATGTGCTATAATGACATCCCTCAAAAATGAAAAATGTATAAACTTTGTGCAAGAACGAATACATTACAAACATAAATATCATCTCAGGCATACATTACAAACATAAATATCATTTCATATGACAATTGCAAGCATACATTATGGGTCATTGAGGGCATAAGGGTGGAGACCATGTGGGCAAAAAGACCATGATGATGTGGAAAAGATATGTATTTTTATTGGTTAAACTGAGGCAGTCTATTGATGGACAAAATGAAGACATGCTGGTAGAATGATGAAGAGATGACTAATGATATGGGCATAATGTTGTGATGTGCATATGAACAGTGTAAAGTGTATGAATGGAGATATGGCAGCAGATTGATATTACATGAATAATGATGACATAATGAAGATGTGATCTAATTGGTGATATTTGCTGATGGACAGAATGGAATTATATTGAATAATGAGTGCTTGATGAGAATGATGAAGTGCTTTGGAAACAAAAAGGGCTTCTGGTTGATGATGTATGTAATCTGCAGACTTAAGAAGAGTCTAAAATATCATTTGTAAATCTATGGTTGTTGGGGTGTTGGTGCATCTCGGTGAGTTGCAGCTGACAGAATTATCTTGTGAATAGGATTGTCATTGATGACAACATTAATGAAAAAGGTGTAAATGGCATGACGACAAGCAAACAAGGTGATTTGATAAGGACTTGGAAAAGACAATACAAATGACAAGGTGATGGGAATTGGCACACCTAGTGAGCCAAATGACCCATACTATGGTAATTTGGAGTTGGTCCTAATACCCTAGACAAGGATGACATGGAGATAACAAGTTACATGAACAAAGAAGCATGAAGTGAACAAAGAAGCTTGAAGTTGACACTTGGCAAGGAAATTGCGGGCATCTAGAAATGAAGCTCATGGACATGCGGGCATGTGGACAAGGTGACATACAGGCATCTTGCAGATGCATATGCAAGCATGTTTGTGGAAGCTGTGGGCATCCTGGAGGCATGGCAAAGACCCCCATGCGGGAAATTGAAGAAGGTCTAGTTGCAGACATGTTCAAAGGCATAAATATGGCCCTTGCGGGCAGAGTTACAAGCTAGTGCAGGCATGGTGGAAGCAAAAGAAAATGGTGATGATGTGGGTATGAAGACCACGTTTAGGTGGAAAAAAAAAGTCTAAATAAATATATACATGTATATATTTATAATTTATGAGATGTTTATGGAGCAACAATAGAAATTAGAGTTTAACCTTTATCTTTGGATTAATTGGGGCTACAGTATGCTGATATGCTGCTGGTATACAAACTAAGATGTTGATGATATGTATGGACATAATGAATTCATGATTATCGGGGCTACATACGATGAACAAAATGTTGATCTAGGGCAGCATGAAACAGGGACATAATGCTTGTTTGGGTTATGACAATTAATGATAATCAGAATGATGATGTTATAGACAGATATGTTGGGTGACAATGATGATTGATGTGATCAGTGAGCCATTGTGTCTAACAAGGTGGATGTAAAATTCATTAAAATTTTAAAATTTTAAGTTTTGGCATTTCATTTATAAATATTTTTCGCTGATAGGCGCTACAATGAGAATTGTAGTGGAAGGCCATCGCTACTTTTTAATCCCTAATTAAGGATGAATGGCAAAGATTCACTGTTTTGGCATATACCTTAGAAAAGATTCGTCAAGTCCACACATCCAACGGCTTAGATTTGGAGTTGGCTCACAGGGTACCCAAACGTCCATTGCTAATCAAACTTCCCACTCCATTTTTTTGGTAATCTAAATCTGTTTCGACGTAGGGAAAACGAAATGGCAATCGTTTCAATATGGAAACAATCCATGCACAAATCGCCTATACAAATCGCCATTCCTTCGAGTTCCAAATTTTGTTTCGGTTAAAGTTTCGATTTGCGTTTCTGTTCAATCTGCCGTTCCACTCGAGCTCCAGTTTCAGGTCGTGTTGGAGGTTCAACACGGGATTGCAAAGCTCCTACAGTTAGGAGACCATGCCACAACCAACATTAATCGATACTAATTGATACGGATGGAACAAAGGTATGAAAAAAATACTGTTTACCTGCATTCTGAATTAGGTTTAAGGCGTTCAAGAAATCCTTTCACAAGGATAATGGAAACGATTTAGGGGCGGTCAATATAGAGATAGGCAAGCACACAATGGGGCAACTCACCAAGCCTAGTGGGAACTCTTTGGAGATGGGCATTATAGACATACGCACGCACCCTGTGGAGGATCTGAACTGTTTGGAGGAGGGCATAGCGATACGCATGTACACAAGGGAGGAACTAGCAGATGCCACTGACAATTTCAGTACTAAAGTTGAGCAGGGCGTTTCTAGATTTGTGTATCGTACCAGTTTGCCAGGAAATAGAATTGGCGCAGTGAAGAGAGCAACGGATTTAGACCCGAATTTATTCAAAGGAGAACTATCTGTGCTTCTCAGGCTGCCGAGTCAACCTCATCTTGTGGATCTCATCGGACTGTGTTTACAAGCAGGTGCGCTATTGTTCTCTTCCTTCACAATATTTACATGAATATATTTTATGGCAAAGGCAACATTCTTTATTTGCAAAGGGGTCTTGTTTAGAGAACCAGTAAGTAGCTTAGAAACTTAAAATTATTGTTTTAATTTTAATGCTGGGTATCTCAACCGTGTATAACCGGAAATATAAAGTATATAGAACAATTGAATTTTTACATTTATCAAAAGCCGAACCATTCGTCATAATTTCTTTCAGGACCCGTTAATTGCCTTTTTTCTGATTTGTTACGCTACATTAAAGTGATCAAAGGTAGTCGCAATTTTTGTTTGAATGGTTAATGCTTAAGAGTTTACATTTTAGAAAATTAAATGTTATTTTTTAATGACCAAATGATCTTTTCATGTTAATTTTCATCTTGTCTTATAATGCATATTTTTTAAGGAAGGATTTTAGTTTATGTAACCTAATTGGATACCTCTATGAAAATTATAGCCTATGTCATGATTGTCATCTATCCTTTGTAATCAATCATCAGTTTAATAAAAAAGTTTGCAAAACAAGAAAACTTACACTTTAAATGAGTATGTTATATTGTTCAAACCATAGTGGCAAGATTCGAGTACGGATTCGAATAGGATACGGAAAAAATACATAATAAAAAAATCAAGTACGACTAAAATGAGTAGACATTTTATAAATACAAAAAAAATGTAATTTTAATTTAAAATAAAATAAAATTATACATAATCATTCCAAATTTTAACATCTCATTCATTTTTCATTAAAAACTTTAAAAATAAAACTTAAAACTACACAAATCTATTTTTATATAAAATGAACAAAAAAATGAAAACAAAAAAACTACATAAATTTACATTTTGATAAATAATAAATACTAAAATGTAAAATTAAAATAACAATAGTATAAAATAAAACTTAAATAAAAAAAAGTACATGTAATTAAATAAAACTGAAATAAAAAACCTACATGTAAGAGTAATAATGCGCATGATATAAAAGTTTAATAGTTTAACAAATATTAACAATAAATTAAAAAAGTATTTTAAATATTTTTCTTAAATAAATATTTTTATTAATTGACCATGCTCTGGAGTTTTATATTTTATTGTATCAATATGAATTGGATTCAAATTCAGTTTGTTCAAAATTGGGTAAATAAATAGTTTACTGTACGGAGCCCGGGGGTGAATTCATGAAGATGGGTGTCTATTTTGGGGGGTTCCGTGAGAAAATAATTCTGAATTTTTTATGTTTTCCATCTTTGGGCGAATAAAAATGATATTTTTGTTTGGAATTTCACTTTTCACTAAAAAACAAACTTTTAGAGAATTATGTTAGCTTGCTATCCATATTTTTTTCAATTTTTTATATTGAGATTTGATATGTCGATTCGACAAATGTTTGACAGTGTGTTCTTATAAAAAGAAAGGACTACAAAATAGCCATGTTTTGTCGCACACGTAAAATCATTGTTCAACTTGTTTTTTGCAAAAAACAAATATGATACACCAATCTACACACAATATACTACTGCATGACTATAAGTTTGTAGCAAATGGATCTATATACTAATTATTATATTTATTTAAATTCAATCAATGGGGAAACCTTGTCGATTTTCAATATATTTTTTGTCGCAACACTTTTCTCTCAACTGAATATAAAACTAAAAATTCTATGAATACCCTTTTGAAGTAGACATGCCAATTAACTGCACCATAGTTTTCACCGCATTTTGAAAGAGATGAAACTAAACTCGACACCTGTTAAGAAAACAAACAATTACAAATATCAGATCTTACCTATACATAAAGAAATCTATATATTTGGAAAGTAGATTCAATAACGAAACTAATGGTATCAAGTCCGATAGTCGCCTTATAGTGTAAGAGACCATTTTTACCTTCCGAAAATGGAGAAACCTGAAAACTGTGAGTGGCAATCAGATTTTCAGGTTTCAGAGGTTATTCGACCGAATAACGGTTTTCCATTACGGCGACATCAATTTAATCAAAGGTTGTTCGGCCGAATAACCAAACGTAAAAAAAACTCGTCGACCGAAAAAAAAAAAAAAAAAAAAAAAAAAAAAAAAAAAAAAAAAAAAAAAAAAAAAAAAAAAAAAAGAAAAAGAAAAGAAAAGAAAAAGAAAGAAAAGAAGGGTATTTTCTACACTTCTATAAATTGAACTAAATACTTTGATTAATTTCGCACATTTCAATTTCGCATCCTTTTTGGTCAGAATTGTTTTGAAGGGATTTTCTAAGGAGCTTTTTTTGCAAAGAGAGTTTTTGTTATGAGGTATTTTTTGTCTTACTTCTTTCTAAAGAATACATTGAAAGATTTTTTTTGCAAAATGAGTTTTTATTCCAAGCTTTTTGTACTCCTTATTTCTTTGCAATGGGTTTTTTTCCAAGGATTTTTTAAGAAGCCTTTTTTTGCAAAAAAAAATTTTTATGAAATATTTTTTTTCAAGTTTTTTGCACTTTTAATTTCTTTGCAATGACTTTTTTTTCCAAGGATTTTCTAATAAGTTTTTTTGTAAAGAGAGTTTTTTTATGAAGTATTTTTTTATTATTTCTTTCTAAGGAATACATTGAAAGATTGCTTTTTTAAGGCATTTTTGCAAAATAAGTTTTTATTCCAAGCTTTTATACTTCTTAGTTCTTTGCAATAGGTTTTTATTCCAAGTTATTTTTTCAAAGGAGTTGTCTTTTTCTTTCTTATTTATTTGAAAATGATTTTTTCAAATGAGTTTTTTCAAAGTTTTTTTTTTCTAAATATTTTTGCAAAAAACGTTTCTTTCCTTCTTATTTTTTTGAAAATGAGTTTTTTCAAAGTCTCCCAAGTTATTTTTGCAAAAAAGTTATTCGTTGCAAAGATTTTTACAAAGAAATCTTTTTCCCGGATATTTTTTCAAAGAAGGGTTTTTTTTTTTTTTTTTTAATTTTTTTAATTTTTCAGTGGATTTACAAAGAAGATTTATTTAGAAAGTGTTCTTATTCTTTTCCAATGGGTTTTTCAGCAAATGTTTCTTTCAAAAGTGTGCATTTACATAGTTTTTATTTAAAGCCATTTTTGCAAATAAGATTTTATTTCAAGTTATTTTTATAAAGGAGATATATTTTTCCTTCTTATTTATTTGAAAAGGGATTTTTTCAAAGTCTCCCAAGTTATTTTTGCAAAAAATTTATTTCGTTGCAAAGTTTTTTTTAAAAAAATCTTTTTCCCGGGTATTTTTTCAAATATCTTTTTTTTTTTTTTTTTTTTTTAATCCAGTGGGTTTACAAAGAAGATTTATTTTGAAAGTGTTCTTATTCTTTTCCAATGGGATTTTTTCATTAGTGATTTATTGTCAAAGAGTTCTTATTTCATTCGAAGAAGGTTTTTTTCAAAGGAAACTTGTTTCCAAAGACTTTTTCTTCAAAAAACTCAAGTACAAGATTTTGATAAGGTGAAGCAAATTTCAGTTCATGTGTTCATAAATTTCGTAACTGTTTTTAAATCTTCATTTTGTTTATTTACAATAAAATGATGATTCTTTAATTTATCATTTATAGATTAAACAATCATGGACAGTAAGAGAAACCGTCAAAGAAAATATGATCGTAAACGTGCTAATGATGATGATAATAGAGAAAAGAAAAAACTTAAATATCATGCCAACAAAGCAAGCCTTGCAGAAATGCAAGCAACGATTATCGAAGATACAAATACAGTTTTACATGATAATGTCAATGAAATGGAAATTGAAAATAGAATACAAGAGAAACAAATTGAAGTTGAAGAAACCATTATTGAGGATGTAAATAGTGATTTACATACTAATGTCGATGAAGTCAATATTGAAGATCAAGTTCAAGAACCAAAAATTGGACCAGGTATGTATATATTGAATGTATTTTTCAAATTTATTTTTTATAATGAATTGTATTTTTAGATACATGTTTTAAATTAAATTTACCTTGATGTATATGTACTTTCACCATTAATGATGAAACGTTAGAAAATGTTGATTGCAATAAATATGGAAAAAAATACCCATACACGCTGTACGATATTGGGCTCAAAAAATTTATGATGATGTTCTGAAGAATTATTCAGCAACGGGACAAGCACAAATTTTGAGATGTTTATTAGTGACCAAGAAGTTAGAAGATGCTACATCATTATTGGGTATTCACAAGGTGACCAAAGAGTCGAAATTAAAACATAATGTGATAGAAAATATAGATGATGCAATAAAAAAGTTTGAAAAATCTAGGAAGAAAGACATTAGTGCTGCACAAAGAGCAATTCATACAGCAATTATTTCGACTAGTACTAAACAAAAACATTTGACAACACAGCTAGCAAAAACAGTTGGAACCTCAAGAAAGACATTATACAGACATAGTAAATTCAGAATGCAAATAGATGAAAATGATGAACTTGCTTGCTGGGCAATTATTTGTAGACAACCTTACAAAGATAGAATGGGAGCAGGGGTTAAAGATATTGTACGGGAATATTGGTTGACACATGCTCGAGTTTCACCAAGTTCAAGAGATGTAATACGACAAAGAGTATCACGAGGAGTATATGTAAGCAGTCCAAAACATATAATGGATATGACACAAGTACAATTGTTCAATAAATTCAAAGAAGATCATCGTGGAATTAATGTGTCAATCACTACATTTGTGCAACTAAAACCATGGTATGTTAGACCTATTACTATTCGTGACACATGTTGTTGTCGTTATCATGTGCAATTCCAATTATATTACGACACATTTCTTGAATTTGGTAAAATGTTTTGAACAAATTCACCACCTCCACCCACAATACGTGAATTCATATCTCAAACCCTATGTGAGAGAAATCAAGATGAAGTATTTTATAATAAGAAATGTGTCAATGGAAAACATTGTAATCGTTGTGGAAATTTGGTTTTATACCACAATAAATATCCTATCGATACTGATCACTCATTATCAAATGTCACCATTGATTGGAGAAGATATGAATACATTACAAGTACTAGTGATGTGCATTCCAAAAGGATTGATTTGCGAGAAGATAAAATAGGTGTGACAGATTTTCTCAAGAAATTCAAAAGTGAAATTTATAAATACACCAAGCATTCACATAGAGCACGATGGCAAGACCTTCAATTCAAACAGTCTCATGAAATTTTTCCACCAGGAACAATTTTGTCAGTGGTTGACTTTGCAGAAAATTATACATTTGCTGCACAAAAAGAGATACAGAGTGAATACTATCATTCTGACCAAGTTTCAGTATTCGTCCATGTTTTATATAGACATTCTCAACAGGATGTTGATGGCATTGAAAGCACGTGTGACAATCGAGATGTGATTAAATAATATCACTTTTATATCAGCGACGATCGTACACACGATACACAATTTGTTCAGCATTGTATTGAAAGTATTTTCTACAATTCACTAAAGGAACATAACATTAAATTCAATGAGCATTGGATATGGTCAGATGGATGTGTCGGACAATTTAAATCTTCACGATCATTTTATTGGTTATGTCAGCTTCATAAAGCATTGAACATTAAACATCACTGGAATTTCTTTGAAACTGGTCATGGAAAAGGTGAACATGATGGTGCACGAGCATGCGTAAAAAGAGCACTTCGAAGATGGCAAATGAACCATAGTTTTGCACGATTCCATTCAGCTGCAGAGGTTGTCCAATGGTGTAAATGACATCTAAACCATGATTATAATCAACAATCAAAAAATGTGCGCAGGTATGTACACACAAATGTTTTAATTTATATTAAATATTGTCAATTTAAAAGAAAGTATATGTACCTAACATCAAAATTTGTTATTTGTGTACTATGTTTTTTTGGCATGTTGGGATCCAAGATCTTAATAGGTCAATACCATACGACGCTAGCACTACACATTCCTAAAATTCTTAACATTCGTAAAATTTAAACTCAACATATGTTCACTTTTAAACTTCCTAATTTATCTGGATGTATCTTTTTCAAAGCTATAACATTCAAAATTTTGACATTCATATTCTTAACATTCATTTTAAAGTTTCTAGTTCATCCATATATCCATCAAAACTTATATAACATTCATAATCTTCCTAACATTCCTAAGTTTCATAACATTCCTAAACTTCTTATTTCATCCATATTTCTATCAAAACTTCTAACATTCCTAAAACTTCATAACATTCAAAGATAACATTCATGTGCTTAAATTTCATTTTTAAACTTTATAGTTCATCCATATTTTCAGTAAAACTTCAAACATTCATAAACTTCCTAACATCCCTAAAAGTTGAACTCAACATGTTTTCACTTTTAAACTTCCTGATTCATTCATGTATTTTTATCAAAACTTCTAACATCCCTAAACATCCTAACGTTCAAAATAACATTCATGTTCTTAACATTCATTTTTAAACTTCCTAGTTCATCCATATTTCCATCAAAATTTCTAACAAATTCTTAAACTTCCTAACATTCAAAGATAACATTCTTGTTCTTAATATATTCAATCTTAACATTCATTCATGTTTCAATCAAAAATTTATCATTTATGAACTTTAAACCTATGTTCATCCATTTTTAAACTTCCTAAATAACATTTCTTAAACTTCATAATATTCAAAAATGTCATGTTCTTAACATTCATTTTTACATATTCATTCATTCATTTAAACATGCAAATACATATTCTAAACCTTTAAATCACACAAAATATGTCAAATAAGCAAAAATAAACTAGATCATTTAAACCAAGATTCACAAAATATGTAAGTTCAAAGAACATGTATATAATATTCAAAAAAATACTCATGAACATGCAAGTTCAATGTACCCATATATGTATATATCTAGTCCAAAAATAAATCTCCTCAACATGTCCAAAACAAACGTTTCCAATTAAGATGCATATCAACAAAAAAAAATTGTCCACCATGCTATAAAAATAAAATGTCCACCATGCTATCCTCCACTCGGGCCTCCCCCTGGACTCAACCCACCCTGCAACATGTATAAAAAAAGATTATGAATATTGAATTTAAATTATTTAAACTATATTCAAAAAACCTAAAATATTAAAATGTTTAGGTTATTGTTTTGGACTAAGTCATGGACCATGGATGTGCAGAACTCACAAAGGATGACACATCAGTAGCGCAGAAAATGACATTCGGAAAAAGCACAATCTGTGAAGCAAGTAAGAAGGGATCCCACAACCAACTTGTGGACATACAATCCATGCAGGACATGTATACATAGAGATACAAGTTGGATATTTGGAGTAAGCTTGATGGAAATTCTATATAGCTTCAAGTGGAAGATACAGATTGATATTTGGGGCATCACAGAATCGAGATACAGAACAAAATGATCTAGAAAGGAGTCATGTGTGCGCATGCAGAAGAATGATATAGTTGATGGTGCGTAAAATGATGTTGTAGATCTGTGACGGATGCGCAAACACTGAAAGGAAGAATTATAGAAGTATGCACAAGTGCGTGAGGATTGAATGACAGCATTGCAGGAAGCATGCAAAAAATCATAGATGTGTTAAAGAAGAAGCGCAGAGACAAAACTAAGACATATCAGAAGATGCGCAAAAGTTTGGATGATGACAAAACAACAATAGAACCTTGTATGCACGTCATGATGAGGATGATCTGAGGAAAGTGCATTAAATTGAAACGACAAATCACTTGGTGCACAACATGTCGCAGATTGTCTAAAATACTATAGCACTTAAATAGAAAAGACACATCTAATCTAGTGTGCAGTTCCATCTAATACTGGTGCATAATATCATAACAACAAGCTATCAATTGAAAACACAATATTATTTGGTGAGTGCAGTTGCGTAGTAGTAGAAAGACAGAGTGAACCTTGGCACAAACTGCAAGATCAAAAGCACACAGTACATGAAGTGAGTCATCAGAAGAAGCAAAGAATTGAGTGGAATGAGAAGTCAAGTGATGTATGCAAGAAAGTGACAGCTATACGACTGTATACAGTAGGTGTGCATAGCAGAACGAACATCAGAAGATCAGAAGTGTGCACGATTTGAAATTTTAGTAAGGAATAATATGATTTTGGATATCTGGGTGGCAGGACGGGGCAAGAAGCAAGAGGTCGTATCCTCCTTCCAGTTGATGCTGGAGAACAGAGGGAGTTGGTTCTTCCTTCAAGTCGGTGTTTGTAAAACCATGGGGTCGGTTCCTCCTTCTAGTTGGTGTTGGTAAACACAGGAATTTGGTGCTTCCTTGAATGTATTATTTTCATTACAAAATAGCATTCCATGGTTTTCTCTCGTTCGATTTTCCACGTTAAAATCATGTGTTTTCTGTGTTCTTTGTCTTAGTGCATATATGGATGAATGATTTTATTTATATTGAATGCATAACTAAATATCAATATTAAGTTAAGACTAATCTGTTAAAGAAGGTAAAAACTATTGATTATTGCGCTAATACTGATTCACCCCCCGTCTTAGTATTAAATCAATTCCAACATGGCGATGGGTCAGGGGGACAAAGAGAGAGACATGAAAGGGGAAGAGGAGAGAAGGAAGGTTAGAGAAATAGAGAAAGGAGGGGGTTAGGGTTTAGGGTAACATAGAGATGGGGGCCTTATGTTTTATGGTATAAGGAGAGATGGGGGGATTATGCTTTAGGGTATAGGGATAGATGGGGGTTTGAGAGAGAGAGAGAGAAGGGGAGGGGTTATAAAGAGGGAGGGGGGCATGGGATTATATTTAGAAAGGCATATCTAGCTAGAAGGAGGGAGAAACATAATAAATAACATTAGCATGCACTTGGTGCACTTTCCTTTTTTTCATTCCATGTGTAATGAGTTGGAAATTTTGGTTCTAGGTTCAGATTGTCAAACCTTGTGCCTTGGACTGCATTATAGAAAAACACATCATGCTCTATAACTTCATGTTTTTCAACCTTGAATCTGTATATGCTCCACTTGTCCACTGCTAATGAAACTGCACACACTTATAGAACTCTCTATGCATATTCCAAATATCTATTTTTTGAATAAATTTGTTAGTATTTTCTATTTTTAATTCATTTTTGTTTGCAATCATGTCATTTTTATGTAAAAGGTAGGTCTTGTATTTCAGCTATAAGTTTTGACTAGCTTACCTATTTCGAAAATGGAAAAGAACCCACACAAGTATACTGGAAGATCTATGCACTAAAAAAAGAGAGTAGATCGACTATGTTAATACCATGATAGAGGGGCCTAATGCTTGACCTTGTCATTTTAGGGCTTCGTTGACTTCTTTAATTTAAAAAAAATATAAAATTAGATTGGAAAGTTTTGGAAAAATAGCGATGAACTAGAACTTTCTGTTATATACAACTCTACATATATTTTTTTATAAATTTGGACAGTTGGGGTCAAACGTGAACATATGCATTATGTTTTAGAAAATAAAATAACATACCAATCTTAGAAGAACACCATTTTTGTGAGTTATATCTATTTTCGATATATATAATTTATATATTCTGGAAGGTGATCTGATTGTCTATGTTTCATCTTTTTACACCATATTTTAAAAAGTTATGTAGGTACCTCTAAAAATTCATTTTAATGGTCATATTTTTGTTTTCTAGGAAGTCCATTGCAACTAACGCATCATAAGTGGATATCATTACCTTTCACCAGCCCTTGGTATTTATGTTATAACTTTAAAATTATATGTTGCACTACTAGACACCTAGCTTTACACGCTATGAAAATCCAATCCTTCATCATTACATTAAGTCCTTCAAAATCTGCATCAACACTTTGTGAACGGTCTCTTCACTTAGATAATTCTATAAAAAATTTAAAATGTACTTTCTTTTTGGAAAAATAACACTACACTAGTACTACTTGTTATCTACATGTTTACAAGTTTTCGTATAATGATTCCATCATTTAGGCACTCAAATGTTATCTACATGTTTACAAGTGTTTGTATATTAATTCCATTATATTTTACAAGAAAACTAACATAACACTTTTAAAAAACTTCAATATCTTATAATGATAGAAATAATCCATCATTAAAAAGTATATATCCTTGAAAATTAACATATTATTGATTTTCATATTTACATACCTATTAATATATCATAAGAGAGTGAAATGAGGTGCTCTACAGCCAGTATGGGGGAGATCTTCTAACGTGTGATGTAGCGTTACATCTAATAAAACGTAAAAATGTAGTGTTACATCTAATAAAACGTAAAAAGTGATTGCGCGTAAAAAGAAGTAAAGTAAAGTAAAAATAAGTAAGTAAAGTAAAGTAAAGTAACTATGGGGGAGATGTTGTAATTTTGTGATGTAATGTTTGTTACTAACAAAATAATTAAAAAAATTAAAAAAATCAGTGTTAGTTCATAAAATAAAATATTATGAAAAGTAATTAAAAAATAGATGTTCGTTTATAAAATAAAAACTTAAAACTTAATCCTTAATCAAGAGAGATCAAATTTCTTGAGTTTAAATTTAAAAAAAGAAATACACCTTAAGAAATTTAAGATGGATCTATGCTGATTAATTTACACTCATCCACATAAATTACAAAATAATTTTTAAATACTAATATATACTAATTTACAAAGCATTAACTATTTTCTTCTTATAAATGTTTAGGCATTGACTACTTCCTATAGTTTTTTATGAACATTTTCTTCTTTAAATCATATACAATCACCTAAAGGAGAAGATCGAATGTCACATCGATGGATATTGTTAGGTTAGATTGCTTTGCTTTCAAAAACATATTTCTAACTTTTCATTCTAAAAAATTTATAGTTCACATGAGATAGCTTTTTTTATAAAAAGTATTTCCAACTTTTCATTAATATAAAAATTTATAATATCTTTATTATCCCTGCCAAAGCAGGATATACTTTTTTTGTTCACAATTCAAATTTTATTGACTTATATTAATTGTTTTTTAAAACAAATTTTTTTATAATATTTCATAATGATTTTTGCAATTTTAATATTAAATATAATATTTGGAAAAAAACTAAATAAATTTAACAATTTTTAAAATTCAATATTTTTTTTTAATTAATTTAGTACAGTTCTTCGTAGGAGACATAAACCCCTCAATGAGTGATTTTTATTTTTAAAATTTAAAAATAAATAAAAATAATTTATAAACAAAAATTCAAAAAAACACAGCATGTGAACACCTGTCCTGTGCTTTATCCTACCTGTCCTGTCCTTTATTCCGTAGCATTAAATATAGAGGAGAGCTATCAACCTGACCGAGATAGCCACGCTGGGAAGCCTAAGCAATGCCAACCTCTTCCGACTTCGGGGATTCTGCACGGAAGAATCCCAACGCTTGCTCATCTATGAAAACATGGAGAACAACTCTTTGGATGGTTGGCTCATCTCTGAAGATATCGCGAGGCTTCTGAGTTGGAGTACCCAGTTGAGCATCGCCATCGATACTATCCGCGGTGAATGCATTGTGCATCTTGAAGTAAAACCCGAGAACATTCTCATCGATGATAATTTCATGGCCAAGCTATCAGATTTCGGGTTGTAGAAGCTCATCGATAGGATTCAACTACATTTCGTTGAATTTATAAACTTAGAAACTTTCTAAGAACATAAGCATTCGGCTTTGACGGAAGAGGAGAGGAGATAGCGATGAACTTATAGAATGGAAGTACTGTAATAGGCATGGCCATTGTCTCATGATTAAAATGCACATTTTATTAATTACTCTGCAATAGAGCATCCATTACCTCTCAAATGCTAAGGTCGTGGATCATAATGTACTTTAACATGGTTTCCTCAAATTGAGATAGTTTTATAATTGTGTAGAGAGTAAACATAAAATTTGAAGAGGATGAGGATAAAGCTTTTGCCTTTGCGGCTAGCATCGCAACGCAACAACATTTTACTTATCAATCCCAAGAGAGAGGCCATCAGATGAAGTCTACGTCGTCCACACATAGACTCTGGCTTCCATAACCATTTACTTATCAATCCCCAAGAGAGAGGCCATCAGATGCACTGCAGAATATTTAGGGCTTTATAACGGCATAAGGGGAGACGACGGGAAAGAACACAGACATACTACCAGAAAGGCTTTCAGTCGAGCTCTTATTCGATAGCCCCCCCCGCTGCTTGTTTCACCGAGCTCCGATGCAGACTTCCTTCCTTGTTCCTTATGCCTTGTGCCATCGATACCATCATAAATTTAAGACTTTTTCCCAGACTGCCTACTTCTTTGTCTTTATTGACTGTCACTTTAATGAATAGCGGGCTCTTATTCTATAATGCTCCGCAGCTTATTTCGTCAAGATCCGAGGCAGAATTCATAGGGTACGATCACTGATGGAATTTAACGGTTGAATTGCCCGTCAGAGGACAATTTGACTGTCAAATAGGGTTAACATTTTAGCCAGGCCGTCACAAATTGGCTTGTAACATGGAAAACGTTTCAGAATTTAATTAAAACAGGCAATTTTGACAAGTGTCCGTCATTTGAATAAATTTCCTACACTGCCTACGATGGCACCGACCATCGGAGCTTTATGGCTGTCTTTATCTCTGTCTCATAGATGATTTAGATACACTTACCTTTATTTCTATTATTAAGAAAATGTTGAATTTTTTTAAAAAATCAAGTCTAAAACCATAAACACTATTTCAAAAATATTTAATATTTTAAAATACTTTTAAAATATTTCAACCAAAGGAATCATTAGCAAGTGTCTTTATATCTTTTATTATCACATATTTAGAGATTTTTTTGGTTTACAATTACCTAAATATCTTTATTTAGACAAAAAAAATTAGGTTTACAATTATCTATATAATTCTTTGAAAATGAAATCTAAAACTACAAAACTATTTCAAAGATATTTTATATTTTTAAATATTTTAAAAATATTTTAACCAATGAAAGAGTTAGTTGTTTTTAAGGGTTTCCTATAACTCTTTAATATCAGTGCATCTCTAAATCAATTCCTTATTATTATACAACACATCAAAATACTAGGTAGATACAAACTTATAAATCCAAACCTCCTAAAATTAAGCTCAAACCAATATGATTTGTTTTCTATCATGCATCATGAAAAGGGAGAGCTCGGACTTAACAAAATAATGCACCATATATAAACAATGAAATCGTTCGCTCAAGTTTTATCTCAAAGCCATAAAGCTGCGATAGTATCGGTGGCACAAGAGACATGAAATTCAAGTCTACAAAATAATACACAAGTGCCAGGGCACCATCGAATAGACGTCCGAAGAAAGCATTTGATCCTAGCGATATAAGCCATGAGGCGCTATCGAATAAGAGTCCAATGAAATAACCTGAACCATCCATTCAAGTGAATCTATTTATGAAATTGCACAAATCGGTTTCATGCTCTGCCTCCCTAAAGCTTCGCAAATGTAAACATATGTGTTTTTGAAAGGTAATGCACATTGAGATTCGGGACAACATTAAAGTAAATCATGATGGTATATAATTGTTTGGTATAGAGCTTGAACTTAAGCACTGGACATGCAAGTGGACATATGTGTTTTTGAAAGGTAATGCACATTGAAAGTAATATACATATCAAGTTCATGGGTAGATGAATATAGTTATGGAACCTTGACAAAAATTTGAGTCAATTGAGAAAGTCAATTTTGTGCAAAGTTGGAGATTAGAAATTTTGAGAAAAATTTCACTCACAAAATTCATTTATTCAAATTTTTTTTTCTCTCTTCCCACCTCTACTTCACTAAAATTTGGCATCAAGAAATTGGAGGTTTCATGACTTAGGACTAGCTAAAATTTAGAGCTCCAATGGCAGCACCATAAGTATGATGGCTCTGCTAGATTGAAATTATGATGGCACAATAAATGCTAACCCTTCCCAGACATTACAGCCCACAGCTTATCCTTTTCTACTCAAACATCTTTTTGACAGGGATATGCTCCAACCCTCTTGTTTCAATTAAAATTTATTTGATTTTTAATTTATTAACTTACTTTTTATTAATATCAAATTTGTAATTCTCTTTCCTATCAAAATATATACTATATTTACATTAATGATTATATTATTTTTATATTGATTTGATTTTTAACTTATTAACACCTTAAATTACTAAAGTGTTATTTATTAATGTTCTTTTTGGCTTGCGTGCCGTCACTTGGTTTGGTGGATATGTACTGTATTTGGTGGGTTGTTTTTCGGTTTATGTGGTCAAGCTTTGGTCAAGTTTTGGATATCTCCTGGTTGTATGTTGTATCTTATCACTCACCTTGTTTGTGTATGTAGATCAAGTTCTTATACTTTTTTATTTTATATTTTCGTGAAAAATGTGATAAAGTGTTATTTGTTCATGTGTCACTGTGTACACAATTATTTTAAATCTGGAAAATTCCATTTAGCTTTTTATTGACAATTAGTTTATATTTTTAATTTATATTTATAAAAAAATGGTTTAATAATTAAAAATAATTTAAATTTTTAAAATTAATGTATATTAAAAATTTAAAAGAAAAAACTCCACTTTAACTTATTCACATTTTCTAAAATTTAACGTTTTCATTTGGATAAATTCTCTAAATCTTTCATTTCCTAGTATCATTTTTAAAAATAATGGGTTTATTAACTCAAGTCAATGTAGGAATCAAAACACCAAAATACATAATACATGGAAAACAATTAAAAACCTTAAAAATAAAAATTACAATAATAAAGTAAAAACCATTGTCTATGCTCACCAAGATACATAATACATGGAAAACCATTGAAAACCTTATCAATAAGAATTGCAACAATAAAGTAAAAACCATTGTCTATGCTTTGATTTTTATCGTGGAAAAGAGCAATGGAGGATTGGTTTGCTACAAAGTTCGAATTATACAAAATAATGACCGTTGAAAATCTCATGACACAAATGGGCGGTTTTTTTTTCACAGAGTTTCAATTATAAAAGTATATGAACATAGACACAGATAATATCCAGGACAAATATCGTGAGACCGTCTCAATCCATACCCAAAAACACAAACCAACCAACTAGGCCAAACCCCAAGAATGCACTGAAGAGAATTTAAAAGTACTACCAACTACCATAGAAACCGGATCCTAATTGATAGACAGAGAGTCCCCAACTATGATTTGCAAATCAATATTCCAAATTTTGACAAAATGTAGAAGAAGCCAAAGAGCCAGTAATTCACCTTTTGCATTTGTACTAAACCCATTCATCCATAAGTTAATATATCTATTATGATCCAATTTTATATAAACCTCAGCATCTGAGAGGTGCCATCAAATTTTGCCCAGCAACCCGTAGAGAGAGCAGCAGGAATACGCGTTGCTAAAACAAGAGGTCATGTCACTTCAATTATCATAATTTAGAGAGGTTTATGATTATTGGCAAACTTTATGATGGCAAGTAACAAATAGGTTGGGTATATTTGTTCAACTTATTCCAAAATTGCAAACATACTATTTTTCAAAAATATTTCACAGTTATAAATATTCAAAATTACAAACATACTATTTTTCAAAAATATTTCCCAGTTATAAATATTGTTGTGATTCTATGGTTGCTTATCAAGTTTGTTGTAGCCTATTTAAGTTTTATAAATATTGTAGTGATTAAGTTTTATAAATATTGTAGTGATTATATAGTTGTTTTTCAAATTTGATGTAGATATTTTCTTATCTGAAAACAAAATAATAGATTATAATAATCTATTTTAAAAACAAAGTTAGTTGCAAATATCCAAGATCAGATATTACCAAATAATTTATCACATAATATAATAAGTTAAACATGAGATTGATGTCTATATTGTTTTTATTTAAAGACAAATATTGCTCGCGTACTCATTTAACTGCAGGAGTGTATACCAAATCAAATTCTCAAAACATTGAAAATAAACAAAAACTTACTTGGATTAAAACAAATAAATACCAAAGAACTCTAATAAGATCCAATATGAAGCCTTTTACTGTAAAGCAAACAAACGGTAAAGCGTAGTTGAAGAGCGAAATTAGGTGTATTAATCTGAGATCACAATCTGAAACAAGCTACGTACAGTCTCTATAAAACTCTTACCCTATATATATATACATCCGATATATATATATATATATATATATATATATATATATATCCGATATTCCATTTACATCGGACTGGAATGCTCAGTACGCTGCTTCCATAGTGTAAATTCCGTGTGGCTCTCATTCTTCCATCACAAAAGGAGCATAGAAATCCGGCGTAAGCTCAGTTCATGGAAGCTGTCGCCGAGATTATGACGAGAAGGCGGCATTAACAAAAACTCAATACGAAAGAGTGGGATGCGACGAATATAAATCCGGGCACTGTGGAGGAGTCTCGGCCAGCGAGACATGAAGTAATAATAGTACCTTGAAATTGTGGAGCAAAGAACAGTTAAACGCCTGGAGGGCGGAACCCAAAGCGTCAGTGGAACAGAGATCAGAGACGAAAATCCGAAGAGTAGCAAAGGAATCATTGCAACGGTGAGATACAGGAACAGAAGCTCATTAATTAGAGTTTGGATCTGCCGACTTATATTGAACAACAGAGAGCAAGATCATCTCCCGGTAATTTCCGGAAGGGGGCTGAGTTACTGCTGGCACATTTAATAATGCATTTTGCATGGACAGGTAATTTCCGGGAAGGAGCCTCAGCTGTTGCTGTGAGCTGACACCAGAAAGTTTGCATGGCTTAAAACAATTCGTACATCATCCTTACAATTCACGGGTTCAACTTTTCCAGTCAGTATCATGGGAAATATCTGAGTAGCAGGTATGCTCTGCAGCGTGATCGATTCAATTTTTGTTTGTAGTGTCCAAGGGAATGTCAGACGAGTGTAACCGAATTCATGGGTGGTTGGTTGTGATACTTTCTATTCAGGTTTAAGTTTAGTTCCTATTCTATGTTGGATAGGGAGATATTTTGATTTGATATTTCAGATTTATGTTTCTTCTGGATGAATATGGTAAATGTAGTTTTTAATAACAGTAATGAAGCAATTATAATTATAATTACAATTACAAACTACAAACTACACTTAAAAGGGAAAAATATTTCACTAACAGCACCGCCAAAAAACAAAGAAAAAAAAGGTTATAAGCGATAACAGCATGGCCACAAATTAAAGAAATGTTACGAACGATATCACTTTAAGAAGGTTATAAGATTTGGGTGGCTTCACAAAGAAATGGTCTAAGATCTCTTTCAAATGGATACTCTAATTTCATGGTCTAAGATCTCATTCAAATGGATATTGTTAGTTTATTTTTATTTACCATGCATCACTATAATATATATACCAATGGCATGCATTACCATATATATATACTAATATATATACTAATGGCATGCATTACCATATATATATACCAGCAGCATAGATTCCTCCATGGATCTTCCTTTTTAGATTGGAAATGTTTACCAAACATGAAATGCAATGTTTATGGTTTTAATTTATCTTATTTATGTAGTTTTATATATGTGGTTCTAAATGTTTTAAATCTTATGCGAGGGGACATGTTATTTTTTATAATTTTTTATAAAGACAAGTGTGGATGTAGAATGCACCTCTTCGAAGCAATCACCATATATATACCATATTTTTATTTTTATATACCATCACCATATATATACCATATACCATCATCATCATCATATATATATACCATATTTTTATTTGGCATGCATCACCATATATATACCAATATATCTTTGAAGTTGGGGAAAGTAAACAAAGATGTGAGATTGGAATTGGGTGGATACAATGTTTGAAGTTGGGAAAGTTTAAAGAAAGAAGTGAGATTGGAATTGGGTGGATACAATGTTTAATTATTATAAGAATATTTTTTCAGAAATAAATGGTAAATTTAAATACTATTTAAATGAATATAAAAAAATTTAGTGAAATATTGAAAAGCTATGTTGCACGGGGACCCATCCCTTCAAAATTTCATCAGTTTCCTACGTTCATGCGTTCTGGGGACTTTGGAATTCCTTGGAAACGTCCCCAATTCATCGGGGACTCCATTGGGGACTTGAGGACTTCTCAATTGTACACTAACCGTACCTGTCAAAACCAGGGACTTTTCAAGAATGCCCTCAAATTCCCTCGACGAATCAGGGACTACTCGACATCCCTCAACATGCACAATTTAAAAAAAAAAAAAATGAGTTAGAGAATTCAAAGACTTCCTTTTTTGTTGTCTTGAGGTTTCAACGATTTTATGACAATTTTGAGAATCTGATATATATCGTTGTGATTTTATTAATTATCCTCCTGTGCAAAGGATTTGGACCAATACTATATATTCGGTGCCATTAATAGACCGATGCAATCATTTGTACATTTGGAAGAACATATTGGTTATTTTATCTTCTCATTCCTAGAATTCCCACCCGTAATGATAGCTAGAGTTATAAAGTTCAATAAAGAGATTGTTGTTGATGATGTTGTTTCAACCACGATTATAGATTGAAGAGTGCAATTAACATGTTTTTAGGTATTGCTTAGCGAAAGAATGCCAAGCATATATTGGAGGCCACGCATGGGGTAAGATGTGCACATGAAGATATAGTTTGTGGTTGTTTTGTTAATCCCAAGCTGCATAGAGTGGATGTTAGGGGAAAGGTGGGTCAAGCACTTGTGGGTCATGGGGCGACCATGCTTTAATACCCCTACAAAGGGTTTCCTAATGGTCCATTCACCCTTTGGAGGGATTGTCTACATATTCATTATGGTCATTTCTTGGACTTTGGCATTTCATTTCATTTTCATGTGGCAATTACATGTCAATTTCCTTTCAAATATTTTCCTGCAGGTTGCAAACATGAACTGTAACCACCAAAGGGCAAGGTTGAAAGCATGAAGCGTGGCCACCTAAGGGAAGAAACACATGATAACCAATATATCTACTATAGAAAATATGATTATTAAGAATAAAATATTTTATATTTCATTTTGTAATTTGAATTTTATAATTAATTCTAATTTTTATCTCAATATATATATATATATATATAATTTCCTTCCCCAACCTGTTGTTCCTTGAAAAACTGGTGGTGTGCTCTAGTCGTCCTGAAAACTAGTCCTTGTGTATCCCTGTCCCCAAGGCCATTACAACATAGTTGAAAAGTATTTTTGAGAAACATGTCTTGATATGGTAAATTTAAATAAATGTAATAAATTTAGGTCAGCGTTAAAAAAAGTCATGACAATTACATGATCACAAAATATATAATGGAACAAGATATTTAGGTTGTCAATATTTTTTAATTGTTCTTATTTTGTGCCTTTCCTGATTACGATTTATGAATAGTAAAATTCATTTTTATTTTGTCTATTTCTTAGATATGAATCATAAATAATAACAAGAGCCATGAGGTGGCAATGTCCCGCACATTGTCACCTTCTCTATTTGCTTGAAGTTGGAAAGTCTAAGAGCAGCATTCTATAGTCTATATCAAGAGAAACAATTTGAGTAATGATGTTTGTTCATAATGGTTCATACTTGTGTTTTTTTACTTGATGAATATGTAATAGTACACTCTTAGAAATGATAAAAAAAACCTTGTAGATAATCATTTGAATTTTTTCCCTACAAGATGTAATAATGTAACTCTTAGAAATGATAATAACAAGAATCTCGCACATAATTATTTATAATAGTGTGCACTATTAGAAATGACAAGAAGAATCTTGGAGATAGTCAATAAAGAAACTTAAATTTTGTTTAAAAACCTAACAAAGAACAAGAATCTTGGAGAATGTTCTATAAATTTTAAATAGTCTTTTAAAGGCCATCTTAGTGGGCATTTTCAAATCAATAACCTACCGAACGAACATTAAATTACAACTATATATGCATGAAGAGAATAGTCCTTGAGAATCAAGTTATGTGAGACAAAATGTAAAGACATTGTTTTCACCCACCTACAGAAATGGTTCTCAGAATATGGTTAGAATTGACACTTTAATGTCACAAATATGCTTCAATCTCATAAAGCATAATTATCAGAGACAAGAAAGACATGCAAAAAGTATGTTGTAATACTCATGGTTGGTGCACAATTTCTACATATATTCCAAGCCATTGTGTACACAAAACTTGGAAGAACAAAAATGAATATGCAGCTACACTTGAATGGAAGGTTACAAAATCCAGTAGATGAAGGCTATGGTGTTCAAGAAAAATGACCTGTACCATTGGTAGACATGCCTAGAGCAAGTTATATATACAAATATAAGAATAGAAATGGGAATTAGTTTCATAGAAAGGGCAATAAAGTTAGATAGGTTTAAATTATGAACTAATTTTCCAGCAGTGTTACAATACAAGGGAAAGTGCATTTAGTTTTATCAGTTCATCAAAGAAGCTATCATATAACTCTTTAATACACAACTACAGTACAATCAAACATGCTCATTTTCTAAACAATGCATAGCACTTCTGTACGCAGCTAGTGCATGCATAATTTTATATCATGTGTATTATTAATACCTATTAACACTAGCAACAACCACATTTTTAAATGCAGTTGATATTCGTCGATCGGCATATATCAACCATGACTACACATTTAAAAGTGGTTGATATTCGTCGATCGACGAATATCAACCACATTTAAAAATGCGTTTGTTGCTAGTAGACAACCGACCAAATGAAGAAATAGTTAGAATAAAATTTTAATAAAAATGTTAATTCGAAATAAAAATAAAAAAAATGCATATTAAGTTTAAAAAAAAAATAATATTAAAACATATTAAAATAAACTAAAGTAAATTAAATAAAAAATAAATAAAGTAATGTAGGATGGCAATACGGTGTTTGATTACCATATTGACATTGATCTTTTGTAAATAAAGTAAAATAAGAATATACTAAATTAAATTAAATAAAGTAAAATAAAGGAAAAAATTAAATAAAAGTAAATAAAGTAAAATAAATAAATAAGTAAATAAAATTAAATAAATAAAGTAAAATAACAACTACGAGATTTTTAAATGTAGTTGATATTCAAGTAAAGTAAATAAAATAGAATTATTTAATTGATAATAGAATTATTTAATAAATCAAATAAATAATATAATTTTTAATTGAAATAAATAAAATAAATCAAAACTTATTAAATGCATATTAAATTTAAATAAAATGTTTACTTAATTGTTTAGATAATTTAAATTTAAAACAATTACTTATTTTTATCATAATTGTTATTATGAAATGAAAATATATATTAAAAATATTTAATTACAATCATTTAATTTAATGAATTTTTTTTGATAAAATAAAAGATAATTACTCTCTAGTATTTATTAATATTATTATGAAATAAAATATCTAGTAATATTAAAAGATAAGAAATGTAAATATTTTTTTAAAACAACAAATTATAAGGAATAAATTTATATTAAAAATATTTAAAGAAATTAGTTAGATATAAATATAGAAATAACTATAAAATAAATAAACTTAAATTAATATAAATATAAATTAAATTAAATAAATACAATTAAATTAAATTGTTAGATAAAAATATTTTAAGTAAATTTACATATAAATTTCTTTAAATTAAAGTAAATTTAAATTAAAGTAAATAAGTTAAAGTAATGAAATTAAAGTAAAGTAAGTTACTAAACTTTTGAAGTAAATACAAGTAAATTATTTAATTTAAAGTAAATTAAGGAAAGTAGAGTAAAGTAAATTAATGTAAAATATGTAAGTAAAATTAATAAAATAGATTACCATAGTTGATCATGATTGACCATGGTTGACTTTGGTTGGACATGGTTGGATATGGTTGAGGTTGACTAAGATTATTCATGGCTTACATTAATTGACGAGGGTTGAATTTAGTTTACCACAATTGCCTTTAGTTTTTCATGGTTGACTATGGTGCAACATGGTTGACTATGATTGTTAATGGTTGACTTTAGTTGGCTATCATCAATGATGGTTTAATATAGCTATTAATGGTTGACTATGGTTGACGGTGGTTGTTCATGACTGACCATGGTTTACTATGCTTGTTCATGGATGAGCATGGTTGTCCATATTTGGTTGGCTATCGTTGGTTATCGTCAATGATGGTTTACTGTGGTTGATGGTGGTTGTTCATGACTAACTATGATTGATTATGGCTAAATAACCATCATCAATCATAGTCAGTCATCAACGAGCATGGTCGTTGATGATTGACTATGTTCAAATGATTATGGTTATTCATGGATGAGCCTGGATGACCATGGTTGACCCTAGTTGGTTGACAATGGGTAATTATGGTTTACCATGATTAACTATGATTGACCCTAGTTAGTTGACCATGGATATTCATGGTTGACCATTGTTGACCATAACTGACCATGCTCGACTATGTTTGACCATGGTTGATTATGATCGACCATAGTTGACTTTGGATTAAAAAATGTTATACACCGACAATGCCCAAAATGTGGCATTTGACATTCATCAACGACTATGTCACACTGTGATGTATATCAAGTGTTATGTTGTATTTCGGTGTCCATTAAGGGTTTTGTCACATTGCGACATTGATCAAGGGTTATATGCCTAATATGACGCAGGGTTATGTCCCATTCTGATATTTATTAAGGATTAAAAATGATATACACCGACAATTCCCAAGATGTGACACATTAATAGTTTGGCATTCGACGTTCATCGGGGGCTATGTTGCATTGTGATATTTATCAACGGTTATGATGCATTACAATGTTCATCTTGAGGTTTTTCTCACATCGCGACATTGATCAATATAATTTTAATAGGCTATCTCACATTGTGATGTATATCAAGTCTTATGTTGCATTGCGGCGTTCAACAAGGGTTATGTCACATTGCGACATTGATCAAGGGTTATATGTCTAATATGACAAAGGGTTATCCTCATTATGATATTAATAAAGGATTAAAAATGAATTACACTGACCATTCCTAAGATGTGACACATTAATAATGTGACATTAGACATTCATCAATGACTATGCCACATTGTGATGTATATCAAGTGTTATGTTGTATTGCGACGTTCAGCAAGGGTTTTGTCATATTCCAACATTGATCAAGGGTTATAATTAAGGATTAAAAAATGATATACACTGACAATTCCCAAGATGTGACACATTAAGAGTTTGGCATTCGACGTTCATCGGAGGCGATGTTGCATTGTGATGTTTATCAAGGGTTATGATGCATTACGATGTTCATCTTGAGGTTTTTGTCGCATCGTGACATTGATCAATATAATTTTAATAGGCTATCTCACATTGTGATGTATATCAAGTCTTATGTTGCATTGTGGCATTCAGCAAGGGTTATGTCACATTTTGACATTGATCAAGGGTTATATGTCTAATATGACAAAGGGTTATGTCCCATTCTGATATTAATTAAGGATTAAAAATGAATTACACTGACAATTCCCAAGATGTGACACCTTAATAATCTAACATTAGACATTCATTAATGACTATGCCACATTGTGATGTATATAAAGTGTTATGTTGTATTGCGACGTTCATCAGGGGTTTTGTCGTATTGCGACATTGATCAAGGGTTATAATTAAGGATTAAAAAATGATATACATCGACAATTCCCAAGATGTGACATATTAATAGTTTGACATTCGACGTTCATCGGGGGATATGTTGCATTGTGATGTTTATCAAGGGTTATGATGCATTGCGACATTCATCTTGAGGGTTTTGTCGCATCGCAACATTGATCAATGTAATTTTAATAGGCTATCTCATATTGTGATGTATATCAAGTGTTATGTTGCATTGCAGCATTCAACAAGGGTTATGTTGCATTGCGACATTAATCAAGGGTTATAATATTAATATGATAAAGGGTTATGTCCCATTCTAACATTCATTAAGGATTAAAAAATGATATACACTGACAATGCCCAAGATGTGACATTCAACATTCATCAACGACTATGTCAAATTGTGATGTCTATCAAGTGTTATGTTGTCTTATGTCGTCCATTAAGGGTTTTGTTACATTGCGACATTGATGAAGGGTTATATGCCTAATATGACAAATGGTTATGTCTCATTCTGGTATTTATTAAGGATTAAAAATGATATTCACTGACAATTCCCAAGATGTGACACATTAATAGTTTGACATTCGACGTTCATCGGGGGCTATGTTGCATTGTGATGTTTATCAAACGTTATGCTGCATTGTGGCGTTCATCTTGAGAGTTTTGTCGCATTGCGACATTGATCAATATAATTTTAATATTATTTTCAACTAAATAATTTATACTATACTATAATAGTATAGTTAAATAATAATATTTTAAATTAAAAAATATTATTTTATTATTATTTTGATTATAATATTTTAATTAAATTTTATATTCTTATAATAGTACAATATAATATCATGAAATTAAAAATTAATATCATTATACTCAAATGATATTATTATTTAGTTAATTATTATATTACAATTAATTAATTAATCAATATATTTAATTAATATTATTATTATTAGTTTATTTTTGTTATCTTTATAATATTAAAAAAAATATTAATATTATTAATTAAATATTAATATTTTATGAATACGTTGTTATAATATTTTAATTATACCATATTCCTATAAAAAGGCATCATCATTTTTTTACTAATGTATAGTTATAATATATAATTATTATTATTATATTATAAATATTTAAATAATATTATTTTGAATTAAATAATAATATTAAATTATTATTTTGATTATAATATTTTAATTAAATGCCTTTTTCGTATAATAATATAATATAATATAATTAATATATAATTAAATAAAACATAACAAATGACATTAATTTTAATTATTATATTACTAATTAAATAAATAATATCATTTTATTAATACTATTTTACGAATTGATAATATTTTTAAATAATTATTTTATTATAATTATTTAAACAATATTATTTTATTAATATTTTGGAGATATGTGTATGCGCCCACACGTTACTAGCAACAACCACATTAATAATATTAATGTGTCTGAATACGTCGATAGGCGTAAATTGGACACATACTTTTCATGTTAATGTTTTTTTCCTATAGTATGTGACCCATTTAAGCCTATCGACATATTCAGGCACATTAATATTATTAATGTGGTTGTTGCTAGTATATAGCAAGACAGAACAGTGAACAAGAAAAAAATGATATTTAAATAAATCCATTAAATGCATATGGTAATTTGCATCTATAAATTGCACTATAAATTTCTATTATGTATCATGGTTGTGGACACTATGAAGAAAACATGTAAATGAACAATTACAATATAGCCATTGACAATAGAAATTTCTAGCCATTTGCATATATGTAGTGACTGCAGTTTGATAAAAGAGACTTTCTAGATCCAAAATAGAAGTAGAAACTTAACATGTACTGAAAAGACGGTTTACTAATGGGAAGATCATGCATCGCTCATATTTGAAAGTTGCTTCATATTAATCCAACTATGTGCCATAGGCTTAAGATTCATAGGCAAGTGCAAAGAAGCAGTGTACGCACACAATAATGACAAAATTGGGCTATTGTCCTATGCATCAAGTACATGCAAAAAAGAGGTATTTATAGATGGTGTATCATTAATAATAATCTAGTATAGCCTGCTTTGCTGCCAGGGGAAAAAAAATTATGAGAGATCATGGCTACAATGACTTCAAAAATATTAAGGCAAGTTGTTGTATGAAAAAAAACGCCAATCTGCACAAGCTTCTTTCAAGGAGCGATGTTGTTACGTTCAACATGGCAACACACCAAAGTTTCTTTCTGTCTGTATTTGTTTCATTACAGATGCAAAAAAATGGCATCCATGTCCAAAATTGCACTTGACACTAGCATAATCGATGTTGCGACAGCATTGGCGAGGCATCTTTCCTGCACATTGCAAATAGATTGTAAGCAATATTCTTTTCATGATTTTTGTAACTGATGTTAAATTGAATTTACAAGGAACCTTGCCTATTTTGCTTCAAAAGCTATCCAACATTCTGTAATAAACATTGTTACATTATTTAAATAATCATGCAATCATCAATGATCTATTGATCAATTATGTAAACTAACATGTAGTTCATGTTGCCATGCTTTGTTTTTCGAAATTATAATGCAATGTTTTATGTGAAGTATATACAATCCTATTTAAGGTGCTTTGATATTTATGCATTTTAAGAATTGAATTTTCTACAGGACCACATTGGTTGTATGCTGCAAATGTTTTCTATCAAGCACAATGATTTAAAAAATATAAATTGGTCATATATTCTTATGTACTTTAATTGCACAAGGACTAGTCACATGCTGAATTCTATGTTGAAATTTGAAAGGCATAAAACTGGTAAGACATGATTTATATGCATTTACTACAGTTTTTCCATTGATATAAGCAAGATTGGAGACATGTTTCATGCATCTGCAAAGGAGATGCTAATTGACATTGATCATGCTTATGAATATTTTAAAACTTTTATATCAACTACTCAAAGTTCAATTATCATTTGGAAGAATCTGATGTTCTGGAGTTTGTCATTTTTGCATGTTACAAAAATTGGGATTTCTGGCCAGGTTTCATTGTTTCAAAAAAAGAAATGTTAAAATAAACTTATCTATAACAAAGCAATAGAATATGTCCATGGGATCAAATGTTGAAAATAAAAATGGATGATGATTCTAACATCTTGGATAACTTTTGGTACATTGATGGTTGCCACTTATAAGGTTATCAAGTTTTTATCAAGGATCTATGTTGATAAATTTGCATCTAATAATTGGTTGTTGGTAGGAATCGATTGTTATTGACTTGAAAGCAGGGCATAAAAGCTATATGTTCAGAATGCACTAGCCTATGTGAAAGGAATCACAGCCACTCATGCAAATAGCCTAAAGTGGGTGGCATAGATGATTCAGAATGTGATCCAATTTTTGGTTCGTTCCACTTTTGATGATGTCATTCCTGGAATTTCAGGTGCAGTCATTCTAGAGCTCACTAGCCAAATAACATAAAACCGAGCTAACACTTGTAAGCAATCTAACTTCTATAAGTGGAAGTCATAAAATCTTGGACAGTCCACCAATTAGCTATGGCAAATATTGGTTCATTTGTGTTACAAGATGGCAATATAAAAAATTGGTTAGCTGCAAGAGCAAGAATCAATTATGTATCCTTGATCTACGGAGCGTGCACAACATCATCCTAGTTGCCATATTGATACATTTCAATAATGAATGCCAGCTACACCCCATTTATGATATGAAATTTAATCTCGAAGGCAGATAAAAGTAGTTTCTCAGCAGAATTATTAGATATTGTGACCCAACATAAAAGGAAAATTGAGAAGATATGAGCTAAATGTGACATGCTTTACCAATTGGTCCTGGGCCTATTTAGTAGTTCCTAGTCTGTGGTTTCTTATCCAAGGATGTACATTAGGTCTGCCCCAGTTATTGTAAAAGATGAAGAAACAATTCAGTGAGCTCTAGGGGATTTGGAAATGGAACATGTGGAACAAGAGCTCTAGTTACCAGCTCATTTCAAGTAAGAAGCCCATAGTGAGCATGTCTGTTTTTTATTCAAGGTTTAGCTATGTTTTGTAAGTTAGTTTTGATACTAGGCCAGTTTCTTAGGATCTAGATTCTATATCAGTACATCTTTAAGCTATATCTTTCTGAAAGTTAGAACAATTCAAACTATAGGAAACAATTTTGATTTTTGGGCAACTTTTGAAAGACTGGCTTATGGAAAGCCCCTTTTTGTTTGTGTTATACTTATTATGATGTATGGTGAGGCCATAACAACTTTTTAATACAAAATATAACCATTTCAGTTTAAAAAAAAAAAAATACATCTGCACGTGGAATTTGGCTAGCATATTAATAATAACACCTCTACTTATGTTTGACCAGTCTAAAATTGAAAAACATCACCTGAAGTATTCAAGATGCTATGTTTGGAATTGTACCCATGTAACATGGAGAAAAGAAGGGGATAAGACCTGCATAAAATATCATATTTGACTTGTAAAACATTGAAACATCACCTGGAGCTTTCCAAGATGCCACGTTCCACAAATACAAACAACTTCAAGCACCCTATCATGCATGACCTGTGGATCAAAGTCATCCTCACGGTCCTAATCATTCTGCCACAAATCTATGACTCCCATGTAGCTGCCAATGTTCGTTACAAGGACAGTGCCTTCTGCATCCTTCAATGTTACAAAATATACTTAAAATCAAAACTATATATGTACATGGTTTCATATAGATAAGTTGTAGATGTCTTAGCACCCACCTCACGAAATTCAATATCCACACCATCCACTTCTAGTCGAACTTGCCAAGGAAAATCAGCACATGTTCTATCCATAATGTCCTTGGCACCTTCTTTTGCATACAAAATTTATTTAGAAACTGTAGAATAATACAGATGCAAAACATTGATTAACCATTTTCATTCACATTTTGCAACAATGGAAATCACAAGTAGAATAAATTATTTGCCTATGAAAAGCAGTAATGTAAAATTATGGCAATTATATGACTGACAACCTGGAATAATACCCAAATCACTTAATAGCACAAACAATCCCTTATCTTGCAATAAACCACCAAAGCAAAAAACATGCCATCGTTATCTCTTTTGAAGTCATGCATTAACATTGTATGATACCACCAATTCCAAGCAGTCTTTTACAAAACAGGCATGAGGAAAGGCTGCTATTGATATTTCTATAAAGGGAGTCAAAATCTACGGCCATTTGGAGAAGACCCAACTTGCAAGCTATACTTGCAAAGATGACATAAGAACAAAATTTTAATCAACACCATTAAATGTGCCTCTGGTAGACTCAATATTGAACAATCAATATAATAAACAATTAAATGTGACCACAAAAAGAAACAAATCCCCAATTATCAAATGGCACCATAGTGCATAAGAAGCATATAAAAATGTGCCATTATTGAACAAGACATTTTGCACACCAATAACCAGGGATGATTTTAGGGGCGAAATTTAGCCCAATGGCGAATTTAGAAGGTTTCCAATTTTTTTTAGGGCGAATTTTTATGTAAAAGAGGTTTTTGAGAATTAATTTTAATAGCCCACAATTTATTGTTTTGTAAATATTCAAAAACTATATAGCCAAAATCGTATTTAGCAGGAATTTATAGGAGAAACCAGTCGCCCGCGATTTTTGTGGAAGAAATAGGGGAAAATTGATTTTCGCTAGTTTATTTTCCTTGATTTTTCCTTGGATGCACCAATCGCCCCCGATTTTTAGGGATGTTGTTTCCTGTAAATTCATTCGCCCATGATTTCTGGCATGGCGGTTTTTGGAGCTATTGTTCGCCCTCAATTTCTAGCATGGGTTTTTTTGGAGCTATGGTTCGCCCTCAATTTCTGGCATGGGTTTTTTTTGGAGCTATGGTTCGCCCTCGATTTGAAGAAATAGCGGTTTTGGAGTCCAATTTGCCCATGATTTGGCTGCTAGAGTGCCAATAAAACCCCTAGCATCGCCCATGCTGAATCAAGGTTGAATCACGTTGGTAAAATTCTTGATTTTCACCCATACGAGGCTCATTTTTACTGTTTGTTTCAAAGAATCGTGTTACCAGTTTGTAGCGTGTATCTGGAGGTTTGCAAACTGCTTTGGCTGTACATTTCAGAAGGGTTTCGAGCATTCAAAGGTATGTGACAATTTGAAATCTCTACAATTCAATTTTAGTTGCCATCTTAGACCCTCCGTGTTTCATTTCGATCCATGATTACACTGTGAGTTTAATCCCCAAATTCTTAATGCTGTCAGACTTCGAAATCTTTTATTATAACTCGCCCTTCTCAATCACTACGTATCCATCTTTTATTTAATAGCTTTTGCATATACACTCCATTAAGACATTAGTCCATATTATTTTCAGTTGCAGTAATACCTTAAGTTTTTTTTCTTGTAGATGTATTTCAATAGCATCAACAGTAAAAGAAGGGAATGGGAAAGAAGAAATCTCAAAGATATGCTACAACTTTTCCATTGCACTCACAGTAAAACATTGCTTTGTTTTTTCAAGCTAAAGAAGTTACTTTTTAGGTCAGATTCCATTCTTACAGATGTACATTAATAGCATCAATAGCCTATAGAGCAAACAAAGGCATGTTCTGTGATAAGCCATAAAAAATGTATACCTTGTGATACCTTGTAAAATCCTGCAATCTTTGGTTGCTAGCAGCTCGTCCTGTTTAAACTTCTCCATATTCTAATCATTTGTGTATAGCAAGTATTTAAATTCTCAGTGTAACAAGCTCCACTCAGTATCTGACCTTTTCCTCGGGAAAGTCATAGCTTCACAATTTTAGGAACTAGTTTCAACTAAGTTGCTATTTTCGCATTTTGAGAGACCCCTCAAAGTTGTAACTACACATAATAGTAACCTGGAAATATGCCATAATGTCACCCATCTATCCAATATTTATTCATAAATTAGAGTCACATATATAATGTCCCAGAAAGAAGAGCAAAGATTTCATTCATTCTAACAGAATTTTCAGATAATTCTATGACAATACACCCTATAGTGAGCAACAATGTTCTGACTCTCAACCTGCTGTCATCTCCTTCTACGAATCCTTGTAGTAGATCTCAGAGTCTAGACAAACCCATTCCATGTTTAAAGGTATATGCTTCATGACAAACAAAGCAGAAGCGATATTGATTTTAGCACATGGCATTTTCTAACTGTGATTGCATGTCCAGTCCCTAAGGTGTCATGAGATGCAGAGTCAACATAAAGCTTCGATTCCAAGCATACACTGAATCTGAGTAAGAGGAACAGTGCTTCCAATTCCCAGAAGAGTTCAATGACTAATCATCATGACTTCCGCCTGCAAGTGCCATGAACTGTGGTCTATGGAGTTTTATCTCATCATTAATCACTGCAAAAAACAGCCCATCATAGAAACAACCAATAGTTTGGGATTCTTTAAGACATCATTTGTCCAAGAGTCATTGAAAGGAATCAGTGAGGGATTTCCATCCTGGAAACAAAGTCAAAGACTTCAATGCCCTTAAATTGTCATTTTAGCATCTTAGATGCAACATAAATATATTGCCGAGCCAAACTAAAAAAGTTTATTGTCAAAAAAATGGGAACGGCTCTAAGAGTTTCTCACTTTATAATCTGCTTGAATAATTTTGGCAATATTTTTAAGGGGAAGAATTTCTCTTATCCAAAGGCCAAATTATGTCCAAAAGAGCCATTCCACTGATGGAAGCTCTATCTTTATATGATTCATCTCTAGTCCCACTTAGACAAAGGTTTGCCATGAATTTATTGGAAACATCATAAAACCAACAACAGTAGTTAGCTTTCAGTGGATATGGGATAACAGTGCATCCATTCCTCCACATCATGCAGAAGAAAGTTTGTGTCAGGAATGTAGCCTGCTTCCTTCATCCATCCAGTTAACCTATGAATCTCTGCATAGATCATCTCTGTTTCTGGGTGTGATCTTTCTGCTACAACAAATGAGTGCCACTTGTTCTTTAACTCAATCCAACTACGTCCTGGTTCTTTTCTCACCCCCCTGTCTTTCATCATATTTCTCACCTTTGTTACATCATCCCACTTGCCAGCTGCATCGTAAATGTTTGATAGCATCACATAAGTTGCTGGATATAATGGGTCCAACTCAAGAACCCATTCTGCCACACGTTTCCCTAGATCCATATTCCCATGGATTCTACAAGCACCTAGCAAGGTCCTCCACACCAAGGCAGGTGGTTCAAAGGGAATTTTGCTGATGAATTCCTCTGCCTCATGAAGGTTCCCAGCACGGCCAAGGAGGTCAACCATGCAAGCATAGTGCTCCAATTTTGGTGTCATGCCATGATCTCGACTAATGGAATCAAATTAGCGATGCCCCATGTCCACAAGGACTGCATGGCTGCATGTAGAAAAAACACCTACAAAAGTGATGCTATCTGGCTTCATACCTACCAGTTGCATTTGTTCAAAAAGTTGGAGAGCCTCCTCTACTTGTCCATGCTGGGAATATCCCGCAATCATTGTAGTCCACGAGACCAGATTTCTTGTAGTCATTCTATCAAAAATATTGCGTGAATCCTTTATGCTTCCACATTTGGAATACATATCAACAAGAGCGCTTTGAACAAAGACATCCAAGCCAAAGCCTGTTTTTATGATGTGGGCATGAACTGCCTTGCCCTGTTCCAAAGCTGCTAGGCTGGCACATGCTGCAAGACTACTGGAAAAGGTAAACTGATCTCCTTTCATAGCTAGCCTTTGCATTTGGCAAAAGAGTTTCAAAGCCTCCACACCATGTCCATGCTGGCTATATCCAATGATCATTGCACTCCATGAGACCATATCCCGTTCAGATAATTTGTAAAAGACTTGCTCTGCACCCTCTATGTTCCCACTTTTTGCATACATGTCAACTAGGGGCACTTCCCACAAACACATCTGACTCAATTTTCACAATTTTCACACATACAACATTGACCCTGGCATATACAAGATGGGTTCCAACATCCAATATATTTGCCTATAACAATCCAGCTAATGGGAAAGCATGTGTTGCATCTACGACTCCATGCACCACATTGGAGGGTCCAACCTCCTCTATAGCATTTCGTATAATCTCAAATTGGAAAGCTGAATCCTTCCAAAACAATCAACAACCTTAAGAAACACTGGATCTGTTGAAGATGTAATAATAATGTTAATGACTAGTCATCGATTAATATCAGTCCACCCATCCATAGCAATAAAGCACCCTGCAAACAATAGGTTCTGCAAACCAACTTCTTGATGCAACATTTCCACAAAAGTAACAATTTATGTTAACTTATCCAAAGGTTAACATAGCATCGCCTTAATAATTTCCACCATTGCTATCAGCAGATATGTCTTTAATATTACTGAGTTCTCTGGAGAAGCTAGAACTTTAAATTATCTTACAAAAATTTCAATACTGATAGAATCGGAGCTCCTTGAAGAACTGAACCTGCTCTTCCTGTAAGAGCATCATAAAATATTATCATATATACATCAATGAAAAAATATTCCATTGGAAAATGAAACTACTCTTCCACAGACATCCACCAGATCTAAGCATACTATTGATTGATTGTCATCATTGCAAGACAATGAACAATAGTCACTGTTATTTTAATATATTTCTTGGACCATAATTTATGAAATGATCTCAAAACCAACACCTATGGTGTTAATTTTTTGCAATTCGCACAACCCTCTGAATTTTTGCTTGCTGGTATTGACTGGTGTATCATGGCTATTATTTTATTGACATCTGCTCCATGGTATATTTTGAGCATTCGGCACCGCTAGTTTCAACAGATAAGCACAACTTTGTTTTGTTTGGTAGTGGGACATATCCCACCTCCATGGAGGAAAAATATTTTCTTATGTTTATATGAACAAGCATTTCAAAACCTATTCGACGTGTAGCGCAATGGTTTGGGTTGTGGGATCCCATGGTGCTCTTGTGGATGGTCTTGAAACTTGACTTGATTCTTGGCTTAACATATAGAGTGGCATGCTTGATTCGACTTGTGGAGACATAACTAAACTGTGAAGGATGTCGTCGAAGCCATATATTTTTGGTTTGCCATACCTTTGTTTGACTCATAAATTTATACTTTGGATTTTAGGTTTGGTTAAAGAACCCCACTCACTTGTTTTTATATTAAATATAAAATCATAATAATAGTCTTTCAAAAGATATTTTATATTTAAAATAAAATAATATTTATTTTAATTTAAGTAATATTAGGTAAGGCTTAACAAGGGCAACTTTTGATATTTCAAATGGAGAGAGGGAAAAATAAGCTAGATTTTCTTTTATGGAAGACATAGACATCATGAGACTTGCCATGGTAACCTTTGGCAGTGATGGGATTTGACAAACTTTGACAAAAATATTTGAGGCTTGGAAAAGAAAATTAGCGACATTGATGCAAACCTGATGAAAGGTTCAAAATTTTGACCTAGACAATTTCAGTGCTAACATTGGCTCCAATTTGGGATGGAGTCCTCTCTGCAAGGAGCTAAGAATCGTAGACCTAGTGCCTTCATCCAACTTTTGTTTGAAGCCTGCAACTTACAAATATGCTCTGGTCACTAAAAACAAACCACTCTCTTCAAACTGAAAACCAAACTGATATGCAAGCTAAAGATAAACTACAACAGTGGCTTCTCCATTAGGATATGGATTCTTATTATCAATCTATTGCAAACCAAACCAAGTGAAAAAAAATGCTAGAGCATCGAGCTTATTTATGTACATTCCTACTTCAACCATTTAAAATTTTCTTTATCAAATATAACTCCATTTCCAATGCAATCATACAAAAAAATTGACTGATAGAATGATTGTCTTGAATGCAGCCTCTAAAAGTACATAATATTTGTAGCAAAAATTTCATTGTCAATTCATACTTACAATGGAAAATTGATTGCATGCCAAAAGCTGCAACATTAGGAACCCCTTGAAAAACTGTCTCCATCCACAAATCCATTGGATCATGAAACTCATAACCGAAGTTCAAGTGAGATTTTGGTAAGGCTGCACAAGACCCATAGCTTGTGCATAATTTTTTTTGAGAATTCATATTTTCCAAAGCTTGCTCAACATGTGCACTAGTAGGGACTCTGTTGAAATGGGTGTGTAAGTAGCAGCATGACCGTAGCAATGCCGATAGGTAGCACTATCATTGGCAAAAAAACGACATCATAGACAATAGAAGAACAATATATTTTCTAAAGCTTGGTCGATAGGTGCACTAGTAGGGACTATCTTGAAACGTGTGTGTAAGTAGCAACATGACCGTAGCAGTGCCGATAGGTAGCATTATCATTGGCAGAAAAATGACAACATAGACAATAGAAGAACAACAAGCAGTATAGCAAGGATTCTTCTACAATCAAGCAGGTCTTGTGATAGCTAGCTGGGACTCCATCATTATGGTTTCGAAACTCATTATGATTTCATTGATTCATTGGTTAAGCTTTCATGGAAGTCATACAATAACACTGGAAAGAAGATTTCTATGGCCACTTTGAGAATTCATGGAGATAGAGTTGCCAAAATGCCTTCCATTGGCATCCGTGTGAAGTATGTTTATGAGGTAGCACATTCTCATCAAGGAATTTGAGTAGTTGAAAAGCTAACTGTGCTGGCAGTATCAGAGCTTGCTCCCTTTAGAGTAGTAGTTAACAATTTTTTGTACAAATCTATCCTCTGATGGTTCAATTGTGCCATAGAAAGAACATTCTTGCTTTAGTAAATTGTTTTCCTTAAGCCATACATATATTTTGTATCTTGGTTTGATCCTAGCCTCAAGATGATAAAAGAAATAGTGTGGAAATGTTGGAAGAACCTACAGTGGGTCAAATGTAGTACTACAAAGAAAATCAAATTTCTTTTGGATCAAATCTGTACTTTTATTCATTAATCTTGGTTCTCTCCTCACCATGTGACAAACAACATTGAAGGGAAAACCAAGCCTTAAAAGACATTATTGCTTCCACAACAAATCTCTCTGTCAAATTTGATCATCTATTCAGGGTAGTTTAATAAGTCTAATTTCAACAAAAATGTTTATCTTGTGCCTCTAAATTGGCTTTTGTAAAATTCCACTGATACTTATTTCTTGGGTGCCTGATGCATGCTTGAGCTTAGAATCACCGACAACTAGATCATCTCTTCTATGGACAAGTTCTGATTGTGCAGAAAGGATATTCTGATTTTTTCTGAAGAAGCTTAGTCATGGGCATTGTACTTTTTAGAAGTTCTCTGATAAACACAAAAACTCTATGCATCTCAAGCTCACTGCAATTTACATCTTCAATCAATTTGATCAAGTTCTCACATGCAAATAGTGACGCTGACCCAAATCCATCTCTATCATCTCCTTTTGATCCAAACCAACACCAGCAAGATTTAGAGTGGCTGCCATGGATTTGCTTGGGTCCCATCTAAGAATCTTAGGATAATGTAAAATAATGTTGCCTATATTTTCAATTCTTAGTCTCGTTTGACATCACATCTACTATAGAATACAGTGCTTTCTCTGAAGTGTAGATAAAAAGTTGAGGGTTTGTATGGTATAGTATGCTTATATTAGGGGCTAAATTAGCAATGCCGATAGCAAAATGCAGATCCAGACAAGTACAAAAAATAGCCCCGGCAATTACTGGAAGGTGAAAATTTACCTGTCACCCAAAATCCAGTGCCACAACAATCAGACCTTCTCATAGCATCCATGCACGTTGTTAGAGAAAGAATACTTATTCTAATTACCGAAATTTGTAATAATGTGAAGCTTGATCATAGCATCTAAAATTGATATAATATGTAATCAATTATTATGCAGATAAAATCACGCCGTAGTTTGCTCTTTCTTTAGACCCAATAAAACATGAAGATTAATTGTATATCTAGTGGGAGATAGGAGTCCTCTGTCAACAAGATTGGCTTCTGCCATTTCAATATTCCTATCTTGATTTGAGTGTATTTTACATATTTTTCGACAAGTGTAATTGAGCTATCCATATTTTCTGATTCCTGTGATGGTGACACTTGTTTAAAGATTTCTTATTAAATTTATTGTTTCCCTTAAAGTCAGATAGATGCAGAAAAGCATGACCTAATTGAGTCTGTTAGCAAGGAAATAATTGGGTGATCAATGGCAGCTAATTTGGCTTCACCTATGAGCACCGATTAACAAACGATTAAACTGTTATTTGTCATTGAAGTGATATATCCAAATAGTGTAGCCTCACTAACAGGAGCCTCTATAACTATCATATAAGATTGGGCATACTATAGAATCCCCACGAGAACGCAAACTGTTTTATAGAGATATCTTTGTAAATTTTCCAGCAAAATGGGACCCTATTTCACAGTAGTCTACCTTTGACTAGAAAGACAGCTAGCATGGTTATAGAAGAGAAATATTAATATTCCTACTAAATATTTAGCTTCCTAGTTCTCATTTTCCACTTGCACATGCCAAATGAATATGAAAAGATACGCTAGCGAAAAACTTATAAATGCATGAACTTGTTCATGGGCATAAAAGCCTCTTTTCTTAAGAGTCTTTATTAACATGCACAGTTTACTTCATCCTCTGCATCAACTACAAAATTGTTGGGTTTTGTCTTCATCAAACCCTCACCGCAACTAGGTGTTTAGGCTCAGCATAACTTTTGGTTAGAACTTACTTTACAAGTAAGCAAAGTTTGAATCAAGAGTAAATCCCTCGTTAACAGAATGATAATACAGAAGAGAGTCCTTTTGAATTGGAAGTCTCAACTTCTGACTACATTATGTCTTGTCTTTGGTGAATATGCAAAACCATAATTGCTACTGGTACTTCAAACAATGCCCATAATTGCTCAAAGTGTGCCCAGAAAGATTGTATGCAACCCCAAGTGAACATCATAAGTTGTATCGGTGAAGTGCTTAAGACATTTCACATATCATTATTGTATCATTAAGTTGTAGTTGTCTAGCTGGGCAGTGATGCCATTATGGATCAAGGAAAGTATTTCTCCCAATTCAGTTAGAAAATCCTGGAAATTTTCTGGCATTTATGAGGCCACTATGCAGACATTTTTCTTTGTCTCAAAGTTTTCTATTTTAGAGAGTTTCATTTTTTCTTCATTGTGTTAGAAGAAGATTGATCTTCTCCATTGTTAGCCCCCTGGCCTCAGCAGTGCTGTGAGTTCTTCATCCCATGACAGTAAATTCATCTAGGATGAGGGGCTGTTTTATATTGTTCCACCAAAGGCTCATATTTTCTCCCATATGATACTTTGAGATCCTCGACCTTTGGCTTTGCCATTGCAGAGAAGTCTTTGAGATTAGAATGAAGCAGATGAAACAACAAGACAGGGCAGTGCACAAAGATTTCTTTACAATTCCTTACCTTCACTGCAAATTGGTTTGTCATGCCTTTTTGAGCTGAATCCTTTCTTTTCAAATATTAAAGAGAGTCGGTGGCACACAGACAATAGATTCTCCAATTTCAATTATTGAGTAAGTCTTCGTCCTTGACCCAAGTGGAGATTTTCTAAGATTTTGATTTATTCAAAGCAAGATTAATTGCAACATTGGCCAGCAGTCCTATTATTCTTAAGATTTTGATATTGTTGTTGGCCTGAAATTTTGATATTGTTTTTTTGAAACCTGTACCATTTCCAGGAAGTCATTTTTCCATTGAGGTAACATAGCTGCTATTCATTGTTTGGTCATCATGATATGCTTTGTTTTTAGAACTTTCAAAAGTTCTTTTCAAATCAATCTACTTTCTTTTGCTTGTGGGTGCAACCATAAAAAAACTGAAATCTGAAATCAGAATAATCTCTTTTGGTTTTGTATCATAATGTCTTGTCTCCCATTCTCAAATCCATGCAGCCTGCTGTTGGTGCAATTTTAGGCTTCATTGGCTGCAAAATGGTTGCAGATTACTTTGGTGAAAGTCACATCATTGGCAGCTAACTTGGAGAATCATCCATTTTTTGATATGCAACTTCTAGTGGTTTTGCATCCCTGCATATTAAATTTGCTATTGATGTAAACTTTTAAGTGTGGACATAGTTTTCATATAACCTTAATATGAACCTAGTGGAGAATTCAGTGCATCAGAATAATGTGTTTTTATGTTATGCTCTTTTCAGAAGTATCACTAACTATTTTTGGATAATTTTGTTGTCTTTGATTTCCTTAGGTTATCATACATCGATGGAGATTTCCTTGGGATTTGTAGCCACGATACTTGGTACAGGAGTTCTGTTAAGCTTCATGACAAAACCAGAAGACAAGAGATAGTTGCTGGTCAGCAATAGTACATCTAATACTTTTCATTTTGTATCTTGAATAGGAGGTGCAATTTTGTAGGCATTGTATATGTGGATTGATTAAAATTATCGAACATTTTCATCCCTTGTGATCATGTTCTTGTGGGCCAAGGAAAATGTGTTTTTATGACAAGTCTTCTATAGTCATCAAGAGATCTTTAATGAGAGAAATTACGATGCAATTTGGGATCTCAGAAATTGAGCTATTTTTTTTTTCATTTTGTCAAAGATCTTTTCAAAGAGATGAATAAAGTATCCCAATATCTTTGTATAATCTCCTTGTGCCGGACTATATTCATGTGGAGGAGTATATTCATGGGTAGGACCTGTTGCTGTATGTTGTTATTTTGGACAAGGATGCAATGTCTTTTGCCAAAAGTCAACTAGCAACTTTATAAACTTTTTCAATTAAGCCTGAAACTTTATGGATATGCCAGAGATTTTTCTTGCTCTAATAGGTTATTATTGCCATTTAAAACTGCAGGGAAATTTTGGAATTCGATTTCATACACCGATGGAGATTTCCTTGGGATTTGTAGCCATGATACTTGGTACAGGAGTTCTGTTAAGCTTCATGACAAAACCAGAAGACAAGAGATAGTTGCTGGTCAGCAGTAGTACATCTAATACTTTTCATTTTGTATCTTGAATAGGAGGTGCAATTTTGTAGGCATTGTATATGTGGATTGATTAAAATTATCGAAAATTTTCATCCCTTGTGATCATGTTCTTGTGGGCCAAGGAAAATGTGTTTTTATGACAAGTCTTCTATAGTCATCAAGAGATCTTTAATGAGAGAAATTACTATGCAATTTGGGATCTCAGAAATTGAGCTATTTTTTTTTCATTTTGTCAAAGATCTTTTCAAAGAGATGAATAAAGTATCCCAATATCTCTGTATAATCTCCTTGTGCCGGACTATATTCATGTGGAGGAGTATATTCATGGGTAGGACCTGTTGCTGTATGTTGTTATTTTGGACAAGGATGCAATGTCTTTTGCCAAAAGTCAACTAGCAACTTTATAAACTTTTGCAATTAAGCCTGAAACTTTATGGATATGCCAGAGATTTTTCTTGCTCTAATAGGTTATTATTGCCATTTAAAACTGCAGGGAAATTTTGGAATTCGATTTCTGGCATCAATGATAAATAATGTCTTTGCAATTTATTTAAATAACCAATAGTTCCTAACATATTTTAATCGATGTTGTTGTGATGTTTAGAGTTGATGTTATTATAGATGCTAGTAAATGTGTCTAGATACATGGAAATCAACCATATTACCTGGGAACTGAAATTCAGGTTGTTACTTCGTAAAATATTGATAATAATATTCACAGTTTTCTAAAGCCTGTCAACTATACATACAGGCAGTTATTTTATCAGCATTCAATGCTAGGGATACTGTCCCTCACATTTGATCAAAAAAATCATCTTAGAAAATGATGCCGGAAAGCAAGATTAATTGCAACATTGACTAGCAGTCCTGTCATTTCTTGTATGTGATAGGAAATGACGCTGGAATTTGACAAAGCTAGGCCTAGGAGCTATCTCTTCACATAGGTAGTGTCCTAGCAATAAAGGATAAATAACTAATTTGACTACACTTTCGCTAAGCAAGAATGAGCTCATTCAAGTACATGAAATCATGTTCGTGTTTATCTCAAATATTTTGTGCAAATTTTTATGGTTTGTTTATTGCTTGTTTTTGAAGCATTTTGTCGATTTGTGGAGTTTTCATGTATTTTGGTTAATTATTGTGTTAGACCTTTGAATGCTTCTAGTTCTCATTTGATGGTTGATTTAACCCTTTGTTGTAGCTTGAATCAATATTAGATTTAGTTGATTTCCATTGATTTAGGGTTTGAGAAAATAAGTTTTTATTACCTTTTATTTGCATGAATTAATTGTCTTCACTTTTTCGATTCTTTTATGTTGATTGTATATTTTCTTTGTAAATACTTATCATTATTCAAAAAAATAAATGAGCTCTACATAGCTAAGCGAATACAAAAATGGTCTATGCACTAGGTTCCTATGCATTGATCGTAGGAGACCTATTGGCACGAGACCAACATTCCTCTAGTGAATGACAATCTCCACTTGAAGAATCCCTCTGATAATGTTCCTCCCTGCCATGTCCATGTTGAGCACATTCTGAAAGCATTGCATTCGATGAGGTTTTATTTCGCTTTGGCACTTGGCCAAACACTTTATGTGCATCCTCCAAAAACCCACATTTAGAATACATGTCTCCAAGATCTACTCGGCTTTGCTTGGTATGAAGGCTTCATTAAGGCCACCACCATTTGGTATTGAGAGCAAAACTTGAAATAGAGCAATTGAACTCAACATTTGAAGAAGCCTTGAACTCATAATTAACAAGCAGAGTGCCATTCAATGTGTTTTATAGATCAATGAAAGATTCGCCAAATTTTTACAATATTTTATAATTCAGCGAAAGATTTGCCAAATTTTTACAATATTTTATAATTCAGTGAAATATTCGCCAAATTTTTACAATATCTTATAATTCAGTGAAATATTCGCCAAGATTTTACAATATCTTATAATTTAGTGAAAGATTCGCCAAGATTTTACAATATCATATAATAAAATGAAATATTCACCAAAAAATTATATATACATATTATATTATTGATAAAATCGCTTTCAAATTTTCCTATATATTGGGGAGATTCACCAATTTTTTATACATATAAATTTGGGGGGGGGTCTTAAAATCATCCCTGCTCCAAATGAGTTTTTCCTTTGCCTCCAAGAGATTTGAGAGACCCAAGCTGCAACATATATAAAATCAATTTATGAATCTCATAAATTACTTGAACAAATTTTATCTAAATCCATAAAAATTAAAATATTAAAACATTAACAAAATTAAAGCACTAAACGAAATTACCTCTCTACCAATATCTGCTTCATTAAGCAAAGAACCTATATCTCCCCCCTAAAATTTAAATTGTATTAATAAATAAAACATAATGCAAACCAAAAAAAATTACTATGCCAATTAACTTAAAACTAAAACGAAAAGATTAAAAAACATTAGCTCACAATAGATGGTAAATCATTTATAAAGTTCGTATCTAAAGAAACCTGCATAGATAAATCAAATTAACAATAAGATGCGTAGTTAAATTAACATTCAAAAGATAATAATATATATATATATATATATATATCAAATTCAAACATAATTACAAATATGCTAATAATAAATATGTACCTCTCTCTCTAGATTTTCGCTAGTTGAAATGTGGAAAGAATTTTCATTCATCTTTCTTGAAAACTGCAACCAATTTAAACATTTACATAATTTATCATTCATATAATGTAACAAAAATAATCAATTCAAAATAAATAAAATATTTAATTAAAATCAAGTCATATCATAGTCAACAAACCTCTCCCAAACTCGATGTGTCATTGGATATAACATTTGCCGCTAGGTCACGTCAAACCTTCGCATATGCCCTGATATCTTCAATGCTCATTCCATCTATCTCATCATCAGTTTTGTAAACAAACTTTTGACGAATAGCATAATGAGCCCTTTCTCGAACCAATCCCACATCTACTCCAACTAATGCTGACGATAAACCATCGCCAACAAAATTCCTTGCAGCTGTCCCAAGTTGAGATGTGGGCTCTATCTCTGATTTTAATGCCACCAACCTAGGTGGACGAGATATCTGGGGTGGAGGTCGAAGAGTTGCAGGATCTCTAAGAGCACTTTCTCGATTATATATTCGACCCTTTCCAACTCCATAAAATTTTGAATGAACATCGGTATAGTCTGGCTTCATATTTAAAAAAAACTCAGCATAAAAAAATCTAGCAAAATATTGAGAAACCTCATCGTTCCATGGAAATTGACCATAGGCTTCAAGAAAGCGATCATAAAGTAGATGTGCAAGATCAGGATGCTTGAAATATTGCACTTTCAACATTTCCTTTTTCAGACCTTCTTTGAAATTAAACATTGATTTGGCCTGTTCTTTCGTCACTCTCTCTTTCACAACATCCCATTTGTCTGGACCCATCACTTGTTCCCTTCGTCTTCATATCAAATCTGCAAAACCATCTGTAGTTGGTCCGAGATTCTCATATGCCTGAATGAAGTTTTGCAATGATCCCAAAACAATCTCCAAACTTTGTTTACTCTCTGGAGAGAGATCCATAGTAGACAAATCATTTTTCAACTTGTCGTAGTGGGATCTACATCTTTCAAGAGTCATTTGATGATCACCACCTTCCCATGGAAGCTCCCGAGGTAGATCAGATGGATATGTTGTAATGGGCGTACAACCCTCAGTTAATTCAACATATTGCGTCCTAGCTCGACCATCACCACCTTGTGTAGAATGGTGAGCCTCTTGAGAGCCTTGCTCTGCACCTTCATCCATCTCCCTTGCTTGCTCTGTCTCCCTCCCTATAGAATTATAAGCATCTTCCGAACCATGCTCTGCTTCAAATGAAAATAAAGTCTTATTTAAACACAAATACAAATTTTGCAAACACAAAAAAACAATTTACATATAATTGTTAAAAGATCGATATTCATATACCAATAGAGGGTTGAGATCGACGTTCTCCCACATAAGATATAGGGGAATCATTTGTACCCCTTTCACCTCGTCGATGCGAACTATACAATAAATTAGAATCCCGAGGGGAGGTTGACAACCTCCGATTATCACTTGTAACACCAACCCCAGAAGATTGTGAAGACCTCCTACGCTTTCACCTCAAAGAATCCTCTCTTTCCATTTGATATATAATGCCTACACTTAAACACAAATATCAACTAATTACATATTCAAATTCTACATGTTAATTCTAAGAACTCTAAAACCTAACTACTAAAGAGACTAAGTTATTTAACAAGGACCTAGATTTACCTAATTTATCATCTAATAGTTCTCAAAAAGAGTATAGCTAATATTGCTAGATGTGTGACGAATTAATGTACCAATTTTCTAAGTGTTTTTGATGTTTAAAATGAATGGAACCAATATAGTTAAGTACTAAGTAAAGGGTTCATTTCTTTATGTCAAAGAATGAGTTTATGAACCTGTTTTAACTTCTAACCTCAATCTTAAATTAATAACTTAATACCTAAAACATAAATTACACCTTCAAATATTTTCACTATTGCACAAAATAAAATAAAAATTGACAATTCATGTATTATGTTTTGAGTTGAAATGTTTTCCAAATTTGCCATTTTTGATAATGGTTTTCAGTTTCTAAAATTAATAATTTAATCAAGATATTTTAATACTCTAAACATAAATTATATCTACAAATATTCTCATTATTCCATAGAATAATTTTTTTTTTTACCGTTCATAGTCTTATGTTTGGAGTTAAATGACATGTTTCCCAAATTGGCCATGTTCAACAATGGTCTTCAATTTCAATCTGATAACGGTAACGATTCTTGGTATTATGTTCTCCCAGTTTGCCATGTTGTAAACAAAGGAAAACATAATACCAAGAATCGCCACCTTTACAAGAATAAAACTCACCATTGTGGCATAATATCACCTAACAGTTTATAAAATGACTACGACTATTATTGTTAATTGCATAAAACTTACTATAGTACATCTAATTTACAGCCTATTCATGTCTATAGTTCCATTGTACCTAAAGTCCATTTAAAGTTTTGTTCTATCAAAAATAGAGTTTAATTGTCTAAAGTTTGGTTGTATCTATAGCTATCTATCCACACAGTTTGTAATAGAACTAATATATTGATCTCTGCACTCTGTAAACATAGACAGAGTTCATGAACTCAGTACATGTCCATGTTGACAGAGTTCATGAACTCTGTCCTCGTCCATTTCAACAGAATTCATGAACTCTGTCAACATGGACATGTTGACAGAGTTCATGAACTCTGTCCATGTCCATGTTGACAAAGTTCTCAAATAAAACAAGCCTAAATATAAATGGGATATGTCCTTTACAAATAAAATTACTGTCCTACTTTTATTTTTATTTCTGAACACAGGCAAATCCAACAATTTAAAAAAAACAACTAACTGAACACTAATCATATTCCTCTTTATATTTAAATTTAAATCATTTTCGACATTCAATTTGACCAGAGTCCAAGAACTCTGTGGAAGTGGACATAGTCCTTGAACTCTTCCCATTTGGGCAGAGTTTACAGACTCTATCCAATTGGACAAAGTCCATGGACCCTGTTCATTTGGACAGAGTCCATGGACTCTGCCCATTTGGACAGAGTCCATGAACTTTGCCCAATTTTGGGCAGTATTCATGGACTCTGCCCATTTGGGCAGATTTCATTTACTCTGCCCATTTAGCCACAGCCGACACGAAAATAAAACGAAACGATTGCAGGCAAGAAAAATGCAGGCAAATTAGAAAAATAAATTCGCCTTACCTCTTCAGACGCAGCCAAAACAAAAGCAGGCGAATTGAAATCTGGCCGAAGAGAGCTCAAATCCGAATTTGAACCACCCGAAACAAAATGATCGAAGCAAATGCAAAGGAAAACTTGCAATAACAACAACAACTTAAATAAGAATACCTTCAATAACAATAGCAACTTCAATAAGAAGCTTGAAGACAGAAAAACACAATTTCTAAAGGAAAATAAGAAAAAATTTACCTCTGCACACCACCGTGTCGATATGTCGCCAGCTACAGCACCTCAGCGATGTTAGAACGCCCACAGGATAACACTACAACCAGAAAGCTCCACCAGAAGTTATAGCATTCAATGCCCGAAACAAAAATACAACCGCGCAGGAAAGGCAGAACCTCACTTACGTGCAGATGGCGAGAACAGAAGGTGGCGGACAAACGAATGGCAGAGGCGGGGTATGGCAGCAACACTCCAGCTACGACGAACAGTCAGGCTTACACGCAGAGTGGCGGATCAGCAACACACAGCAGCGACCAATCGGCTGGCAGATAGGCGACAGAGCGGACGGATGACGCAGAGGCAGGGCCCCCATTAGCACCAAAGGGGTCCACAAGATCCAGAGAAAGTGACGGGTGAAGGGCCGGGACCGAGCTTTTATGCCGAATAATTATTCGGCCGAAAACTTATTCGGCCGAACAATTGTTCGGTCGAATAAGTATTCGGCCGAATAATTGTTCGGCCGAATAAGTATTCGGCCGAATAATTGAACACAGCACCGTGAGTTTCCTCCGTCCGGCTAAAACTTGGCACATACATCGAGGCCACCGTTAGGTCTAACGGTGGCCCGTTAACTGTTATTCGGCTGAATAAATACTAAGTTATTCGGCCGAATAAGTTTAATTATTCGGCCGAATAAATAAATTATTCGGCCGAATAATTAAATTATTCGGCCGAATAATTAAACTTATTCGGCCGAATAATTAAACTTATTCGGCCGAATAATTAAACTTATTCGGCCGAATAACCTTCGCTATAGTTCTTCGCCCGCCGATTCTCACCAAAGTGTTACCCACCTTCGCGTTTCCACCCCCGGATCATCTCGAATGTTCACCTTATTTTTAACCTTGTTCGAATTTTAGTACATCAACTCCCAATACGGCCATATTTTGCTACTATGGTTCAAACAATTGTTACTTCCCTTAATATGTTATACCGTTAAAACAATGGTTACTTTGCCTATACAGGTTAGATAGTTTTTTTTATCTATTTGGTATAGTGCTGAAACAATTGTTACTTTGCCTATCTAGGTTAGATACTACTTTTTCTTTATTTGGTATAGTGTTCAAACAATTGTTAATTTGTTTTCATAAGTTAGATAGTTGATACAAGTTGTAAAAGGCAAATTAATTTTGCAACTAATTTTTTTATTTCACTCCATGTGACCATATGATAAACGTAGGTTTTTTATTAATTTTATTATTTATTGTAATTAGGTAAGAGTTGTTTAATTGTGCAGCAAATTTAAATTCTTTAATGATTTAAATTCAATATTGGATCATGTTGCTGCACCTAGCACCTAGGGGTATAACTTCCGTACTCAGATTGGATCATGCTTGTGCACCCGGCACCCTCGACCCCTTGTCAGGCAACAAAACCCCTAATACAAAAAAACAACCTACTGGTCAATCCCCTGATACAAAAAAAACAACCTATGGTTTGCATCATAAACATTGTAATGACTATAATAATATTACTGTAGTAGTACCCTATAGGAATAGATATAAATATACATGAATTTAAAACTTACCAGGGCTGCAGAATGAATAGATCTGCATAGATGTCGAATTATAAGGACACCAAGGATCGCTATATAACTCAGCAATCGCTCTTCGTCCATGTGTGTTGAGCTTCTTTGCATTTGGCATCATTGCCAACGTAAGGAAGGGAATAGTTTTCAGCGATGATAGCCTGTAGTAGGGAGCCGAGCATGAGCAATGGTATGTTGGGGGACAATGGAGAAATCTCTGATGTTGTTTCTTCTGTAAAAAGCTTTGAACCCTAGTAAATTAACCAATTTCGTTCCAATCTGTAAAAGGTTCTGAACCTTAATAAATTAATTATTTCTGTTGCAATATGTAGAAAGCTTCGAAGTATAAATTTTACATTAACATGGCTTTAAGAAACAAACCAAACAATGGGATAATCCTTTATTGGTATAATTCCATTGCTATGTATTCCTTTTTAACCATTCTGTGGGTGGTTCATCTGCAGGTGAACGAATTCTTGTCTTTGAGTTCATTTCCAGTGGGAGTTTGTATGATCGACTGCACAAAAACAAGGATCTTACAAGTCCACTATCTTGGGAAGCTCGTATGGACATAGCGTTTCAGGTTGCTGTGGCTTTGCAATACCTCCATGAAGAAGCAAGGCCTCCTAATAATCTCAAGAGAGTGACGAGATTTAATTTAAAGTAAATAAAATCCCTTCTTTATATGTTCCACTCATGATGACCAAGTCAATCAATGCCAAGATTTTCACGAATATGTAAATGTTGTGCGAGTGATTTTTTCATCCAAGAAAAAAATATCATCTAAAAGGTGGTATTCACTTCAATTTAAAATATAAAAGGTGGTATTCAATTCAATTTAGAATATGAATTCTATTTGGTATGAATCAAGAAGGGTTTGATATCATATCAAATTCAAACAAATTTTGAATTTCATATATGTTGCACATAACTGAGTGAAGAAAAATATTAAAGAATAAATGTAATTTATTCGCCGATAGACGCTACAATGAGAATTCATTGTAGTGAGGCTAGCACGACCTTTTAATCACTGATGATTAAAGATGATGAGCGACGGAGATTCACTATTATGGCATACACCTTTAAAAAGATTCGTCCAACACATAGATCGAACCGCTGAAATTTGTTGTGAATAGAGAGCATACTGAAAGGTCTATTACTAATTGATGGTTTTTTTTTGCTAATCACTATGTTGCCACGCATTGGGAAGAGAAATCGATTTGCCATCGGACTGGCACATTCTGGGATTGTCTTTTACCACGCATTCGGCCACTTCGTAGATCGCATGACTATGTTGCCACGCATTGGGGAAGAGAAACCGATTTGCCATCGGACGGGCACATTCTTGTTCAAAATATGGGCAGAGACATGAACAAGAGAGTTACAAGCACGAATGGCTGAACTATCTATTTGATATTACACAGTTGTATATATATGTTACATGCTTTGACTGTTGTAGCCAATACCAGCTAACTAATTATAGAACTGACTAATTATAGAACTGACTAACTGAATGTAACTAACACGATTTAACTAAGATATTATTATTTCTAACACTCCCTCTTAATCTCAAGTGTTACATTCTTACTAAACACAACACTCCCTCGTAATTATGATACTCTAAAACATCTAAAATGCAAATCTCACAAATGCAAATGCTTGCTAGTCTATGTCTCAGCCAAGCTTACAAACACTTAACAAAAATTTCATAAAACTAAATTGGGTTTAGACTAGGCTGCTTAGGCCTATTTCTTTCATCTTCATCTTCAAAGATAGAATGTTCGCCTGGATTCCAAATCTGATGTTGTTGTCGTCCTCTTTCCTTGCTTTCAATTGTATCTTCAATCAACTGATCTTTGTAGTTGACTATATTATTTGTCAAACACTTCCATAATTCTTCTACCTCAATGTTCATCTCTATTCCTTGCAAGTGTATGTTACTAAACTTCATTTCCTGTGAATTTTCTACAATGCTAATTTCAAATTCTTGAAAGTTAATGTTTTCATACTTTTCATCTGCTACGATATGCTTGTTCATGTCTTCTTCATCTGCTACAATATTCTGGTTCATGTCTTCATAAATTCTTGGATTGTCTATCCACTCTTCTAGCATTCTCAACTCTTCATCATAATCTATTAACACATCAAAGTGATGTTCTTCTTTCATAGTACCTGCATAATCTGCAAACACACACAAATTTTCAGTTCCAAAAACATGAGATTCTTTGGTCTCGGTTGATGCTTCAAGCATCTTTTCCTTGTGTAGGAATGGACTCTCCAAACACTCTACAAAATCTTCTTCTTGTTTCTCATCAAATACTGCTACATGGGCAGTTTTATCTTCAATCAAATTGTCAACAACAAACTTTGTTCACTTCACTAAGTTAATGTCATCAACAATATCTATTGCTAGATTCACCAAAGTTTCTTCATTATCAAAGGTTGCTACAATGGCAACTTTATCATCCACTTCATCATTCATTGGTGTATCTACACAATGGGATTCACCTTCCTCTTCATGCTTTTCTTTGCAAACGATGATTTCAATCTTCTCCTCTACTTTTTTATCAAGGACTTCTTCGACTTTCTTGTCTTCGTTTTCTTTCTCTGCTTCTTCTAATGTACCAATATGCTGCAAAGTATTAATGTTTCTTCTCTTTTTACTGTATCTCATCTCTAAAGCATCCCAAAAAGCTTTTGCACTAACAACTTGACGAAGTTTATAGAAAACACTATAAAAAACATTTTCATCCACTACTCATAAAATAAGAAGTCTTGTAATTGCATTTTTTCTGTCATGAGGATCTTCAAAATCGTTTTGAACAAAATGCCACAAATTTACTGAACAAAGCAAATCTTCCATTTTATTTGCCCAAATTTCATAATCCATACCTGAGAAAAATGACAAAATTAGCATAGATCTTCCCAATATTTCATCTATCTCTTTATCTTCTTTAGATTCTTCATTAGATCTTCTCAATATTTCATCTATCTCTTCATCTTCATTAATCTGATTCTAATCTAGATCTTCATTGATCTGCTCCATGATTAGAAATACTCTATATTTCTCCTCGATTTTTTCTCAAAAATTGCAGCAATTCTTCACATCAAAAGGAATTATTTTCTTTCTCAAAATCAATTGATACTGATCAATATAAAGCTGTTCGCTTTTGTAAATATATGTGCTAAAATATTAACACTTAAAATACTTCACAAAGCTTTCTCTTTACCCTAGCATACACTGATGGGCTGCAAAAACTTACGCTGAGTGGGCTCCTTCAATAATTTCTTTTACCCAAACTCTTTTATACAAACTGAATGAGTGATATGGTGAGACTCAATGCATTCTCTAATGCTCTATTCTTTTCACTCATGAGATCTTTTTTATAAAACTTATTTTCACCCACACAAAAATCTTAAGTTCTAAATCTTTGAGAATACCGTAAAATCTTCTTTCACATAGTTTTCTTTTCTTTTTGCCAATACAAAAACAAATATATGCCTTTCTCTTAACTTGGCATGCTAAATGTGTGCTAACGCTCTCAAATTCAACTTTAAATGAACTCGTTCTTTTTTAATGTGTGTCGTTTTGTGACTTACTTTCACAGCCATAAATGTTCCGGTGAAGATTTTTTATGGATACAAAAATCTTTCAAATATATCTAGACAAAATTTATGATCACAATCACAGTACCTTTAATATCCTTTTAACAATGAATCAGCGGCTTGAAATAGGATCTGCTTTGGCGGATCTTTAACCCACACAGTGCAGAATGACGCAACTACGCTACTGTTCTCAAGTAAATTCGATTCTCTGCTCCACGTATGGGTAGTTCTTTCTTGCAGATGAAGTTCCAACGCAACAAATTTCTTTTCCTCACAAAACGATTTCTTACAGCGAACTATTGTTGCTGGATGGCACTGTCCAACGGTTGACTCAACCGGCTCAACAAACTTTAGCAATAGAACCAGCTTCTACAAAAGCAGACCACTTTCCTCTGCCTGTGCAGCAACGCTCAACAAAACCTCCAAGGGCTCAACAAAACCTAACGGTTCAACAAAACCTCAAACCAAGAAGAGGCTCCTAAATCCAGCTTGGATTGACCAACGGATTAACCAAACGCTCTGATACCATGTTCAAAATATGGGCAGAGACATGAACAAGAGAGTTACAAGCACGAATGGCTGAACTATCTATTTGATATTACACAGTTGTATATATATGTTACATGCTTTGACGGTTGTAGCCAATACCGGCTAACTGATTATAGAACTGACTAACTGAATGTAACTAACAAAATTTAAATAAGAGATTATTATTTCTAACAATTTTGGGACTATGGCCATTCTGGTTTGGTTACTCGCAGATCCAAATTACTCTATTATTGTTGGAGCGAGCAGATCGCAGGACTAGTAGATCGCAGTACGAGCAGGTTAATTTTCTATTAAATAGTGCAGGACTAGTGCAGGACAAGTAGTGAACGAGGGCATCAGGCTGCCCACTATTGTTGTTATTGATGATCAGTCATCAGGAAAATCAAGTGTCCTGGAATCCCTTGCAGGGATTAACCTTCCAACACGACAAGGGATTTGTACTAGAGTCCCGCTTATTAAAAATAGAACATGGACGAATTCATGTATTGCAAGGGCATTAGGTTGTAGGAAGTCAGTGATATGATGGAGCAGATGCCCTTCTATCTCTACAACAAACTTCAGATCACTAGAAATTACTAGGCTTATGAAGACGCCTTGAAGGGTTTGGATTCCATTATCGACTATGCCGTAAAAGCGAACAATAATCTCAATATTTTATAGCATTTGAGGAGGCTTGGCTCTAAAGCAGTCCTCGTCAGCGGGAACAAGGTGAGATGGGCTCTTCACGCTGGCCTTGATGTTAGCATGTTTGTTTTAATTTCTTATCTATCATTTCACAGGTTCCGAAGTGTGTAGTTAAGAAAGGTTTTGACAATGTCCTCTGGATGTGTTGTGTCCACTAGCGAGATTGTAGCTTGTCTGATCTCCTCTGCCAAAGATTCGACCTAGGAAGGAGATAATGGAGATGTCCCCTAAATATCTATCATATTTCATACTTTTGGTCATCCAAGTCACTAATAACCGTGATAAGACAACCCCATTCATCTATAAATTCAAAGGGCGATACCATGTTTTCTTGCCCCAGAGTTCTGAGTTACATGCGCCTTTTCTGCTTGGACAAACACCGTTTGCAGTATTGTTGTAATTGGTTTCTTATCCCAATGTACCTTCAAATTTTTCAAATGAAATGTTGTTTCAATATTGTTTGCTTATATAATTTATAATTTATGAGTTCTGTTTGTGTACTGTCAAAATTTATAGAATTTATAGTGATATGGTAAAAAAAAATTTCAAAATAATTCACAGTTTATTTGGTATTCCGTCACAAAGTAGTTCCTCCAGCTTCAAATCCCTCTACCGGTTACACCATTTCTTACATGTAAGGTTATTCTGTACTGTAGTAGATTCTAAATATCACTGATAAGTTCCCTCTGCGCACTAATTATTATGGTGTGAGCAGTTTACAGGCACAAATTATTATGCTGTGGGCAGTTTACAGGCATAGACACAGGTACATCAATAAACGAATTTATACTTTCAAAACCTCTCTTTGAATTAAAGGTCAATTAAGTTCGTCAAATAAGCAATCTTCACTATATTATTCTGCAAATTTTTATTATTATTCCTATCGGTGTTGCCATCTGCATCTTTTGCAGATGTGCTAGTTAGGTGACAATGATGATTGATATGATCAATAAGCCATTGTGTCTAATAGGATGGATGTAAAATTCATTAAAATTTTAAAATTTTAAGTTTTGGCATTTCATTTACAAATATTTTTAGATTAGGGAAACATAACAATTTATAAACTTAATAACGAGATGAGGCAACGATTTAGATGCTTACCTTTCCAATCGTCCTTGCAAGATTAATTTGGGATTGTTGAGCCTCCAAATCTTCTCAGTTGAGCTTCTCCAATGTGTTTTGGGAAGGCGAAATCGCTCGAGCATTCATGTTTGGGTAAAACAGTGCCGTGGTCCGCGACACTATTTTTTTTTGTTATATTAACCATAACGCTCGAGCGTTATCGTGATCACCATAACGCTCGAGCATTTGCCATTCTTAGTTTTACATAATGCGCGAGTGTTGTGGATTTACACAATTCTCGTGCATTTCACATTTACCCAATTGCATCTAAAGGGTCCCTCAACTTCGTGCAAGGACCCTAGAATTGTCAATTTTTAAATTTGTCGTATATTAATAATGTGTGGTTTGTAAAAAGGTTACCGTTTATGAAAAGGTTATGGCTTATAAATATATTCATCATTGTAATATAAAGAGTGTGTTTAGTGAATAATTGTTTATATATGTTTTCTATTAGATAGACTATAAATAAAAATACTTTATATATTGACACGACCTCTTAGATATATATGGTAACTTCATATAACAAGTTAGTTTAAATTGTAAATTTAAAATTAAGTAGACATGGCAATCAATTTGAGAATAAGGTGGTTTTGCCTTTTCCATGATTTGAGATCTCAAGCTGGCTCGCATTCCATATATCATATGCAATGGTTTCAAGGTGTTTGTTGTTAATGAATCCCAATAGCAACCACAACCCAAGACCTCACCCTACGAGCATGTTATTCAACCCATTTGAGTTGAGTAGATAAAAGGAGCGAGGCGAACAGATCCCTCCTTTTATCTCGTTCAAAAGCTTCTGGTCATTTGTGAGTCATTCTGGTACCCTTAAATAAGTTAGTGATATTATTCCATGAAAGATGTACTCATCTTTACAATATGGTCCTTTGAGAACGGGGCCCTACAAAAATCAATCCATGACTTTGTTGAGGATTCACTATGCCTATGTGACATGGATCCTAACATGGTTGGTTTGCAGCAGGTAGACTCGACACTGTCACATCTAATGGGAGACACCTTCTATAGTTAGGTGCAAACAGTTTGCTTAGGAATAGGATAAGATAGGTCTCCTTATTTGGTAGATTTATTGTTTCTTGTTTAATTTGTTGAAACAAATCAACAAAGATAAGATGCAACAATAAACGGATCTATTTCATGTAACTGTGGAGAAATTGCTTAAATATGTAAGCCTGAGAGACAGATATTGAGCAAGGGGCTTGAAGCCCTCTCCTAGGCTGGTTGTAATATCATTGGTTGAATAATAAGATTCTCTTACCATTGTCCCGTGGATGTTTCCCCTTCAAGGGGTTTTACCGTGTAAAATATCTTTCTCATGTGTGAGTGTTTGATCTCTTAAGTTGTTGTTTTTGCTTCCGCTACAACAAGTGGCATCTGAGCATGAGGTATTCAGCTTGTTCATGAAGCCGCAGGTCCGCATTGGATTGTTAAGCGCGCCACTCTGGCGATAGCGGCAACTTGAGAGTGGGATCGGTCTGTTACCTAGAGCCTTGTGTGATGGCATGCTGCTCCATGCATGCCATCGCACAAGGCTCTAGGTGACGATGGAGCCATTGCATGCGCTAATGAAGGCATGGGGCATCGTGGATGCGCTGATACATATTTTTTCCGATGACAGAAGACCTTACGAGCAATGCTCACATGCACATGCACACCCTGTAGCAAGAGTCTTAATGACTCTGCTGTGGGGTGGATATTGCTTGCCGTTTTAGTTTTCCCATATCCCACTCCCAATGTTCATGCCAAATTCCAAGCCTGCTAGTAGGTGGTGGATGCCGTGGGATCTTCAGCGTAGTCCCGTGTGATCTTCAACAAGCTTACGAAAAAGGTGGAATCCGTATCATGGCATCATTACCTACTAACATGATTACACTCCGAAAATCAAATCCGTGAAATCCGAAAATCACTATAAACGTCATTACACTATACACACCTCAAAAGGTGGAATCCATGTCTTTGCATCATTACCTACCATTTACCAACATGATTACACATTGAAAATCAAATCCATGGTACCACAGGAGATTTGGAAGTCATATATCACAGTCACTTCTACATTGGAATCACATTGTTGCTTGCAGTTTCCACGAACTTGCTTTGAACTACCACAACTATTTTAGGAGTTTCCACGAACCTCCTTTGAACCGAGCCACCATATATTTGTTTCTTGAATTCAATAGACATAATATTTTATGTACAATAATTTTAATTATTTTAAAAGGTATTCTTAGTTTAGTTTAGTCTTATAAAATGAATACCAAATTGACATCTTTAAAGCTCATATGATTCACCGAAATTTGAGGACCACAAAGACTAAAAATCATCTCCACCGAAAGGTTTCAGATTAGGAAAGAAATAGGAAGTGGGAACTACGTCATATCTTCACAATGACTAAAAATCATATCCACCGAAAGGTCTAAGATAAGGAAAGAAATAAGAAGTGGGAACTACGTCACATCTTCACCAAGGTAACGTAAAAAGTGGAATCCATTCGCTAGTGGCACGCAAACAATATATTCAATAATAATAATTCAATCAGGTCCATGCTCAGAATTGTTGGTTGGCGAAAAAGGTAAGAGATAATCGGCAGTGCGGCACTCTTCGCTAATATTTTCTCACGAAAGCAAACAAATCGTAGTAGGTGGACCGTGGGACCGTGGTCTGTATTTTGAAGACCAATGAAGAATATTGATGGACGCTAGCCAGGTGAGAGGTCCATACTCAGACTATACGCCAAGTGATATCACAATCACTTTGTGCACTCCATCGTGTCGACTGCAGCTCTAAAGTCACATTGTTGCTTGCAGTTTCCACGAAGCTACTTTGCACTTCCAAACCAGACCTGGAATTTCACGGCTATTAATCATTTTTTATTACGGACTTTTTAATTTCTCAAAATCGATATTACTCCAGATGGAGAGAAATAATCCACTAGCAAGAAAAATTGCACAATAAAAAAATAATAAAATTGTCCTATATAAAGCTCGCTGGGTGCAGGGTTGTGGATATCCTGGCCACAGAATCGGAGGCTCCACTGTTATAACGTTCAGTCCGCAACTGCTATTGGGAGCTTTGCACGTGGTATTGAATTGGGAGCCAAGACGATCTTGGACAGTGGGGCTCTGCCTCATCCCTTGCTTATGCTCTGCAATGAAGATGGCAGGTATTATTTTGTCCTCGCCCCCTTCGCCTTTGAAAAACCCTTTTTTACATTATGAAAAGAGTTTGAATTCTATTGCATTTCAGTTTGATTTATGGCACATCCACAAACCTTCAACCAGAAAATCTGAGACGTAGCAGCAGTCTTATTGAAAATTTGTTATAGGGCAAGTTTTATGATATTTTTAATTTATATTTATAAAATTATAAAAACAAAATCTCTAAATTATTTTTAAATAAAGAGAAATTCTCAATAACAATTTTTTTTACATAATTACATTTTTTTAATTTAAAACAAATTAAATATCTTTAATTTAATGATATATAATTTTAAACATAATGATAAAGATATATATGAAAAACAAATTATGCTCTAATTTTCTATTTATTTTCAATTTTAAATTTAATTATGATTTATTCTCAACTCGGTTCTATTAATCTGGATGCAAATCTCCTGGTAGTTAATGAACGCAATACGTTAATATAAATTATTTTAAATTCATTTTCAAGATCTAGAATCTAAAGAAAAAACAAAACAAAGATTAATTTAGAAAATATAGATAATTGTAATGAAGCCTGGCTCATTAATTATCTATAAAATGCTCTTCTTATTGAATATTATTAAATAAAAATTAATTAAATATTATTGAATAATGATTAATGAGTGAATAAGTTTTCCTTGCTAAAGAGATGCAATACTTTGGGAAAGAAAGTAATGCAAGGCATACACCTAATTCTCGCCATAAAACAAAGACGAAAACAACTAAATTTAACTGTATGCAAACACTAATGCTAATTTAACTAAAGTAAAGTGAGACCTAAAGTAAACTGAGACAAAGGCCAATGTGCATGTACACAGTGTAAAACACTTAGTAAATAGCGTTAAGAATCTTATCGCCCAGTCATCTCATTTCTGGAATTGTCCTGGATATTTCATTAAGAGCACGCATAGTCCTGGATATTATTGTCGGTTGTGGACCCTGAGATCTTACAGAATATGCCGCATAAATCCTGCTGCTCGCACTTTCCAGTTTTTTTTATAAAACAATGCATGTTACGAGCCCTTTCCATATTCGTTCGATGACTATACAACCGACTATGGGCTAAGAGCATTCTCCTTTTCCCTTCACCGTTTTTCTTAAGCATCCCCCGAATCATGACAAGTATGAAGACCCAGCTACATTTCCAACAGTACACAGTCTTCTTTCTTTTCATAGAATCATAAGTTTTGCCTCCTCAACTCGGAATCGAACCACACCAAAATTTAAAACACTATCCTTTTTTACATACAAATCTCCATGCAGACAGTATTAGCTCGGAGAGAAGCATGCTGGGAGGAGTTAAAAACTGTTTTCTATGCTCTGCATAGGTTTTTCAAGCTCGATTGGCCCATTCTTTGTATAGAAATATGTGAAAAGCTTGTGGAAGCTTGGCATCTGTTTCAAAGTAAGTCTATCGATACATAATATCTCTGTTTCTGTCACGTTATTTGAATTCTCATATACGCACACACACTCAATGAGTACATGGTTGTCCATGCAAAAGCCCATGAACACAGTCCCGGATGGTTGAGTAACTTAGTTACCTACATCAATTTTAAGTCCAAATCAGATGGCTCAACTGCCCATTTTGTTCCCCTAGGAAAACCTATATCTCTTCTCTTTTCTCTATTCAGGTCAATCATTTATGGGCTTTTTTTGGTTACATTCTGTAAATAGCTATTTCTGAGATTAATTACTATTGATTTTGAAAGTTTCTGGTATATTTTGGGCTTGAATTTGTCTGTTTTAGTGAAATGAAATAATCGAACATAGTTTTTTTTGTTTTCTGTAATGGGTTTCTACTCTTCTTAAAAGCAAATAAACGATTGACATGAATGAAATTAATTTAGTTGGTTATTGTGAATGGTTTTAGCATGAGGACAGAAGAAAGAACAAATTATCCCCCAAATTCAAGAATTATCAGATGAACCAATGATAACATGGATTTTTAGCCGTGGAACTCTGTAAATCAGTTCTTGTTTATTAATTGAGGGTAGGATTGTTTACAAACTGGTATAAGAACACGAATGAATGAATAAATGAATAAACTGGCATATTTCTCCTCATGACATCCTTCTACTAAAATGGCAGAGACAAGCTTAAATCTCATATGAAGGAATCGAGAACATAATATGTCAAGCTCCATTTCCGTAATGATAATGTACCCAATTAAATAGATCACGCTACTCTGAAACAAACTAAATGAATTTGGGAAGCCCTTAAACCCTTTTGGTAGACAAGACTTTGGGTGGCCATGAGGACCTGGGTGTGGGTGTTAAAAACGAGGATCTTTCCAGAAATCTACAAACCAAGTTGTTTAGAAGTGCATTTTGTAGTAACAATAGGGAAATCCTTGAACTACTAACTTTCTTTATATATCCTATGAGTTAATTTTTATGAAGGTGTGGGATATATCAAAGAAAGCTACTGCCTATTAGAGTTAATGATTTCCCTATTGCTACTACAAAATATACTTCCAGGCAACTTGGTTTTTAGATTTTTGCAAAGGTCCTTGTTGTTAATACCTAGATCCCTCTTGCTTCTGCTATAAGTAGCATAAATTACTCCTTGCAAACTGATCCTGAGGCATGAGGATGTCTGCATAAGTTAAGGATTTTGCAGCAGCTGATCCTTCTATTTTTTCATTGGAGATGACTATGCTACTATCAGATGGATTGACCACCATTAGATCATTGATTGCCAAACAGGTGGAAAAATTGGTGTGAACTCCGGGTGTAGAGCCACTAGCATTATTATCTTTATCATTAACAGTAGATCCCGGGTTGAGTAGGTTTTGTATCTCATGAGTACTGGCACTAGCAAGGAGATATTTATGTTAATTAACTGAGTGCAATTTCATTTGTATATCCTGATTGTACAATGGAAGATTATATGCTGGTTGTAGTGGGTTTGATTGTTGTTGGACAACCATAAGAGGTAGCCATTCGGTTCTAGCTACATTTCCAATATATCTAGGTGCATATGTTGGAAGATTATATGCTGGTTGTAGTGGGTTTGATTGTTGTTGGACAACCATAAGAGGTATCCATTCGGTTCTAGCTACATTTCCAATATATCTAGGTGCATATGTATGTGAAGTTAATGTACACTCCTTAGTGGTACTAAATCCATTATTTTAGAACCCATGCCTGGTTATGAAACGAATTGACTAAAGAATGTGGCCATATAGAGAACATGAACCTTCATAGAACCCAAAATCCATTTAGCCGTCGTGGGCCCAATTCCACTAGACCCACTTGAGGAATCAAACCCTTTTGTCAGAGTCAGGGCCCTCTTAAAACCCAGGCCCAGCTATGAAACAAATTGACTAAAGAATTTGGCCATATGGAGAACAAGAGCCTTCATATTACCGAAAATCCATTTAGCCACCGTGGGCCCAATTCCACTAGACCCATTTGAAGAATCAAGCCCTTTTGTCACCTCAATTGATAAAACCATGGGTTCCTTCTAGAAACAGAGGGCTTTGTACAAAAAATTCTAGCCATTATCCTACACCAATCTATTGTACCTCAAAAGATATTAATCATATTCTGGCCTTAAGAAAGCCTGTGCATAAATTTGAATTGAACATAATAGGGTAAAAAAGATCTCATCTATGATTTTTTTTCATAACAACATTAAATTTCATTCCAACAAAGTTATTTATCATATTAAAAAGAATAAAAAATGCAAAACTTTCTTACATATGTGAGAGATATGAAAGTGAACGTAATCAAGAGATGGATGTTGAAGCCTTATTGGGCATAAAACTCCATGAGCATATCCAGATTGAGATAACAAAGAGATGAGTCATCAGTGTACCAGCCAAAGCATATGCTCGGCATCATAGTCCAAGAAAATGCAATTCATAGATGAAGAATTTTTTCTGCCATTAACATCCCACACAATACTTCCTACAGTGGCCTTCTCCACGAGCGCCTGAAACAATCCAAAGTCCAGAATCTGAGGCTCCACCATGAACATATTTTTCTCTTTTCCCACCACAACAGTCACTGCATTTCTTCTTTCATTTTACTTCTTCGCTGAAGAAGGAGAGAGGACAATCTCCTCCTAGCCCATTGACCACTTTCTTGAATTTCTCAGCACTTTCAGCGGGTGGGATTTCTGCATTGTGATTGTTGTTGGTATCAAACAGAGCTTCAACTGATGGAACTAGAGCAGAACACATACGTTAAAAGAAAATTGACTATTCAATGGCGATTTTTGTCGAGGTATGATGGGATATTAGCAAGTCGCAGCCATCGAGCTGAAATTCAGGATGGAAGACAATTTCTGTTTTCTTTTGGCATAGCCTCGATTTTGCAAACTTCAAAAAGTGAATAGATCCCCTCTTGTCCCCCTTCCCACGAAATCATCCATCTAGAACGAAATGCTTTTCCGATAATAAGTTCACATATTTTATTTTGAAGACCGCCAGCTCCACCTCAGCTTCTTTAAATTCTATGGCTATCATATGTAGAGTTTCTTTGCCGATATGAAGAAACGTTCCCTTTGATACCTGAGATGTCATCCTGATCGCAAATAAATATATGTTATAAGAACAATATACAAGTTATATAACAAGTACAAGAAGGCTTTTAGTATTCATATATTTCGTTACAAGCTCGTTTCCTTCCAGCACCTTACTCAAGTTAGGCACAATTCTGAATCGTTTTCCCATTGTCATGTTCCGGTCGATTGCCAAAATAATATGGGTTACCATCACCTTTTTTTCACATTCTTCTTTCTTTAACAAGAGAGCTCTCTTTCAGAGACTATGGAGCACATCTTCTCCCATTATACACGAAAGCTTATGCCAATCCCAACCATCGAAAAAAAAAACAAATGTCCAACAAAGGCTCCTTGGCTGGATCTCCGAGTCGAAGAGAAAGCCCTTCTTCTCTATGCTACTCTTATGTGGAGCTAAAAGGCATTCCATTCCATCCTTACTCCATTCAATTACTTGCCTGTAACCTTCAACTTTTTCTTAGCTTTTTTCACTTTGATCTAGAAAGTATGCTTAGCATTCAATTTTCTTCCAAATTATTTAAATAAAAATACCAATGTCTAACGACACTTTATTATATACACTAACCCTATTCTTATATAAGCAAACCCTAGTTATTATCAAAGCCCACAATGTCACAAGAAAAAACTTAAAATTTTCATTGGAAGATGTATTCTGAAAATATTATAGTTATTAGCGAGTAATACTAAAATTTAATGAGCGTGAAACAAACATTTTTATGATTTACAATTCAGTGATATAAACGAAAGTGAGAATATAAATTAATTCAAAATTCTGATAAAATTTTAATTGATCTAAATTAATTCAAAATTTAAAAGATATATACAAAATTATTAATTCAAAATTTAAAAGGTCATTTGCAAAATTCGTATTATGATAGAACTAATCTCATGCATAATTTTTATCATCGTGTATTTAAAAGAAAATCAGTTTATAAACAAAATTAATTTACTCCAAGAAATGGAATAACTAGTGCCCATATGACGATATACAAATGGAAACCTTGATATTATTTTATTGTTGAACGCTTGTTTTTTCTTTGCAAGAGCAGGCGTTCATGAACACTGAGCATAGTTTTGTGGGTCAATAAAATTTAATTCACCATATAGATTATAAAAGTTGGAACCTGTAAGACAACATAAATAAAGAAATCTTTGGATTTTGATTTCAAATGACAACGCAAATTGGAGTTAATATAATATTTATATAAGTTATCAAAATAATTATGCATGGATTGACATTTTTTGTTTTCATATCTATAGTGTAAACTACCAAATTTAACAATATCATGTAGATTGTTTTGTGTTTAATAAATAAAAGAATAGAAATTCCAAACAGCTCATATGAGAACCCTGTCACAAACAAAGTAAAATACAAGATTGAAACTAAAAATTTAATTGGCATGATTCTTTTCAATAACAATCAAAAGTATAAATTATCCACTTGAACTTTCATAAATGTATTTAAACAAAAATCCAAATGGACAACAATGATGAAGAGATGAAACATTTTTTTTATCTCGATTGGCATCTTCATTCCAAATTGAGACTCGAAAATGGCATGATTCTTTTCTTTAGAAACCAAAAGTATTAATTACCCACTTGAACTTTCTGGAATGTATTTAAACTAAAATCCAAATTCATGAAAAGCATAGGTAGTCTGCTACTAGTTGAGTTGGGTTGCCAATGGCATGTTATATGTATTTATTTTGGGAGATGTTTTCACCTATAATTCTAGACACTAACAAGATTGATTTTAGTGAATGCATATAGACTTATATTTCTCTAAACTATTTTATACAAAAATTCATACATAGGTTGGATGCATCTCTCCTTAGAAGTTAAAATAAAAAGCCAACAAAACAAGGCTACTCAGATTTTATTAACTGTTTTAATATAAATCCATCACACATAATAATAATTAAACACAATTAATTATGTAAAATTAAATCACAACATAACTTTGAAAATTTTAATAATGAAACAACTTACATTATAATAATTTGAAGTGAGTTTTCCATTCAATAATGATCTAAGAAATACATAATTAAATTAAGCAATATATGATTTTAAAAAATTATAGAATCTTGTCAACATTACTCTAATTCATTTTGTAAGTTATTCTTGTACAAAACCCTTCTTAGAGTCCTTGCTTCTCAATGCCAAATAGATGTTGCAATGAGAATTCTGTCCAACCATCTAACATACATAGCTCCTACTTCTTCCTTAGACTTCTAGCTATTGCAGTACGGTTGGAGCAAAGATTTCACTGTGTCCTTTAACATTAGCATTGAGAGGATACACAGTAAATCCTGCCATATTCATTCTAGCTCTCCCTTTTCCTGCAACTTCATATCCTCGATACTTACTTCCCCTCGCAAGCAATTATGTTCAGAGGCCCCCACAGCTGTATATATGTATCCTAGATGGTCAACTAATAGTGGGGAAATGAATAAAAAAAATGGATTCACTCTTCAATTGAAAACACTGAATAGAAAAACGCATAGTTTTTCAATGTGATGGCAAAAATGAAATATGGCTCACGATGGGATAAAAGACAATTCAAAGAAGGAACATATTCCTTGTTGTATGACTTTCAATTACCTACGGAATTTAGGTTACTACTATAAACTCTTCTTTGGTGACAATTTACTCTAGAAAAGAGATCTATATTCCTCAACCATCTCATTTGTTGATCCACTCTATTTCCAGTTGCCAACATGCAAGCTGGATTGGTTTAACATTTTCAAGACATTCACCAATACATATGAACACTAAGTAGCATATAAATAAACTAATGCCTACAAAAAAGGACCAGGTTAACAATGCATTATAACACTACTATTTTCTTATACTACTTTCTTATAAACCTTTTTGGGCTGACTGAATTTATTTTATTTTAAAGGGCACTACTGTTTTCTTATAATCCTTCTTGGTATGATTGGTTTTTATTTTTATTTTCAAGGACCTTTTCGATGTCCCTTATGAGAATGTTTTGCTTTGTGATGATATCTACAATTTATGTCTTCAACGCTTCAACTATATCTACAACATTGATAATCTAAGTCAATACAACACACATCAAAGCAATTATAAAATTTATTTGTCATTATATCTAATAAGATTTACTATACAAAAGATCATCCATAGATGAGTTTAATATGTTACCAATAATCCCCCCAAGAACACAGTACATCCTTGAAATGATGGATTCCATTGTTATCTCTTAGAAAGATTTCCGGCTTAACTGCCTTGGAAATGAATTCAATGGCAGAATTCCAGTCACCACCAACTCTTAAGGGTTTTCATGATCTTGAGAGGTATTCCATCACATGTGTTGATAAAACCAAAATCTACTGCTAACTTCTCATGCCTTTACCGAATATACATTTTAATCTATCAACCTGTTACTACTCTAGTGTATGGATCTTTTAACTGATAAGTTGTAATTGTACTTTTGAATATTTTAATTTGATATTTTAGGGTGGATACTAGTTTGGTCAATTCAAAAATAGATCTGGATGGTCCCATCTATCACAAAGTTTTTTTTTTATTTATCTAAACTCACTAGTTCAAAAATTTTAGATATCATCAAAATATTCTCTTTAGAAAGAGTTTGTTTCTGCTTTGGGTGACACAATTGCTATGAAAATGCCAACTGTGTCTAGTTCGTGGCTAACTTTATATACATTTAATATTTGTAACACTTGTAGTTAATTTGTGATAGTATTCAGTGTACAAGGCCAGCTCTACACCATTGGAAAACTTCAACCACAAACTATTCCTTTATTATTGCATTTTTTGGGACAATTGCTAGTTTAATCACAACTCAAAATCTTATGTTATGCTCACTCAATGTCAGTGTTTTTGAGGCAATTGCTAGTTTAATCACAACTCAAAATATTATATTAAATGCACTGGTCATATTGTTTACTTGTAGTCCTCTTCTCCTCGGTGCTCACTCAATGTCCGTGTTAAGAAACGAAATGTCAGGGGGCCAACTCCAACCGTGTTTCCACTCCCACTTTCTTACTGCAGCACAAGTGAGTCAAAGATATTGGCAGTGTTGTTTACATGTTTGTAATTTCTAGTGTGTAAATGGAATTTACACTCATTGAAACTTTATTTATGTTGCTATTCAAATTTATGGATAGGAGATAAGTGCAGATTTCAAAGAACTGGAAATTGTAAAGTAGAAGAATTAGACCGTATGACAGGTTGCTAACTTTTTATCCCATTTTGAAGGTGTGTAGGTTTCGAGGAAGCACAACATTTAGGTTAAGGGCGGCTATAACACAAACAGAAAACGTGTCTCTTCAATTTCTACGGTCCGAGCTTCATTATCTTGTGCATATTCTTATAAATCTCGCTACTATGAAAATTTCTTGATTGTTTACTGTTATGTCAACTACTTACTTATGCACATTGTTGCTTGCAGTTTCCACGCTTTTCACTACCAAACTATTCTTGCAGTTTCCCTGCGCTTGATCATCTTGTTATCATTTCCATCGACCGAATCATCTAATTTCAACGCATCATCTTATAATTGCTTCTTTCAATAAGTGCGTTCATCCAACTTCCAATTCCAATGGCAGAAATAACAACCGCCCCTCATCACGATGACCTTCCTTCCTCCTCCATGACCTCTAGTTCTGCGTCCACCCCTTATGTCCACTATGATGTATTTATTAACTTTTGAGATTACAATCATTGTGGCTGGGATACCTACACTTTCGCTACCAAACTTTACAGTCTTCTTCATTCCCATCAATTGCAGGTTTTTTTAGACACGCCGGACTTCTTGTTTGAAGGTAAAATTCCTGCTAAAGTAGAAGAAGCTATTTTAGCCGCCTCTGCCCACATCACCATTCGTTCTCCAAATTATGCTCAATCGAAATGGTGCTTGGATAAGCTCGTTCTCATGGAAAAGTCAAGTGCACAGTCTAGAATTACCATTCTTCCTGTTTTTTACCACGCCAAGCCTTCTGAGCTCAGGTGGACCGGCAAAGACAGCACGGGAGCCTACGGTAAAGCCCTGAGAAACTATGGAAAGAAAAACGTGTATAATTCGAAGACTATTCAGGACTGGAAAGCTGCTCTATCCCATGTTGCAAATATAAGTGGTTTTGTCGTGGACGAGGATCATACGTGAGAATCTCTCACCCTCTAAATCCGCTTTAGTTTTCAATTTGTTTCATTCATATGTACATGGTAAGTATTTAATGCGTCTCACTGTTTATTTTACTATCTGAATGAATATTCAGGGATGAAGATGAGATCTTGGATAAGGTTGTCCAAACTGTGTTAAATAGATTTCCTTATGGTCCCCGTTACGATGTATTCCTAAATCATCGGGGGGCTGATGTGAAGAAGACTTTGGCTAGTGCTCTCTACAGACGCCTTACTTCTTGTGGATTAAGAGTTTTTTCTGGACGAGCTGGAATTCGTAAGGGGAGTCCGGATTATTCCCCAAATAGAGGTCGCCATTCAATTTGCCCATGTGAATATTGCTATTTTTTCTCTCACCTATGCAGACTCTAAGTTGTGCATGGAGGAGCTCAACCTCATGATCAGGTCGGGGGCTACCATTCTTCCCATTTTCTACCATGTCACACGTTCTGATCTCCGAGGTGGAGTGTACACAGAAGCCCTCCTCAACCACGGAAAGAAACAACGATACGACTCAATGACACTTGAAAATTGGAGAGACGCTCTTTCCAAGGTCGCAGAACTACCTGGTTACGATGTGGACAGGTGAGCATCTTCCCAATCTATCTTAGTGCGAGTTTCCAATTTGATGGTACATGAAACTTGTGTAGGTATATTTACTCTTTGAAGATTAAATGGATATCTAGGAATGAGGAGGAACTATTGGATAATATCGAGAAAAGCGTGTTGACAAGTCTTGCAAAACGATCCGAACACCTTCTAACATCGGATGTGGAAAACGTGCTGAAAAGTGTTCTCAAGGATATAAAACAATCCCAAGTCAAATTCGGAAGAAGCTCCGAAGTGCAAAGCTCAGAAGATGTTCCAACACAATCCGAAGTCAAAGTCACGAGAAACTCCAAAATTGATATTATAGTTGTATTATATAGTTTAGTTGTTGCAGTTATGATCCTTATTTTCAGCGATTTAAATCAAGAAAAACATGTTAAGATGCCAATTTCTGTAATTATTGTATTAATTAGTAGTGTAATTATTGTATTCGTTGTAAGACGTTTTATGTTGTGTAGGAAATTGAGGAGACATATAATTGAAACTGGAAATATTATTTAATATTCTACGAATGTATGTGTTATATCATGGGATTAATGAAAGTCATTTTTGATATTTGTAAAATCATGATGTTTTTAAGAGTCAAGGCAAGCTTGATCTAGTTCACATGGAACTTAATGCTGGTTGTAGATTCATTGTATAGAGAAATGGTCATTACACTCTTCATATGGAAGATATCGTCTTTTTAGTAACATTATTAGAGTATAAATTAATATAATATCTATGTATTATTGTTTTGTTGATTGAGCAAAAAAATGCCAAACCATAAGATCAAAAATAAATGTGTGCAACCTCTACTTTAAACTTTTTGTAACATGTATTTTACTAGATAAATTAATATATAAACACATTGAAGTAATTTATATTCAAACAAAAATACATTTATTTTAATAATCATTATTTGTTCTATTAAAGTTCAATTAGTTTTGATTAATCCATGTTTGGGTCACTTATTCTTACATGAAAGGGTTGTCTACAAAGTTTTAATAGAAAATGACTTTCTTTGGTTGGGTCACTTATTCTTACATGACAGGGTTATTTACAGAGTTTTAATACAAAATGACTTTCTTTGGGATCTAAAATGAAAATGACTTGAATTGCTAGTTTAATCATAACTCAAAATCTTATGTTAAAGGCATTGGTCATATTGTTTACTTGTAGTCCTCTTCTCCTCGGTGCTCACTCAATGTCAGTGTTTTTCAGGCAATTGCTAGTTTAATCACAACTCAAAATATTATGTTAAACGCACTGGTCATATTGTTTACTTGTAGTCCTCTTCTCCTCGCTGCTCACTCAATGTCAGTGTTAAGAAATGAAATGTCAGGGGGACAACTCCAACCGTGTTTCCACTCCCACTTTGTCATCTTATTGCAGCACAAGTGAGTCAAAGATATTGGCAGTGTTGTTTACATGTTTGTAATTTCTAGTGCGTAAATGGAATTTACACTCATTGAAACTTTGTTTATGTTGCTATTCAAATTTATGGATAGGAGATAAGTGCAGATTTCAATGAACTGGAAATTGCAAAGTAGAAGAATTAGACCGTATGACAGGTTGCTAACTTTTTATCCCATTTTGAAGGTGTGTAGGTTTCGAGGAAGCACAACATTTAGGTTAAGGGCGGCTATAACACAAACAGAAAACGTGTCTCTTCAATTTCTACGGTCCGAGCTTCATTATCTTGTGCATATTCTTATAAATCTCGCTACTATGAAAATTTCTTGATTGTTTACTGTTATGTCAACTACTTACTTATGCACATTGTTGCTTGCAGTTTCCACGCTTTTCACTACCAAACTATTCTTGCAGTTTCCCTGCGCTTGATCATCTTGTTATCATTTCCATCGACCGAATCATCTAATTTCAACGCATCATCTTATAATTGCTTCTTTCAATAAGTGCGTTCATCCAACTTCCAATTCCAATGGCAGAAATAACAACCGCCCCTCATCACGATGACCTTCCTTCCTCCTCCATGACCTCTAGTTCTGCGTCCACCCCTTATGTCCACTATGATGTATTTATTAACTTTTGTGATTACAATCATTGTGGATACCTACACTTTCGCTACCAAACTTTATAGTCTTCTTCATTCCCATCGATTGCAGGTTTTTTTAGACACGCCGGACTTGTTGTTTGAAGGTAAAATTCCTGCTAAAGTAGAAGAAGCTATTTTAGCCGCCTCTGCCCACATCACCATTCTTTCTCCAAATTATGCTCAATCGAAATGGTGCTTGGATAAGCTCGTTCTCATGGAAAAGTCAAGTGCACAGTCTGGAATTACCATTCTTCCTGTTTTTTACCACGCCAATCCTTCTGAGCTCAGGTGGACCGGCAAAGACAGCACGGGAGCCTACGGTAAAGCCCTGAGAAACTATGGAAAGAAAAACTTATATAATTCGAAGACTATTCAGGACTGGAAAGCTGCTCTATCCCATGTTGCAAATATAAGTGGTTTTGTCGTGGACGAGGATCATACGTGAGAATCTCTCACCCTCTAAATCCGCTTTAGTTTTCAATTTGTTTCATTCATATGTACATGGTAAGTATTTAATGCGTCTCACTGTTTATTTTACTATCAGAATGAATATTCATGGATGAAGATGAGATCTTGGATAAGGTAGTCCAAACTGTGTTAAATGGATTTCCTCATGGTCCCCGTTACGATGTATTCCTAAATCATCGGGGGCTGATGTGAAGAAGACTTTTGCTAGTGCTCTCTACAGACGCCTTACTTCTTGTGGATTAAGAGTTTTTCTGGACGAGCTGGAATTCGTAAGGGGAGTCCCGATTACTCCCCAAATAGAGGTCGCCATTCAATTTGCCCATGTGAATATTGCTATTTTTTCTCTCACCTATGCAGACTCTAAGTGGTGCATGGAGGAGCTCAGTCTCATGATCAGGTCGAGGGCTACCATTCTTCCCATTTTCTACCAGGTCACACGTTCTGATCTCCGAGATGGAGTGTACACAGAAGCCCTCCTCAACCACGGAAAGAAACAACGATACGACTCAATGACACTTGAAAATTGGAGAGACGCTCTTTCCAAGGTCGCAGAACTACCTGGTTACGATGTCGACAGGTGAGCATCTTCCCAATCTATCTTAGTGTGAGTTTCCAATTTGATGGTACATGAAACTTGTGTAGGTATATTTACTCTTTGAAGGTTAAATGGATATCTAGGAATGAGAGGAACTATTGGATAATATCGAGAAAAGCGTGTTGACAAGTCTCGCAAAACGATCCGAACACCTTCTAACATCGGATGTGCAAAACGTGCTGAAAAGTGTTCTCAAGGATATAAAACAATCCCAAGTCAAATTCGGAAGAAGCTCCGAAGTGCAAAGCTCAGAAGATGTTCCAACACAATCCGAAGTCAAAGTCACGAGAAGCTCCAAAATTCTTGATATAATAGTTATATTATTTACTTTAGTTGTTGTAGTTATGTTCATTATTTTCCTCGAGTTAAAACATAACACGCCATTTTCTGTAATTATTGTATTAAATAGCAGTCTAATTATTGCATATGTCATAAGACTTTTTATGTCGTGTAGGAAATCGAGGAGACATATAATTGAAACTGGAAATATTATTTAATATTCTACGAATGTATGTGTTATATCATGGGATTAATGAAAGGCATTTTTGATATTTGTAAAATCATGATGTTTTTAAAAGTCAAGGCAAGCTTGATCTAGTTCACATGGAACTTAATGCTGGTTGTAGATTCATTGTACGGAGAAATGGTCATTACACTCTTCATAAGGAAGATATCGTCTTTTTAGTAACATTATTAGGGTATAAATTAATATAATATCTATTGTATTATTGTTTTGTTGATTGAGCAAAAAAATGTCAAACCACAAAATAAAAATAAATGTGTGCAACCTCTACTTTAAACTTTTTGTAACATGTATTTTACTAGATAAATTAATATATAAACACATTGAAGTAATTTATATTCAAACAAAAATACATTTATTTTAATAATCATTATTTGTTTTATATTAAAGTTCAATTAGTTTTTGATTAATCCATGTTTGGGTCACTTATTCTTACATGAATGGGTTGTCTACAAAGTTTTAATAGAAAATGACTTTCTTTGGTTGGGTCATTTATTCTTACATGAAAGGGTTGTCTACAAAGTTTTAATAGAAAATGACTTTTTTGGGGATCTAAAATGAACCAAATGTTTGGGTCACTTATTCTTACATGAAAGAGTTGTCTACAAAGTTTTAATAGAAAATGACTTTCTTTGGTTGGGTCACTTATTCTTACATGAAAGGGTTGTCTACAAAGTTTTAATAGAAAATGACTTTCTGTGGAATCTAAAATGAACCAAAAATTTAAAACTAATGGTACAACATAATCTCAAATTGTAGACAAGATAATTAGTTCTCACCTTTTTAGTGAGAAGAACAATTGTAGTTCCATATACGAAACTTAAGAAAGAATTAGTTATTTTCATGTAAATATTTTCACGTACATGTGTATCTATATAACTAGGAAATTCACCATAAAACCATTTTGGAGAAAAGAAATCGTTAGAGTTGAATTGAAGTATTAGAAGTTATAAAAAAAACATGTTATGTGTGTGTCTACTTGTAAACCTAGAAAATATGAAAATTTGACATGACAATAGATTATAGAACCATCTCTAACAAACATAAGGTTCTAATAAACATAAAGTTTAATTACTTTTGAACATTTAGTATAATCCATTAAAACTTTTATATGGAAAAAAAATTGTTTAACATTTAGTAGTATAATCCATTGAAGCTTTTATTTCGCTCTATTTTACCATCTTGTTTAACATTCCTAATAGCCTATCTTGATTATGCTCGTTTATTTATTGAAGTTGATATTTGATATGCTGTAATGCATCGGAAATTATTATTTTTTCATTGAAGATTGTGATTATGCTTGTTTATTTATTGAAGTTGATATTCGATATCTTGGAAATTATTATTTTTTCATTAAAGATTGTAATCGTGGTTTGAAATTATTTTTCCTACATTGAAGATTGTGATGTGGTTTATATCAATCTTAATGGATGTAAGATTATGTATAGTAAAATATTAAACAGAGGAAAGACTTTGGAGTACCAGAATTGTGTCAACATGTAACTGCTCCTTCATGCAAAACACACAGAAGTATTTCACATTGTATCCAATAAAAATGCAACTTCGATTTGAGACAAAATAGTGATCAAAGATTTAACGAAAAGAAGGAATCACCTTATATTTTGTTAAGAATAAATGTTTATCAAAATGCACCTATTTGACAAAACGCTTTATGATAGAGTTTTCATCTATCATAAAGTCCTTAAGTTGATTAGATCAATTCTTTTATTTTGTAAATAATTTCTTAATCTTAGATTGTGATGTTTAATCAAATTTATATGCTTTCTTGTGTGAATGCTAAGAAGAGATTCAAAGGCTCACTGTGAAGTATCTATATATTTTAGGTATTTTTTTCTTTAATTGGTTCTTTATTTTTGAATAACATTTTTTTAATTATTTTGTTATCAATTTTCATTATTTTTGAATAACATTTTTGAATTATTTTGTTATCAATTTTCATTAATTATTTTGTTATTCTGTTATCAATTTTCATTAAAGATTATGATTGTGGTTTGAAATTATTTTTCTTACATTGAAGATTGTGATGTGGTTTATATCAATCTTAATGGATGCAAGATTATGTATGATAAAACATTGGACAAAGGGAAGACTTGGAGTCCCAGAATTGTGTCAACATGTAACTGCTCCTTCATGCAAAACACATGGAAGTATTTTACATTGTGTCCAATAAAAATGCAACTTCGATTTGAGACAAAATAGTGATCAAATATTTAACGAGAAGAAGGAATCACCTTATATTTTGTTAAGAATAAATGTTTATTAAAATGCACCTATTTGACAAAACGCTCTATGATAGGGTTTTCATCTATCATAAAGTCCTTAAGCTGATTAGATCAATTCTTTTATTTTGTAAATAATTTCTTAATCTTAGATTGTGATGTTTAATCAAATTTATATGCTTTCTTGCGTGAATGCTAAGAAGAGATTCAAAGACTCACTGATGAAGTATCTATATATTTTAAGTATTTTTTTTCTTTAATTGGTTCTTTATTTTTGAATAACATTTTTTTAATTTTTTTTAAAATTATTTTGTTATCAATTTTCATTATTTAATTTTCAAAATCTTAAAAACAGAAACTAAGTTCATGTATCTCTTGTTGTATTATATTTTTTTGAATGCAACACTAATTTTGTAAAGTGTGTTTTACTAATGTGTTTCCCCATTCTATTCATAATGGATCATACGTACATAAATGCATATCAAACGCTTACACCATGAATAGAAATAACCAAAGTTGATGAAGACACTCCAACCAATGTCGTTATTAAATCCTCTACATTCAAATCCCACTGTCAATTTCAACCAACATGAAATTTTAATGCATCAAATTTTTTTTTCTATTTATTCATATTTATTTTAGTTGTTTTAATAGTAAAAGTGGATACTATTTTTTTTTCTAACCATGAGAACCTCTCCAGACCGCCCAATGAGTATTGTCGGCTGCGTCACATGGATACGAAACTCACGACTCAGGGCCATGCCCAATGCTGGACAAGACGTAATCAACGGGAGTACGATCACCATTGCAGCCGTACACAGTCTTTAAGGATGCAGTCTATTCACCCCACCCGTCCCCGCCTTAGAGATTCGAACCTGGACTTCTGTCGAGACAACCATCAAACCCCAGGTGTTCTTTGCAGAATGAAAATAAATAGAAAATACCCATGACAATATAACCATACATTACTTGACAAGCTTAAAGGTCACTCATACACAATTATGCAATTGTTGAAAACCTTCACTATTACATTTCTCATCAGATCAAACCCTTTTGTGTTATTTATTATTTAGCCTCACCCATCCTCAAGTCTCCACTATGGCTGAGACTATTTCTTATTGTTACTTAACTTAGAGATGCCACCATGTTAAAAACTCTTAAAAATAGATTAATAATCAAATTGTCATTAAAACTTTTCTATAACTTACAATATTAAAAAAAAATCCAAAAAAATCTTAAAAAGTGACTAAACAATCCATAATGTCACTTTATTTATGCTTTCAATATTTCCCAGCATAGATCCATCTTAAACCTGGATCTATCAAGCACCGAGAGAGATCCAATTTCTTGAGTTGTAGTTTTTTTTTAATTTTAAACTTAAGAAATTTGATTTCTCTATTGCTTGATAGATCCATGTTTAAGTTTTAATTTTCTATTTTGGACATGAATTTTTTTAATGTTTTTCATATATATATTTTTTTAATTTGATGAGCCACATGGATTTTTTTAATTATTTTTAATAATTTTTTTATTTTGACATGAATTTCTTTTAATTATGGTAACACGTTACAACATCTACCCCATACTCCGTTGTTAAGCACCTTGTTCCTCTTGGTGAAAAGACTTTATAAACACATACAAGATTTTAAATATAAAGTAATTTTTTAATAAAATATAAAAATTATGAAATTTACAAAGTATTACTATTTACCATTTGTTACTTTGTGGTTAAGATGGTAAAATAATCTTACACTTTATCAATAAGCCGCACAAGAATAAAGACTACATTGGTGGTTTAATCAAAAGAAACTTAATCTTAGATTCAAAGAAAAACCAATTATACCTATTCAATATTATGCATTGAATTTTTGGATAAATATTATTTATAGTTTTATTACCTAATGTTATAGTTTCATTAACTTTGTTTATGGGCATTACTTAAATAGAAATATTTCTCATGGTTTCATCAAAATTGTTCATGGCTCAGCTACTAAATGTTCACAATTCTAAATTAGCATTCTTCATAGTTTCACTAATGTTTGTGCTTCCACCAACATTTTTCATGGTCTTGTAAAAATTATTCATGATTCCACCAAAACAATTGTTCATGGTTCCACCAAAACAATTGTTCATGGTTCCACCCACATTGTTCATTGTTTTATAAACAATGCTAAGGTTCTATATGCAGTACTCATTATTCCACGCTATGGCCCTATATGCATTATTCATTGTTCCACCATAAGTACCCATAGTTCCACTAACTTTGTTTAAGCCTATAAACTTTTCTCATGTTTCCACAACCAAATATTCATAGCTCTGGCAAATGTTCATGGTCATCGCAACCTGTTAGTTATGATTCCATAAACATTGTTCATAGTTCCATTGAAAAATGCATAGTTCCATCAAAAGCTCATGATACCACAAAGTTTTTTTATGGTTCCAACAATATTATTCATAATTCTATAAACATTTATCCAATTTCTATAAACAATACCCATAGTTTAAAATTATTGTTGTAAGTTAAGAATGATGAACCTTACTAATTGCCAATCTTCGATAAGATGCTAGAAGCTAATCCATAGGTACAACAACTTATTGAGAATAACCAAGATAAACATTATTTTAATGGTGTTTTGTGCCATTTTATTTTAGATAAAACAGCTAATCATGATAATCATTTTATTTTATTTTATGTACATACTAATCATGATAATATTACTATTCTTGTACACCATATACATGTTATCGTTGTAAAACATTCATAGCTCTTTTATAAATAAGCAAGAACCTTCAATCAAGCTATCATAATTCAACAAAGACAATGAGACTTTGAAATCCTCATATATTCAAGTTCATAAATTAAGCAAAGAAGCCTGCATGGTTATCAATCAAATCCTCAATTCAAGGAAGAGATAAAGCACCAAGTTATAAGAATTTATGTGCAATTCATGCAATAGGGTTAGTGCACTGAATCCTTCAAAAAAGTTCATGTTTTACAATGCATTTGAATCCTTAAGAAAAATATTTTTGCCAATGCATGTGATTAATATGCCATTGATTGACATCATTTTTGGATTAGAGATCCATAATGATCAAAGAAAATACCATAATCAAAGCATCATAATAAGGATATTTTGATAATATCTTTGTAGGCAACCATAACTTTGAATGCACCATCTATGCCAATTCACATAAAATCTAAATGAATCTCATATGCCATTAAACTTAGCTCTTAATCCAAAACAATCTAAAACAACCATTAATAAAATCATTCACTTACAACCACAACATGAGTGAACAAAACAAGTGCATTCAATAATTATGTAATTTTAGTAAGAACTCTCCTTAAGGAAAGATGCATGTGATGGTATCTTTCTCGGACCTTGAGGGTGGGTATTGTAGAAAACATCTATGAGCATAAAACAATACAATATTAAGTTAGGACATTTGAACACATGTAGTATCTTCCACACTCATCATCTTATGTAAATAATTTATGACCTAAGATAAGAAGCGAAATGGACATTTGCCACTCAATCAATAAAGTCATTCCATGAAATAATCAAGAATAAATCGATTTAATGGTATAAACCCATGATGATATTATTATTATTTTTGTATGGGAGCATGAGTGAGAGATCCAAGATTTTTTTTTTGTGATTTTTTTTTACATTCAAATTATTATGACAAAATTATTTGGTGCATACATTCAAAGGATTTATGAAATTTTCTTTGAATTATTTCTCAAGTCAATTTTTATATATTTATATGTATTAAGTTTTTGACATGGGTTCTACCCATGTTGATATATTTATTTCTTATTTTTTTATATATATTTTTAAATGAAATTAATGATAATGATAATGACAAACTACCAAATAAATGTATTCAACATGAAATCCACACATAAAACACCACTAAAGCCAACCAACTACTTAATATTTACGAATGTTATACATCTAGGATCAAATGTTATACATATAGGATATAATTTAGTAGGCCCCATTTCCAATTATCACTATAATTTAGCTATTAGAAACTCAAAATAGCTAGTAAAAATTGCATTCTAACTAAGATGCTATTTGCAAGCATTACAACTTATTATTGCATTTTATATTTTTTACGATTAAATATGGACAATTTAATGCTCTGAAGATTAAATATGTACAATTTAACATTTTGCAAATTACAACACCTCTACATAAATATTATTGAACACTAGAACTTTTATTTCATGTTTTTTTCATTTACTTTAAACTATTAAAATTTCAAACATCACTATGAAGGGAGATAAATTATATATTGGTTGTGGGAAACTTTACTTTCAAATCCTATAAAATAAACTTTAAACTATTGGGTTGACATTTTTTTCAAAATAATAAAATAATTTTAAATAAACTTTAAACTAATGAGTTAACATTTTTTTTAAATGATAATATAATTATAATTTTTAACTTGCAAATAAAAAAAATATAAATATTAAATGGTCTAACAAAATTAATAATCAATCAAATTTAAAGTCAACAAATAACCCATTCTAATACATTTTTTTAAAACTAAACTTCAACAACATGAACTAATACTTGGAAAATCTCAATACCCCAATTTTTAACCTTTACAGTTTAGTTTTTTAATTTATAATTTTTTTTTTTTTAAACTAAACTTCAAAAATCTTAACTCACACTTGGAAAATATCAATACCCCAATTTTCATTTTATAAAATAAACTTTAAACTCTACATAAACTTTTATTATTATATAAAATCAGCTTTAAATACGTGACATTTTCTTTTTTGCAATACCTTTAACATTTAACCTGAGAGTTTTATTAGCGAGAGATTGATTTAATCAATTTAGTTAAGTAAACACTTTGATATGTTTATAAACAAAACACGGTGATTTAGCAATCTGGAGATTTCGCATTCATTTATACCCATCATGTTTTCTTATACGATTTTTGTTGTCACAAAAATTAAGCTACCGGTATTAAGGACATCCTTCATTGCAGGTAAAAGCAATGCATCCAGCTGCTGAATATGATCCACGTCATAAAAAATAATGAGAGCATGATATGAGAGATACATTTTTTCCAACCCCAGCAAGGTCCATAACTCCTATAACTCTGATCTTCCCGCTTTCTGGTTGAAATGACATTGGTTTCAAAATATGTTAATTTTTCTCTCAAGCATTTTGGATATTTGGACACATGCAACCTTCTTTTAACAACTTTTAACAATTTTCAGCACTCCACCACCGTGTCTTTGAGGAGCTTCTTTGCACTGAATACTAAGGGAAGGTTGTAGAGTTCGAAGACTGCTTCGAGGTACTGCAAGACACCTGTCTTCACACTAAAACATAGTGAAAAAAACAAAACATGAAAAGTGGTTAAAGAAGGCAACAATGTAGTAAAAAAGCAATACAAGCATCGAGTAAATTGAGGGAGGCATGAACATAAGGAATAATTTCAACAATGTAGTAAAAAAGCAATACAAGCATCGAATAAATTGAGGGAGGCATGAACATAAGGAATAATTTCAACAATGTAGTAAAAAAGCAATACAAGCATCGAATAAATTGAGGGAGGCATGAACATAAGGAATAATTTCTGAACTGTAGAGCCTTTGAAATTTTAATAGCATTTAACTTCCTCTGTTATCTGGCCCTTCAGAGAAATTTAAATTTTGTAAACGGTAACTAATTGAAGATAGAAACTGTGCATTTTTTGAGAACTTAGACGGTTTGGATCTTCAGGTAGTGATCTTCTTTGTGTTCACTAGGCAGAAATGCTGAAATAAAGTGCGAACTACATGGATGTGGGCATGTATATTAATGCAAAATATGATAACCAACATGGATGGGGATTCTTCCACGACAGGGAGGAACTGGAATCAATAGAAAACGACTGAATTGAATAAACTGAAATCGATCTATGTGACGACGAAGCTTTGCGGTTGGCCGAGGAGTGATATTACAGATAGGGAAATATCCTAGAATCTGTGAGAAACGCCATGTATCTTTAAACTTTGTTGTAGCATTTATCCAGCAGAAGCAACCATGGCGTCTCCATTTTGGCTGGAGGTCGCAATTTCCTGCAGAGAGATTGACATCTTAAACAGGTCGACCATTCACTAGTTAAAAACCAATGATTCACTCAATTTGAATTTTGAATTTCCCTCCCCTTGATCATTTATGATAGTAGGTAACGTACTTGATCCCCAAATTCAGTAATTTTAAATTTAAATTTATGTGATGCGAACGAACAACATGATGATGAATGAATGCATGAACATAGCATTGCCATTGATGAGTTTCGACGACATTTCCAGTGGATACAGTGTTTTGTGGGTGTAGGAAGTTTCCATGCCTTATGCCATCGCCCTTCCATGGAGCAGTCGTGCACATATAACACAGAGCAGTCGTGTACATCTAGCACAAGAAAAGCTCATCATTTGCCATCACCAGAACGTAAGAGAGTTGTATAAAGTGGACGATGAACGCGGAGGAGTCCAAAACGAGATGAGTACCAAGTTGTCAGAGTTTCCTGCTTGACGGTGCCAGAGGGGGTTGTTGGCCACAGACGATTTTCGCCGTCTGGGCGAAATCGTCGCATGGTTAGACAACTCCAAATGATGCTATGATACGGTTTCCACTTTTTTCGTAGTCTTGCTGAAGATCACACGGGACTACGTTGAAGATCCCACGACATCCACCACTTAACTATTTTATTAATAATATATTATGTATATATATTTTTTGGCTAATTTTTCATTTTATTATAGAATCTTGTAAAATCTTGGGGAATATTTCACTAAATTATAAGATATTGAAAAATCTTGGTGAATATTTCACTAAATTATAAAATATTGTAAAATCTTGGCGAATCTTTCATCAAATTATAAAACCTTGTAACATCTTGGTGAATATTTTGCTAGGAAGATTTAGCTTTTGATTATGTAGATTACTAAGGTGGCGCAATAGAAGAGCATATACTAGAGCTTGACTCTCTCGATTCCTAGACCCTCAAATGAACAAATGCATGAAAGAGGAGATGAGAGATTTATTTATACACTTCACATCAGTATTGTGTCACTCACAACTAGAGGTGTCGATGAAACACAACTACACTAACTAGATTTGGGGCAAGTGGGGACTCCATTTTTTATCTCGTCCCTTAATGGTACAACGAACATGTGGAGACCCAAATCTTGACATACTGAAAAACTGATAGAATTGAACACTTTACACTGTAGAGTGATTATGGCACCCACGAACCATTATTACAACGTGGAGTATTATTGAGACCCACAACCTTAATATAGTGTATGAATTCCCAATTAGCTGATTTTCCAAATCTCTCATTTTTAAGCTACCCTCTAAGAAAAAAATAACCTGTTTATCTATTTATAGAAACGAATGCCACTTTTTCTTTTCTTTTGTTGAAAATCAAATTCTGAATTATGTCATTTGATTTACAATTTTAGAGTTAGTTAGAAACTTGCAATGATTATTATAAATAAAAACATACACTAACAATAATAGAAAGCACATTAATGCATCATCATGCATATTATCATTAGAACTAATATGTTAAAGGTTACTTTTTTTCAGATGAACTGAGGAGGTGTTTGTATCCATGTCCTTGAAATTTTTGAAAGCATGCAAAATGTGATAAAAAAAATTTAGCACCCTCATTGAATGCAAAAGACTAGATATCAAATAGCATAATGTCTACATCTTAGGTCAAACATGCCCTGTACATATTACATATAATCATGATGGAAATGAAGTATCGTGTTCCAACTAAATCATATATTTATCATACATAACTAGATTCATTTTTAGATGATGATAGCAATTACACATCAAAACAGATCACCAAAAAATATTTTACTTCTGAATGACCCTTACAAAAACAAAATATTATAAAACAAGTACCGAACCCAACAAATTTAGGTCACAAATAAAATTGACGAACTTGGCTATACGAATAAAAAAATATACTAGTTATGAACTTCTCAATACAAATAAAAGAATCTACCAAAATGCTTTGGACAAGTACACAAGAAGAAAACCAAAATAATGACCATTCCAATGTAGCCCCGACATTATAATCAATGTGCATTCATTTATATTACAAACATCCCAAACATCAACAATAACAGACATAAAATATGAACATATACATTCTCATTAATGTATTAGATCCAATAATAATTGCAGAGAAAGATCCTAATAAAAGCACATTTTAAACAGCTGGGTCAAATTCAGTTTGAATATATAAAAACCATGTGGCGTCCCTCCATCAAGAGTAGCATCCACTAACAACATATATAAATGTTAGTTGATAGTTTAAACATGACAAGGAATAAAATGAATCATACCTTTTGAGTTCTATAACATTTTCACGAAACCAATACTCCTAGGATAGAATAAAATTCTAATAACACTGAATGAGCCCTAAGAATCAAGAGTGCCCTAGAATTCAACGGGCCTAAAAAAATCCATGATAGCATGATAAAAGGTAAATTTACAATATAATAATCTATTGTAACCGTGGATAAAAAGAATAAAAAACATACCACATTAATTATTGGATAAAAAGCATGATGCGAGTTTGTATTCTCTGATAAATTGCATGTGCAACATGCCAATTTAAGACCCAATCTTTAGGCAATGGAGATGTTATGCGAAGATTAAAATGTAGAGAAAACTAAGAACGAAAGTGGAATTGCATCAACCATAACATTCACCCTGCAATCACAATTCGATGTGGGTGAACCATGAATCATTGTAGCCTTTATATAGAACAAAATAGCCCTTGATTTTCCCTATAATACTAGAAATCGAGGGCTCAAAGAAGGTATCACATGAAATTGACTAAAAATACAGGAAAACGCAACCATATGCCTGAATTACAAGGGGAATGGAGGGAGAAATAACCCTTGGGGGCCTCCATTACTGAAAAATTGTGGGTGAAGGAATGATTTCACTAAAATTTCTCTAGAAATTGGGGGCGAAAGATAGATTGGAGGGAGATTTTGCTAGGGAGAAAATATTTTTTTCATTCTCCTCATTAATATATGGGAGGCTATTCATTTTGGGTTTATTTTTTTTTCTAATAAATATTGGGCTAATATATTTTAGTTGAAAAAACCCTTTCTATATAAGAAAATAGCCCACTAAATTTTTGTAACCCCTTTAATATAGCCCATGGGCTATATATAGCTCCTAAAATTATCTATGTCAAAAAGATGTATAAGAAGTAATTAGATTAATAGAGTTATATAAAAATATAAAATTTATATAAAACAATAATAAATAAGTTTTTAGATTGAGGAGAATTTCAACACTAAAATTATATGAAAATTCATATTTAAATATAAATTAATTTAAAATTAAAAAAATATATATATTATTTAGAATTTAGAATTTAGAATTTAGAATTTAGAATTTTTTAATTTTATGTTATTATAATCAGCTTTATAATATTTTAGAAGGGAAACTATTGAATACATATGCCAGTTTTTAAGGATCATCTATATATATAAGGATTACAACATTGTGAATGTCAGAAACAGAAGAGCGGCCCGACTAGTCAATGATATTCTTGCTACAAATTTTTCTTTTTCTTTTTATTTTTATGGTGCATCACAGGAGGGCAGATACGATGTTGGTTTTCTGTTGAACATAAACAAAGATCATTTATTTAAGATGAAGATGAATTGTGGTTCGGGGTCTAACTCCAAGGGATGGCACTATGGTGCCTTACAAAACATGCCTCATCTTTTGGCATTGATAGCTTGAAGATATATGGAGATTCACTGGTTGTTGTTTACTGGGCAAGGAAGTTGTGCAATCTACAGGTTTTATCACTTCAATGGTGATTCAGAACTGAAAACCTTTTAGCTTGCTTTTATGACTTGACTATTGAGCATATCTTTAGGGAGTTGAATTCTAATGTTGATACCCTTTCTAAAGAGACTCTTTTCGAATAGGGAGACATCTTTTATTGGAAGGAATATGTGGAATGTAATGTTGTGCATAGTGGTTCTATCTACTATTTTTCTCACTGAATGGTGGTTATTTTTCTTAGTCTGACACTTTATTTTTCCTTTTATGTATGAGGAATACTGTTATTTCAGCTTTGTAGTTTTGTTGCCAATAACTTGTTAAGTTCTGAATTTGATGTATATAAGGGTATATTTTGGTGGAAGTGGATTTTTCTGAAGCAGTATATTTTTTACAAGTTATTGTTTTTTACTATAAGATGTATTTTTATTCATAATGAATAAAAGTACCAATTTTTATGCTTGAAAAAAATTAACTTTATAATGAATTCAGCTTTACAATGAATTTTAAATACCTTAAAGTATTTATAAAACTTATAAATTTTGAATATATATTATGTAATTGGAAATTCAAATGTTGAAAATTATTTAAAAAAAATGCATAGTGTAGATATTAAATTAAACTTAGTTATTATCATTACCATTTTTAATACTAAAAGACATCAAATACATTGGAATTTTAATATATCCTTTTAAACTATTAAATCAATGATACGTGTAAGTTTTTAAAAGATCCTCCTAAACTATTAAATCAATGATAAGTCTGACTTTTTATATTTAGAATGATAAGTAGTATTGAAATCAAAACAAATTTTAAATTTTAAGATAAAATAAAAACTTGGTACATTATTTTAATTATTACTTTGTTTAAAAACTCAATTTCCCTATTACCTGTTATTTAACTATTCCAATTTAAAAATTCATAGCAAGAAGAAAGACTCTTTTTCGCTAGCGTGATTTTTGCTAGCATCGTTGCACTACATAGATGTCAGAATTCATAGCAAGAAGAAGGACTCTTTTTTGTTAGTGTGATTTTTGCTATCATCGTTGCACTACATAGATGTGAGATGTATGCATATCTTTATAGTATCGTGTGATTTAATTTTTATGGAATATGTATTAATAAAGAGATGTTAATAATTTTGGTGAATTATTTATTTTTGTTGTTGTAAATGTAACTTCGGAAGATATTTTTTTGTATATTATTATTGTATTTTATTTGTACATCTATCGAAGATGTTTTTCTTCTATTCGGGGATGTCATTATTGTATTTGTTCATGTAAGAATATCGTGGTAAAACCTCCACTGTAAGTTGGGGCAATAGTTCCCCAAAAGTCAAATGTAAAATGTATTTTTGAGTCTCCCTAGGAGAGGTCGGCCTAGTTAGATAAGGAAGTCGGCCCCATTGGGAATTTAGGTTAGTCACGCTTAAAGTATAAATAGAGAGGCACCCTCTCTCATTTGGACATCACACTCACTAAAGTGAGTTCGCACTAAGTGAGAGAAAAGACAAGTTCGCTGGGGAAGAAAGAAGGAAGCTGCAGAAGTCATGTTATCTTTGGTTTTTCTATCTTGTTTGATATTGTACTAGGTAACAAATCTATTACTGAGGAATTTGTGTGGTTTTCTTCTTTACGGTCTCCACGAGGAAATTTATTATGTTCTTGTCTATTGTTTTGCTTTTCTATCTTTTAGATCAAATATCTAACATAATTGACTTAAAGTGCAAACACTAACATGGTATTAGAGCCACTCTAAAAGAAGGCATTGTGTAGCAGCAGAAAACTAGGGCTTCCAATTTTGAGGTCTTCTCTCCACAGATCATCAAAAAAATAGGGCTAGGATAACTCACCTCAAGGAGACACATCTTTTGGTGGAAGCAGAATTCAATTTGGAGAATTTTCATTTTTGACCCAGTCATTCGTGCCGGGGGAAAACTAGGGCATAAATATTTTGGAGCTTCCATCCACCAATCCGGGAAAAGGAGTACACTAGACAACTCACCTTGAGGAGGCACATCTTTTTGTCCAAGTAGAATTTCAAAATTCCAAGTTTGGAAAATAAGGGTTTCTCAACCCTAGGCCATCCAGCTCCAAAACCGGGCTAGGAATCTAAAATTGGTAAGATCTAATTCTTTGCTATTTCCATTTGAGGTTCTCATATCAAAATGACAAATCACACCAAGCTTGAGGATAAGCTTGAAGGAGATGATAACTTTCGGGCATGGAAGTATAGAATCACTCTTGTCCTATAAGAGAATGACTTGGACAAGTATGTTAATGAGGAGGTTCCAACACTAGAGGGAGAAGATGCAAAGGAAATCCACAAGAAGAACATGGTCAAGGCTAAAAGGATTATTGCAAACTCCATCAAATATCACCTCATCCCTCATGTGTCATCCTTGCAGACTCCCAAGGAGATGTTTAATGCTTTAACGAAGATATGTGAAGGAAAGAACATAAACCGGAATATGACTCTGAGGAACCAACTCAAGAATGTGAAGATCCAACACTCAGAGACTATGCAATATTACTTCACAAGGGTATCTCAAATCAAGGAACAACTTGAAGCAATTGAAGACAAAGTTGAAGAAGGAGAGATTGTAATGACTACATTGAATGGTCTCCCAAGATCATGGGACTCATTTATTCAAGGAATATGCGCCAGAAAGAAGTTAATCACATTCAATAGATTATGGGAAGAATGCACCCAAGAAGAAGCTCGATTAGTAGCAAGAGAATAAAATATGGGGGCTAATGATGATCAAGCCCTAACTTCTTATGCGAAGAAGAATCTAAATAAGAGGGAGGACCACCATCACAAGAGGTCCAAAAGATCCCATAGGAATCATGGACCCAGATGAGACCTCTCTAGTATTAGGTGATTCACATGTGATGAGAAAGGACACTATTCAAGAGATTGTACCAGAAACCAAGGATCCTCCTAGAGAACCAACAAGAAGAGGCATCAAGCTCACACCGCTGAAGATGATGAACCAGTAAGGAAGAAAACCAGAGAACAAAGGGATGATTCTTCAAGTGATGAAAAATATGTTTTAATCTCAGCTCTTATAGTTACCATCACCCATGGAAGCAATGATTTACTTGTGGATAGTGGAGCATCCAAGCACATGACATCACACAAAGAATATCTTGTCAACTTATCAGAACATGAGTCACCTCACAAGGTGAAACTTGGGGATGATTATCAGTATCCTATGAAAGGAAGGGGAGAAGCTCTTACAAACTAGTTTAAGGAAAATCAATAAAGATGAAGGATATTCTTTACATACCAGGTTTGAAGAAAAATTTCCTCTCCATCTTAGCCTTAGATGCTAAAGGATTTCGCGTTGCATTTTTTGATGGCCAAGTTCTAATGTGTCCAAGAGGAAAGACAATAAATGATGCAACAGTAATTGGAGAGCAAGAGGGAGGCCTGTACAAGTTGAAGGGACAACCCGAACAAGCATTGGTTCATGACTCCATGGAACCAAGCGAATTATTTCATAGGAGGATTGCACATGTACACTATAGAGCACTACCAATTGCAAGAAAGGCAGTATCAATTCTACCAGAAATTCAATCAAAATATGAAGGCATTTGCAAGGGATGTGCACAAGGGAAGAATGTGAAGAAGTCATTTCCAAGCAATGAAAGAAAGTCAGAAGGAATCTTGGAGATTATTCACTCATATGTGTGTGTTCCCATGTCTTCCAACTCTTTAAGTGGGTATGTATACTATGTTTCTTTCATAGATGATTTTTCTCTTAGGACATGGATTTATTTCTTAAAAGGAAAAGATGAAGTGTTTAGCAAATTCAAGGAATTCAAATCCTTGGTAGAAAATCATACTAAAAAGAAGATCAAGACCTTACGATAAAAAAATGGCAGAGAATTCACCTTAGAAGAATTCGAGGACCTATGAAGAGAATCATGGGTTAAGAGGGAGTTGAGCACTCCTTACAATCCTCAACAAAATGGTGTTACAGAACGTAAGAATAGAACAATAATGGAAGCAGGGAAATAAATGCTTCATGATCAAGATCTTCCGATGCATTTATGGGTAGAAGAAGCAAGAACAATCGTTTATGTACAAAACCATACACCTCACCGTGTATTGAACAACAAGACTCCAGAAGAAGCTTTCTCAGAGAGAAACCAAAAGTGAACCATCTCAGAATATTTGGTTTCTCGATGCAGATACACATCCCAAAAGAAAATAGAACAAAATTAGACCATTCAGGAAATAAGGGTATATTCATGGGATAGAGTGACACATCAAAATATTACCAAATATACTTCCCAGGATTCAAGAAGATCGAAATCAAAAGAGACATAAATTTTGATGAAGACTCAGCCTACAACAACTCAAGACAATTACCGATTGAATAAACTAAAGAACCTGAAGTTCCTAGAGCCATATACATAGTTATGGAAGAGACAATCCAAGAAGATCACCAAGACCATAACTTAACAGAACCACAAGAACATGTAGATCCACCTCGTGAGAATAAATCCCACAAAAGAAGACCAACATGGGCATGTGAAGCAATACAAGATGCATAGGAGTATGGTTCTCAATATGTGACACATAGAGAAAGCAAGAGACCCAGACCATACTCCAGCTATGTGGCCCTACTATGTGACATCATTGATAAAGAACCTTCCAACTATGAGGAAGCAACAAAAAATAAGGAATGGAAGGGTGCCATGATCGAAGAGTACCGGTTGATTATGAAGAATGATGTTTGGGAGATAGTCCCGAGACCAGAAGGGAAGTCTGTTGTGACTTCAAAATGGATCTACAACATCAAGCATGCTGCAGATGGTAGCATCGAAAAACACAAGGCAAGATTTGTGGCACATGGCTTCTCCCAGAAAGAATGCATAGACTACGAGGAGACATTTGAACTTGTAGTAGGATACACTTTCATAAGATCTATACTTGCTTTAGCCGCAGTAATGAAATGGAAGGTACACCAGATGGACGTCAAGACAACATTCTTGAATGGTGTATTTGAAGAGGAAGTATATGTGGAGCATCCACTAGGATTTGAGACACATGGAAGATAGACTCATGTGTGCAATCTAAAGAAATCCTTGTATGGTTTGAAGCAGGAACCCAAGACATGGTACGACATGATGGACAATTTTCTAATGAGCTTAGGATTTACCAAGAGTAAAGTAGATTCCAACCTCTACTTCAAGGTTGAGGGAGGAAGACCAGTGATACTACTGTTGTATGCATATGAGTTGTTCGTAACAGGGGAGGATGAGCTCATTGAAGAAACAAAAAGAAGGCTTGATGTAGAGTTTGAGATGAAGGACCTAGGAATGATGCACTACTTCTTAGATATGGAGGTGTGGCAAAGTACAGATGGGATTTTCCTTGGTCAAGGAAATTATGTAATGGAGATTCTAAAGAGGTTCAGAATGATGGACTGCAAGGAAATGGCCACACCAATGGAATCAAACTTGAATCTACAGTGTAATGCTTCTTCAGAGATAGTTGATGCCACGATATACAGGTAGATGATTGGTTCATTGATGTACTTGAAGAACACGAGACCAGACATATGCTTTGTTGTGAACACCCTGAGCCAATTCTCGATGGATCTGAGACATCTTCACCTTATTGTTGCAAAGCATATATTGAGGTACATGAAGGGTACAATTGAGTATGGACTCAAATATGAGACAAATTAGAAGATTAACCTGCATGGTTATGTTGATTCAGATTGGGAAGGCAGTGCCACTGACAGAAAGAGTACTTCAGGATACTGCTTCAATTTGGGATCCGATATGATCTCTTGGTTTAGCAGGAAGCAGTCATGTCTGACAATGAGTACAACCGAAATAGAGTATGTTGCATCCTGTTCGACTAGTTGTGAGGTAATATGTCTTCGAAAGCTACTGTCAGATTTATTTGATCTCGAGTTAGAGGCGACTTGTATCTTTTGTGACAACCAGAGTTGTTTGAAATTGTCGGAGAACCTGATGTTCCATGACAAGTTGATGCATATTGAGATCAAGTACCACTATATCTGAGATATGGTGCAAAGAGGAGCAGTGAAGCTCAAGTATGTGGCGATAAATGAGCAGATAGTCGATGTGTTTACCAAGTCGTTAGCAAGAGTGAAGTTTGAGTACTTCAGAGAGAAGCTTGGTGTTATCTAGATCGATGTTCCTCGAAAGGGGAAATGATGTGACATGTCCAGAAGATGCAGGTGCACCAGGGCTGTATATTACATGGTGGAAGAAGTAGGTAGATCACAAGGACGTAATACATCTCGGATGTTCCTAGGATGTATCCACATGGTGGAAGACGCAGGTAGACCGCAAGGACGTAATACATCTGGGATGTTCCTGGGATGTATCCACATGTTTGAAGACGCTGGTGGTCCACGGGTCATAAGGCATCTGAGATGCGCCTGGGCTATATATTATATGGTGGAAGACGCAGGTGGTCTGAAAGGGCATAATGCATATGGGATGCTCCTAGGATGTATCCACATGTTTGAATACATAGGTTGACCAAGAGAGACATAATACATCTAGGTTGTATCCACTAGGTGGAAGATGTAGATGTTCTTGGGCTATATCCACTAGGTGGAAGATGCAGGTTGAGTGAGAGAGAGATGTAATACATATGGGCTGTATCCGCTAGGTGGAAGATCCAAATGTTCTTGGGCTGTATCCACTAGGTGGAATATGCATGTTGTCTGGTGGACATGATATATGCATTTGGGATGCTCTCCAAATGAGATACTAAGATGATCTGGATACGATGAGATGATAGTAGGAGAAGTAGGTGATTTCTTTAGAAATGTAATATGTGGTCATGGGTTGTACCTACTTGATGGCTTGCTCGTATAAATGATGAAGACCTAGATGAGAGCTAGGCCTACATCCAGCATGAAAAAGGGTTGGCTCTGTATAACTTCTCATGACGTGTAGATTCGAAAGATGTCACTAGTTAATGACCAACAAGATGAGAATTGGTGCAATAGCGATGATGATGATCCAGTGATGATGATGATCTAGTGATGATGATGATCCAATGATTATGATGACGATGGCGTTGTTTAGAGATTGTGTCCATCTGTGATTATGATTGTGTTGAGAGAATACATTCCTATTTAAGAGGGAGTGTTGTTGTAAATGTAACTTCAAAAGATATTCTTTTGTATATTATTATTGTATTATATTGGTACCTCTATCGGAGATGTTTTTCCTCCATTCGGGGATGTCATTATTGTATTTGTTCATGTAGTAATATTGAGGTAAAACCTCAATTGTAAGTCAGGGAAATAGTTCCCCAAAGGTCAAATGTAAAATGTATTTTTGAGTCTCCCTAGGAGAGGTCGGCCCAGTTCGGTAAGGAAGTCGGCTCCATTGGGAATTTAGGTCAGTCACACTTAAAGTATAAATAGAGAGGCACCCTCTCTCATTTGGACATCACACTCACTCAAGCAAGTTCACACCAAGTGAGAGAGAAGACAAGTTAGCTAGGGAAGAAAGAAGGAAGCTACAGAAGTCATCTTATCTTTGGTTTTTCTATCTTGTTTGATATTGTACTAGGTGACAAATCTATTACTGAGGAAGTTGTGGGGTTTTCTCCTTTACGGTTTTCCGTGAGGAAATTTCATGTGTTCTTGTCTATTGTTTTGTTTGTCTATCTTTCATATCAAAGATCTAACATAATTGAACTAAACTGCAAACATTAACAATTTTATTGTAAACACATATTTATGCCAATAAGATTTTTTCTCCAAGGGGGAATTTGAAAAACCCTGTAGCACTTTCGTTGTCCCTCTTGTGAATCAGAAGTCGCCACCCTGTAGCACTTTCATTGTCCCTCCCATGAATTAGAATCTGCCACACATATCGTCAATCAAACATCGCCACGTTTGTGTTTGAGGTAGGGTTTGTGATAAGGTTTGCACGTGGTTCTTTCTTGTGTGTCCAGGCAGGCTCCCTCCACTTTATCTACTTCCTCAACTAGAAAACATTTCTTCATTGGGTTCTATAGCAACAGTTTCCATAGCATAGCGTCTAGTGAGAAACATTATGAGCAATGAAATATGATGGGATCCCACCTTGGTTGGAGCCCTTCTTTGCTTGTATTTCCATGGTAGAGTCTTCAAGAAGCCATGAGATTTATTCATCAATACAAATTGGGCAAAGAGAATATGTTCCATTTGGATCATGGATCCCTTGCATGCAGACCTCCTTCCCCTATATATGTTATTTTCTTAAAGGATCAATTGATATCTTTCTAGTTTCATTTCTTGGTTGTAGGTAAGTCTTGTAATGTTCTCACCATTGATTAATTCTACAAATTGTATTTTGTCTTTGATGAAAATGACAAGAATTTATCATGTGAACTATATTATCATGTGTATTTAAAACCATAACCCCTTTGTAAGGGACCTTCAATTAAGTTTTTTCACTTCCTTCTTAGCAAACCAATTTTGGTAGAATAAAGCATGGGTATATTTTCCAAATACCGAGAGGTTATGCAATTTATGGGTAAGGGGCGAATAGCACGTGCCTCCCAAGGTAATAATGAAGTATTTAGAACTATTGAAACAACCTTGTGCTTTTGTGCACATACACCATACTTAGAGAGCTACACTTACTTAATGTGATAGAACACCAAATTGATCAAGGTTATGCTCTACTTGGTTGATAGCAAAGGGTGGGATGCCCTATCTACTAATTTGAGGAAAAGAGAATCCCTTTCATCCATAATTCTTAATGTATCCCTAAACATGTCTAGATTGTATATGAATTCTTTAAGGAGATATGGGACACAATGGTTGGGATTGAGGTTTCATTTTCCCCTAATTTGGTGTTATTCACTTGACTATTATTTTAGTTTTTATAGGGATGGGCATGGAGAAGTAGCAATATGAGCTAAAGTGGAACTCAGGTTGGGATATTACATGATGGGAGAATAAGGTCATCCCTCTTTCAGCCAGAGAAATATCCATGAAAAATATTCTCACCCATATTCTACTACTGCAAAGGAAGAATAGGTATATTGTTGGGTTGTAGAGGGATGTGCAACAAACTCAGCTAGGGGAAGATGATGGGTCCCTATTTTGGTTACATTTTTCAATCATTTTATTGTTCAATATACCTCTTTTCCTATGTCTAAACTTTGTCATTATTTATTTTAATGCCTAAATGACAAGAGAGGATAGTATGATATTTTGTATTTTCTTGGTATTAATGATTGGTTGGAAGAGTTGTTATAGATTTGTTGAACAATTGTTTTAGAATCAGTTATGGACTACTATATCTTTCATTAGATGTCAAGAGAGAAAGAGGTAGGAAGTGGTTAAAGGTTAAAATGAGTTAAAGCCTCAGTACCACAAATTAATGTGGCATTGGCTTGTTGGAGGTTGTTATAGAAACCTATAAACCTTGTTGTGGATCACACCTTCACCTCCTTCTTCTATACAATTATTGGAAGCGTTGATTATGAACCCCAATCTAACTGGGTCTACATATATTCTTGGTGATCAAACATGCATTGTGATAGTATACATGATAAAGTTAGTAATTTGGTATAGCAACTTTGTTATGACCCCCTTGGGTCATATCATATACATTTAAACCCATATATGCCACCCTTGGGTCATATCATACTTCATACTTGAGAATATTTGATTATGAAGTTAGCTAATTTAGGGAATTTTGTTATGTTTGTTTCTTCTTTGCTTAATTAAGAAATACAAGCTCATGTATAAAAAGGGGCCACCACATCTTTGATAAGTTGTCAAAATTTTGATAAACACATTTTTTGGGTTGTTGAAGCCCTATTTGATAATCTAAACAAATCTAGTTTGATCCATTTGTATATGTCTTTGTGAGAAATAGTGAGTTCTCCATTTGTTAAGTTTTGTTCTAGCTAGTCCCATTACCTTGTTTTGTGAAGGTAGGGCCCACTTAGCATAATAGGTGTGTTGTTGTTTCATTATTGTATTCTTGCATTTTAGATATTTTATTGTATGTTTAGCATTCATATTTTCATAGCTATCAGTTTACATTAAGCTAACAATTTAGACAATGAGAATTTTGACACGACTTGAAGTATTTGATAGATGTAATTTTTATTAAATACAAGTCATTTAATTTTTGCATGTGTATTTTCATTTTGCAAGTATGTTGATTCAACGGATGTTTTACAATGTAAATGCTCATTTTTATAATAATGATGCAATTTCCTTCCATAAGAGCATTATATAAACCACATGGAAAGATAACTAGACTTGCACATACAATGCATGGCATCTTGCAAGAATTCTATTCCTAGAGTTTATAGTTAAATGATAAATTGATTCAACCATTTATCTTATAAGAGGTGGCATGATTAAAATAACTATCAATTATGTCACCTAATCGAAACTCTTCATAAAAATATAGGAATTCTTTCTTTTGCAAAACAATCTTTTAGAAAGTGGAAAAAAATCTATCGACACACATGTTGAAAGTATAAAATACTCATTATTCTAAAAGAATTTCCCATAAATGTCGATTAATAGACGTTTAATTGATGTTCTATATATTGACAACTTTAACCAGAGAATATGGAGATCTCTTGTCAGTTACGTGATGTATTAAATGCCGGTTAACCAACATTTGTCCAAGGAAATTAAAAACTAGAAATACGACAAATTTCGCCAATTTTAACTAATTTTTTTAACAAACATCGATTCAAACATTGGATTTCGAACCCAAAAGTAGTAGTGATTCCACATGGCCTTGGGATGGTTATGACCAGGTGAACCTAAAACATATGCGCATGGACATATGAGGGTGCAGATGGGCATAATCGACACCTTCACCCAATCATAAAGCTAAAATTTTCAAATATAAATGCTAAAGGTTATATTAACCCAACCAATGTTGTGTAAATAAAAAAATATGAAATCTAACTATTGGGGTCGAATGTGAATATATTCAATAGTAGTTATACTTAGTATTCTATTGCTTATAGAAACACCATCATTTACCCATTTTTCTTATTCATGGGATTGTTTGAAATATACAAAAGCACATATTAGGTTGATGAAATCATTATGACACATGGAATTTTGTGTTGCATTAGGCATGATTTGGAGTTAAATTGTTTGCTAAGAAACTATGATTTCATCAAGTGCTTTGAAACTCCATATTGGTCTTTAAGCTATGTCAATGATAAACAATCAATTAAAAGCTTAGTATGATCAATGATAATGGAAAATTTGTCTATTGTATCTATTGGAAACCATTCAATGGGTGTGTGGGAATGGTAATTTCCCCTCCAAATCCAAATGGATTGATAAAGAGGATTGGATCGACTATGTGAAGATACAATGGGCTCAGTATTTAGTTGTACAATTAGAGGGAAATGAATGCATTAATGTATGAAAATCACATATTTGACTTTATTATAGATGATGTAGTTCAATTATTATTGTTGATTTATCTATTTGACATAGTTGAATATGACCAGTGTCTTTATCCATGTTTATTTAAATGCAAAAAACCAAGAAGTATGGGATAATAATGAAATGAATTGTTGTGTCTTCACCACTTCTTGTCTATACGTACATGCTAGACTTGTATGTTGGAGTCGCAATCTGTCACGTCCCCAGCGGCCTTAGTGGCCTATTGTGACCACAGGGGATCTTTTTCCATCTGATACCAAGATAATTCTATGTCTCTTTCTTAATTTTATTACTGCGCAACATTTTTACATACATTTTACTTGTTCTATTTGACTACACGTTGCGTACGTCGAACTTTACTCTATGCACAATATTGCACACACTAAAATTTAATATTGCACACTCTTGTGCTTAACAATTTCTCTATCATGCATATATATTGTGTGCTCATTAAATTTGACCATCACACGATCCACTACATGGTAGCCTCTAACCACTGGGTTTCAACCGCTATGCACCATGACTACTCTTGGTAAACTTGAACTCTATTGAAAAGTCACTAAATCCCTGCATAGTTAGCATTGTGTGCACAATGGGAATTCATCTACCAAGCATACATATTTATGGAATCATTTCATGAAGCACAATATAACATATCTAACACTTAGATATCAAGAATCATGATTACTTCAAACTACAATAATTCATAATCACATCCACTAATTATAACATGCATTTTCACCATTTCTCATCGTCATTCATACAATGGAAATAAAATAACAAATAGATACTTATCTTGAATGTAGCTTCTCCAAGAAACTGACTGTACAAGAGCAACGTTCCACCCAACCATAGGAACTCTTCCTAGCATATGTTATTTTTTCTAAGAGGTCGCCCTTGCACTGGGCATGATTTCCTTACGGAAACGGGAACTATCCATAGCTCACTCACAATCAAACAAGAACAAGGCCACAACCAAGCCATCCTTTGTTGGGTTAACATGTTATCCACAGTCATATAGACTGAATCTCCAGCTAGCCTCTGTTGGGTTAACAATATTTCTAGGTGCCAGTGGAAAATGCTAAACTAGTGACTCACAACAAATTTACAGGCACCTTCATAGACTCAACTAACTTGGGCTCCACATTACTTGCCCCAAACAACACCAAGAAGGTACCACTTCACCTCTCAACAATCCCTCAGTAGTTTCCTTCCTCTAAGTTTTATTCTGTGTGTGCATAGAAATACCACCCAAACCCCACTATTTCACCAATATTTCACATCCTTCACTAGCCTCCTCAACCAATTCCACACTCTACACCACTCTGGGATTCTATCCCATTCTAGTACTCAATACCACTTTGTCAACATCTCAGGGTTATAGACAAAACAAGCAAAGACAAACAATCAAATCTAGTTTACCTCCACAATCGTAGACATCTTGTGAAAACTTAGCTTGCTTGGGGTCCACATTACCCGCCCCACACAACACCAAGAAGGTACCCCTTCACTGCTCAATTATCCCTCAGGCGTCACCTTCCTCTAGGTGTCGTTTAGTGTGTGCGTAGATATATCATGAAAACCCTAGATCATCTGCCAAGAGGTTCTATCCTCTAAGGATTACAAATCTTCGTTGTGCACAACCAATTAATTTCCCATATTCACCCCAACTGTTGTCACCTAAAAGGTTCATCACCCAAAAGCTAATTTTACATGTGGGGCCCACCTTGAGCCAAAGTTTACAAATTATCCAAATGACATATCTGATTGCAGGAGATGGATAAAACAATTTTATGGGGCTCATTAATCCTCAATGAGCTATTAGAATTCATTTTCAACATTCAGAAGTAGGGAAATTGGTTTTGACCCGTGGGGATTACCCGAGGTGAAATTGTGTTTTAAGGCTGAAATGATAATTCAGGTGTAGTGAGTGGCTTAGAACTTAGAAGGGTTTTTTGAGGTCACTGATCATGATGGAGCTGACATAATCTATTTCTGAGTTGCAGAAGTTTGAAAACGTAGTAGGGCCCGCTTTAAGCAAAACTGGACATATAGGAAGAACGACTCATTTGAAGGAAATGAATGGTTCAACCATGTTCATTAGGATCAATGAACATCATAGATTTGATAGAATTTACTTTTCTCCCCTCAGAAGTGCAAAATATTGCATTAAAAAATTCTCACAAAAGTGCTAAGTTGTTCTTTCTTATTTAAAAATGTATATTAATCACACATTAAAAAGCAACGCGAAATAGCTCGTTGGAAATCCCTCCATGTCTACTTCACATTTCCTTTGACGGCATGCCATTATGACACTGCATGCAAAAAAACATAATTATTACTCTCTGAAACCAAATGAATGCAATTTTTATGGTCTGACCAAGTTTCTTATGCAAAATTATAATTGGTAGTGCTCCCTCTCTGGTCTGTCATTCTAGGTGCAATTTTAGGAGGTTGTTGATGAGGCTGATGATGAGGTGTGTCACAAATTTTAGCTCTTGAGGAATATCGCAGCTCCTGCAGTCGCCAACTTAAATATACAACCATCTCCTCCTTCACAAAGCTGCACAATGCATAAAAATTTTGATTTTGAATTCCATGGGAAAAACTTCAATGTTAGAGGTGTCCCACTAGCAAGTTTACACCATTCTGCATGCATGTTTCTAGGTTCAATTGCCCTAAATCCTTCAAATCTCTCTCCACCATGGGATTAAACTTGCCCAAATATAGGTCCTTCACGTAATTTAAGAGAGGTGAGGAGTCACCAACGGCCAATATTTGTTTTGATACCAATATTTGTTTTGATACTTTCTTGGCTTTAATCCCCACCATTGGTGGGGTTAATTTCAAAGGATATCAAGGTTTGGAACCCCAATCCCCACAAATGGTAGATGGAGCTCTGATCATAATGCATCAATGGTCCTAAACATGGAATGATCCTTTGACTTTCTAAGAAAACGAATGACTGTAGTGGATAGGATTATGTTTTATAGTTCAATTGGTTTAATCCCCACTGCTAGCGGGGATGGTAAGAATGAGTCAACGGTATTGAAACCTATGCCTGCCAACTGTGGATGAGGCAACACCTTGTATCAAATCGACGGTTGTTATAGATCCATCCTCACATGCACATTGCATTGCTTTGGT